>JARQOD010000002.1:77772364-77836516 GCA_033576555.1 Oophaga sylvatica | reverse complement strand
ATAAAATTGGTGTTTTTGCAACAGCTATTTCAGTTTGATATATCTAATAACTATTGGACACAGTAATGTTTCTGCCTTGAAATGAGGTTTATTGTACTAACAGAAAATGTGCAATCTGCATCCAAACAAAGTTTGACAGGTGCATAAGTATGGGCACCCTTATCATTTTCTTGTTTTAAATACTCCTACCTACTTTTTACTGACTTACTAAAGCACTTTTTTTGGTTTTGTAACCTCATTGAGCTTTGAACTTCATAGCCAGGTGTATGCAATCATGACAAAAGCTACTTAAAGTGGCCACTTGCAAGTTGTTCTCCTGTTTGAATCTCCTCTGAAGAGTGGCATCATGGGCTCCTCAAAACAACTGTCAAATGATCTGAAAACAAGATTATTCAACATAGTTGTTCAGGGGAAGGATACAAAAATCTGTCTCAGAGATTTAACCTGTCAGTTTCCACTGTGAGTAACATAGTAAGGCTGTGGTTCCACGGTCCGGAACCACAGCGCTTTGGACGGAGCGGAAATTCCGCTCCGTCTAAGCCCCGCCCCCTTTATGACGCGCGATCTTTCCGGATGTGTTCAGGACACCTCCGGAACACATCCGGAAAGAGCGCAGGGCTACATAGCCCTGTGTAATATTCTGTTGCGGCGACGCACTGTCGCCGCAATACGCGAGGACATGCTGCGGTCTAAAAAGACGCGCCGCATGTCCGTTTACGCAGGTTTGCCACCTGCGTATTGTTACGCATAGTGGAGACGGGATTTCTTGAAATCCCCTCCACTATGCTGTAACATCTGGACGCTGCGTGTTTGGCGCTGCGCCAGCGCACAGCGCCAAACACGCAGCGTATCCTGACCGTGGAAACTCACCTAAGGAAATGGAAGAACACAGGGACAGTTCTTGTTAAGGCAGAAGTGTCAGGCCAAGAAAAACATCAGAAAGGCAGAGAAGAAGAATGGTGAGATCAGTCAGTATATGTAAGCCAAAACCATGAGCAGAAAATAGACATGAAAAGGTGGTTAGTTTCACTCTGGGTTTTGTCTCATAAACAGGGCTGGATTAAGATTGGTGGAGACCCCTAGTGAAAAAAAAACTGTTGATGACCCTACACTTTCCTTTTTTTTTTTTTAAGATAACAGCACTTCAAAAAATTCCTAAAGCTTTTGCTATAGAGAAAAAAATTCTAAAGTTTTTTCTATAGAGAGTAATATGCATAAAAATGTATTCGTTTTCACCATTTTTCCTTACATAAAGTTTCTTGAGGGGCTAATCTTTCATTATAGAAATTATTTGCTGTGTACAATTTTATTTTACTTTGGTACATGTACTAAGCCCCATGTTAGTTAAAATGGTTGGCAGGACAACATTTACATTTCTTTGTTTTTCATAGAGATTTTTAACAGATTTTACAACTCTGAATTAAAAGTGGTATAGTCTGCAGGCAAATCCATAGCAAAAATTTAAAAAAATGCACAAAACAAAGAAAAAATTCTACATCATGTGAATTAAATTTATTCAGTTATTTCTGATACATTTATCCTTAAAGAATACCTATCATTGCCTTGTTGCTGACATTTTTATTCTAATGCTGTGGTGTAGGGTTGGATGACGTTCAGCATGCTGGGATCCCACAACCCAAAGGTAATTTTAATCAATAGATCTTTGTCTAATAAGAAGTTCTACAATTGGATGTGTTAAAAAATTCTCCTATGCTGAGATAATCTTGTAAATGTGCCCCTGCTGTGTAGTGTGTAATGGCTGTGTCTGACCGTGCAGGGATATGGTCTGATCATACCACAGCTCCTGGGAAGGGGAGGACACAAAAGAGACAATACAGATAATACTACATTTTTCACTCTTTGTTTCATTGCAGCCATTTGGTAAACTCAAAAAGTTCATTTTTTTCTCATTAATGTACACTCTGCACCCCATCTTGACTGAAAAGAAAACAGACATGTAGAAATTTTTGCAAATTTATTAAAAAGAAAAACTGAAATATCACATGGTCATAAGTATTCAGACCCTTTCCTCAGACACTCATATTTAAAGCCTGGGTCTCACATAACGATACACCAGCGATCCCGACAACGATATGCACTTGTCAGGATCGCTGGTGTATCGCTACATGATCGCTGCTGAGCTGCCAAACAGGCAGCTCAGGCAGCGATCTAGGACAGCGACACTGCGGGTAACGTCGCTTAGTTACCCGCAGTGTACCTTGGATACCAGCGCCCTGATGCAGGGAGCTGGTATCCAAGGTACACAGCGGGTTTCCAAGCGCTGCGCGGTGCCTGGAAACCCGCTGTGTACCTTGGATACCAGCTCCCTGCATCAGGGCGCTGGTATCCAAGGTACACAGCGGGTTTCTAGGCACAGCCCCGCGCCTGGAAACCCGCTGTGTACCTTGGTTACCAGCGGATCGCTGGTCTCCCGCCTGTCACACGCAGCGATGCGTGCCTGTCAGCGGGAAACCAGCGATCAAAAAAAGGTCCTGACATTTCAGCGACGATCAGCGATACCCGGCAGGGGGGCTGATCGTCGCTGAATGTCACACACAGCGATATCGCTGGTGAGCTCGCTGCTGCGTCACAAAACTAGTGACTCAGCAGCGATCTCGGTAGCGAGATCGCTATGTGAGACGGGCCCTTAAGTCACATGCTGTCCATTTCCTTGTGATCCTCCTTGAGATGGTTCTACTCCTTCATTGGAGTCCAGCTGTGTTTAATTAAACTGATAGGACTTGATTTGAAAAGGCGCACACCTTTCTATGTAAGACCTCACAGCTCACAGTCCATGTAAGACCAAATGAGAATCATGAGGTCAAAGAAACTGGCCAAGGAGCTCAGAGACAGAATTGTGGCAATGCACAGATCTGGCCAAGGTTACAAAAGAATTTCTGCAGTATTCAATGTTCTTAAGAGCACAGTGGCCTCCATAATCCTTAAATGGAAGAAGTTTGGGACCCCCAGAAGTCTTCCTAGACCTGGCCATCCAGCCAAACTGAGCAATCGTGGGAGAAGAGCCTTGGTGAGAGAGGTAAAGAAGAACCCCAAGATCACTCTGGCTGAACTCCACAGATGCAGTAGGGAGATGGGAGAAAGTTCCACAAAGCCAACTATCACTGCAGCCCTCCACCAGTTGGTCCTTTATGGCAAAGTGGCCCGACAGAAGCCTCTCCCCAATACCAGACATATGAAAGCCTGCATAGAGTTTGCTAAAAAACACATGAAGGACTCCCAGACTATGAGAAATAAGATTCTCTGGTCTGATGAGATGAAGATAGAACTTTTTGGTGATAATTCTAAGCAGTATGTGTGGCGAAAACCAGGCACTGCCCATCACCTGCCCAATACAATCCCAACAGTGAAACATGGAGGTGGCAGCATCATGCTATGGGGATGTTTTTCAGCTGCAGGGACAGGATGACTGGTTGTAATTGAAGGAAACATGAATGTGGCCAAGTACAGAGATATCCTGGATGAAAACCTCTTCCAGAGTGCTCTGGACCTCAGACTTGGCCAAAGGTTCACCTTCCAACAAGACAATGACCCTAAGCACACACAGCTAAAATAACAAAGGAGTGGCTTCAGAACAACTCTGTGACCATTCTTGACTGGCCCAGCCAGAGCCCTGACCTAAACCCAATTGAGTATCTCTGGAGAGACCTGAAAATGGCTGTCCACCAACGTTCACCTTCCAACCTGACAGAACTGGAGAGGATCTGAAAGGAAGAATGGCAGAGGATCCCCAAATCCAGGTGTAAAAACCTTGTTGCATAATTCCCAAGAAGACTCATGGCTGTACTAGCTCAAAACGGTACTTCTATTTAATACTGAGCAAAGAGTCTGAATACTTATGACCATGTGATACTTCAGTTTTTCGTTTTTAATAAATTTGCAAAAAATTCTACATTTCTGTTTTTTCAGTCAAGATGGGGTGCAGAGTGTACATTAATGAGAAAAAAATGAACTTTTTTGAATTTACCAAATGGCTCAATGAAACAGAGTGAAAAATTTATAGGGGTCTGAATACTTTCTGTACTCACTGGAGTATATAACAATGTCACATTTATAAGATTATTTCAGCACAGGAACATTTTTTAAACCATCCAATTGTGGAACCTATCTTTATTCCAAGATCTATTGACTAAAATATACTTTGTTCGTGAGAAAACACCTTTAAGCCTCATTCACACGTCCGTGAAACATGGTCCAAGTATGAACCGCAATGCACGAACTGCCGAGGATCTTCTGACATGAACTGACATCGACAAAGACATATATGAGAATATTACATTCAGCTCCAGATAACAGATAAAGACACAGGTTCTAATTTAAAAACTGATTTGCGTATTCTATCGGTGAGTCTCAGAGCATGTCTTATTATGATCCATTTTGTGGATCAGACTCAGTCATCAACATCTATGAGAATCTGTTAAAAAAGAAATGAAAAATGGGTTGTCATTTTTAGTTCCATCCGTGTTTCATCCGTGTCATGGTTCCACCCCTCAGGGTGTCTGGGATGCAGCTACTGACAGCTCGGCCATCCAACCCGGTACAGGGGCGTGCTGAAGCTGTCAGTACTTTGACTGACAGCATGGCTATCCAGTCTGGTTCAGGGGTGTGCTAAGCTGTCAGTGTGTTTATTGACAACTCGACTAGCCAATCTGTGACTGGGAGGCGTCGGCTGTCTCAGGTGTTTACTTGGGTAATTCCAAGCCAACTTAACTGAGCAGCTTCTCACAGACCACTGCCAGACTTCCTTTCATCTTGTGAGGTTTGTGCTTTGTGCTTTCCTGTGCCTTGAGTTCTGTACGCTTGATCTGTTGCCTGACCTTGGACTTCGTTCTGACTATCCGCATGTTTAACCCCTCCAGCTCTGATCTGTTATCTTCCCGGTACTCTGACCTCGGAACATTACCTGACTACGCTTCTGTCTCTTCCTTCTGTTTATGACTTACCCTCCTGGCTTCTGACCTTGGACTCCTTGACCACTCTGACTCACTGCGTGGCCGTGAGAAGTGACTAGCGTCACAATCCAATTTTAACTAATCTATTGTCAAGAGCCAATGGATAAAAGAAAAATTCTGACAGTCTATCGGATTCACATTTTAAGAGAGGATGAGAAAAAAATTGATACAACATGGATGTAAAACGGATGCAACACAGAGAATAAAATGGTACGAAAGAAAAATGGACTGTTTTTGATGGATGAAAAACTGTAGTGTGAGAATTCAAACTAAGGATCGATTTACACCTCAATTATTGTGATTGAGTGTTCCTTGGAACATTCGTTTCACAATAGTCTTGCAGTCTAAACAAGTTTCCAATCAGCCGACATGACTAAAACGCATGTTCTGCCAGTGTGCAGTAAAAAACGTCATTCTCAGCAACATATTGTCTTGTGTAAACAGGAATTGTGCTGTTGAGAACAATATCAGCCTATCTGCAAATGTGCACAGAGCGTTGTATTACTGAAGCTTTGTCAGCCTGTGTACACGGCTATTAAATGACCATCAACCGGCAAGCATTCCTGTCCGTGGTCATTTAACGCTGCATATCGTGTACTGTAAATGGTTCTTTGTAACTTGTTCAGACAAGTGTATTATATGGACATGTGCTGTCCTTGTTAAAATCCGATAGCACACAGACATCAGACTGACCAATTTATTTCAATAAAGCTGTTTATGGTGATATATTTTACACACGGACACTAGGTCCATGTGAAAAAAATTGCAGTAAACACTTTTCATATCTGGCATTGGATTCCATAATGAATATCCATATTGCATCCAGTTTTTACAGATACAGGTGTGAGTCACCCGCCAGGGCCATGAGGTACTCGGACCCGAGCCTGTTGATTTCTATAGGGGATGTCACGGCGGCCACGACTCGGTCCGTGGCCCTGGGTGCTCACCCAAAAGGGGAATTATTTACAGGGGATAATGTTAGTGATTCGTGCTGCCACCTGTGGTGTCTGGCGAGGATCACCAGCGCTGCAGCAGTCCACTGAAGCCGGTGTTGTGGCAGCTTAGATGGTATCGCTCCCCACAGGTGGCACAGGCTCTCAGGGCAGCGTATATGTAAGAATGCAGGACGGAGGGAACCCAGCCGGGTAAGAACAAGAATGGGAGCACACACACAAGTCGCTTCTGTACCTTTACTGGAATTAGTGCAGGAACATCCCGAAGCACTGTAGGGTGAAGGGTGCACGTCCGGATTTTCCCCAGTGAGCAGTGTAGGGCCTCCTGTTGCTTGCCTCTCTGTAGTAAGTTTCTGACCTGCCTGTAGCTAGGCCTAACTTTGTCCCTGTCCTGCACCGGCTGACCTTGTGGTAGGGCCTTCTCCTGGAGTACACACTCCCTGCTTGTAGGGCCTTCATGTCTCCTGGTTCTGTTACGTATCAGCTCTTGGGTGATCCTGGGACCTGTAGTTCTCCAGGAATTCCGGTTGTGTCTTACTGGGTCGTAGAGATCCCTGTAAACTCGGACCCGGTGTCAGGTATATGCTTTCTGTTCTGAGGTGAGCTGGTAAAGCTCCTCTGCCCCAATTCTACTCTCTCCTCTAGCCCTCGGCCTACTCGGGCGCTACCTAGGCTATACACACTGGCAGTTAGCTGGCTGCCTCTTCTGCCGCTCTCTAGAGCGTCGGCACGCTCCTAGCTCGCTGGACTGAGCTACTTGAGTCTAGCTTGCAGGAGACTATTGCCCCCTGATGAGCTATTAGCTGTGCTCTCTACTAGACTTTACTAGACTTCTGCTAGACTTCTCTGCTAAACTTCCTGCCTCCACCCTCCTTTTATATCCCTATCAGGGCTCCCTCTGGTGGTCTGAGGTAGGGTGGAGGTGTGTGTATGCTCTGAGGACCTCATGTGTAGAAATCCTTTACTGCACCCTTCTAGGATCTGTGGCACTAAGCGCAGCTGGGCGCCACAGGTGTTTCTTACAAATTAGAATATCATCAAAAAGTTAATTTATTTCAGTTCTTTAATACAAAAAGTGAAACTCATATATTAAATAGAGTCATTACAAACAGAGTGATCTATTCCACATGTTTATTTCTGTTAATCAGATCACTCTATTTGTAATGACACTATATAATATATGAGTTTCACTTTTTGTATTGAAGAACTGAAATAAATTAACTTTTTTGATGATATTCTAATTTTGTGAGAAGCACTTGTACATTGCCATTCTAAACATAGGAAACTGATTTTATTTATCTGCATCTTACAGAGGACCTTACACAGTGTTTTTGTATTTTAAAAAGAGTAGCTATTAAAAATGGCGCTGACCCACTGATTCTGGAACAGTTTTTTTTTTTCTTCTGCGCCCCTCCATTACAATGTCAAAAGTGTAACGCTTGTACACAGTGACTGTTTAACGCTGGTGGGTGAGGACCCACTGGGCTATGGGCCGGGATTACTCTAAAGGGGCATGACTAAGCAACTCTCTGGTTTTCACTAGTGTCTCTGATGGTGAGGATAGGCTGGGCGCAGGTACTCACCAGGTACCACCCCAGGGCAGTCCCCAGGACTGCAGCAGATGACCAGTGGCTTAGAGGCATGGGTGCGTCGTACAGGTTTTCAAACACAAAGCGTGGTTAGACTGTACGCACAGGGTCAGTAACAATTGCTGGGGTCAGGACCGGAGAGGTCAGACAGGACAGGTAACAAGCCGGGGGCATTAACTTTGAACACAGTAGGAAGATAAGCATACAAGTGGACTATTGTGCAGGAATAAGCATTCTGGCACGGAGTAATGGGTGGAGTTGCCAGATATAGAGCCTACAGATACGGAATTGGCCCGGGGAACCTAATCTCTGCACGAGACATCTGGGTTAAGTTCCTGCAGAGACAGGCCACTCCCGAGTAAGGCCAGATGGAGACACCATCCAGGTGCCGCAGACTCACTGGGACAGCCAAACATGAGGAAAAAACTGCATGGTGAGCAAAGCAGCGCTAAGGGGGCCAGCGTCCCACTTCCTTGACACACCGTTAATAATGATGTCTATTTTCCTATCAGCTAACTGGGCGTATACCTCAGAACTTCTCTGACATTTGCTTTTTCTTCTCTGATGCTGGCCAATCAAAACACATCTGCGCCCATAGAGAAGTTCAGTGCTATACACCCAGTTGGTTGAAGGGAAAATTTGCATCATTTTTACAAAGGGCATAACTTTATAAGAGAAGGTCAGAGAAGAAAAAAAGGAACTCTTCCAGAATCCTTGGTGATGCGGCAATTGGAGGAGGTACTGGATTTAAATGGAAAGATCTAGTGGAAGGTCTCCTTTGAACTCTTGATGTTTAAAAATGGATGCTGTACGAATGTTGAAAACGGACACACAAATGTTAAGCAAATGACAATATGGATGAAAGTCCTATATTTATCCAGAAATCTCGGATTGTATTTAATACACTTGTCTAAACCCGGCCTTAGATGTTAGTAATTTTTAATGTACGTAAAAAACAGACTGATTTTCATCAGTGTTTTGAATCAGATTTTCATCAGTGTTTTGTCCATGTATTAGTTTTTGCAATCAGAGATTTTTTTTAATTTTTTTGCTTACAAGAAGTTTTATTAAGCTTCTCAGTGGGACAGAGAAGGCAGAGATTAAGTATTTGCAGTGGGCTTTGTTTGGACTGCCCTGAAATTTCTACAAAAAAGCTGTAAAGTGTGAATACACCTTTATGGGGCTTGCAGCTAGCAATGGTTATTAGCATCTGGCTTGGCACCAATATAACTTTGGAACTTTTATGGAGGCTTTATTATGAGAGCAATAACTGTAATTAGCAGGAGCATGTTTCTGGTCACACAATGTTGAGTAATAAGTAACTAACAAGCTCACAGAATATCCCATCATGTTGCACTTGTCACTTTATAATCCCTGCCTAATTCATAAACAGAAAGTTTATTGCATCTATAAAGCTACTTGTTCATTCCAGACCTTATCAAAAGAATTTACTGAAACGAGTTTAACCATAGTGAACAAAATCATAAAGTATACGAGAAAACATTGCAACTCCAATTTATCAAGACCTGCAATTTTCTCGCCAGTCTTAATGAGGAGGCGTGGTGGAGTCAGACGTTCCTGACTCATTAAGAGGTGCACATTTCTTCATGAATCTGTAGCATCTGATGAGTGGCGTGAGCCTTCATGCGGCACACCAGATATCTAACTCCAGTCAAGGACTGATGTGGAATTTCTGGCTTAGGGAATGCCAAAGCTCATCATGAGTTAGACAAGATGTGGCATCACGCCCCAGCTCCACCCATTTTGGCGGAGCTGGGAGAAGCTGGTGTGAAAACACCAAAAGCTTTTACTCCCCTACATATTTTATAGCTCAGTCATGGAGCTCGCCACTTTTGTAGGACCAGACCCTGGCTGAGTGCTCCTAGTAGTTACATTTAAGGAGAGGGGTTAACCCCTAATATCCCAGCTACTGGTATCCAGCCTATTTATTTCTATACAGCAGTTTGCTGCTCACCTCCCTCCATCTCCCTTTCAGCTCCTGTCAAGCTGCTATTATTCGGTGAAATATAGCCCAGCTCACCGTGATTAACATTCTGGGGGTGTTCGGAGCACAGAAATGCGAAATGCGAAATTAAGGAAATCTAGCTCCACTAAATTATTTCTAAGAGGCCTATAGTTAAAGATGACACATTTCCTTCTGTGTTTTAGCCTCCCAAAAATGTAAAAAAAAATTCAAAAAGGAAAATCTTCCAATGCGAAAGTTTGGGCACCATTCGAGATTTATGTGCCCAGATAACTTTGTCCAATGTTTCAGACCTTAATTAGCCTGGTAGGGTTATGGCTTGTTCACTATCATTGCTAATTACCTAGCCTAATAAAAATCCAGCTTTCTCTAAACTTGTGCCAAAAATGCAGCCATGGGTTCTTCTAAACAGCTGCCTAGAACTCTGAAAATGAAAATGGTTTAGGCTCACAAAGCAGAAGAAGGTTATAAGAACAAGAAGAAAGCATTTTCAAGTTTCCCTTTCCTCAGTTTGAAAAGTAAATAAGAAATGGCAGTTAACAGGAACATTGGAGGTCAAGATAAGTTCTAGAAGACCAAGCAAAATTTTGGTGAGAGCTCCTCATAGGATTGCTAGGGAGGAAAACCAGAACCCCTGCTTGACTGAAAAAGACCTTCTGAAAGATTTAGCAGACTCTGGAGTTGTCGTACATTGTCCTACTGTTTAGAGACACCTGCACAAATATGGCCTTCATAGAAGAATCATTGGAAGAAAACCTCTCCTGCATTCTCACCATAAAATTCAGTGTCAAAAGTATGAAAAAAGAATCTAAGCAAGCCTGATGCATTTTGGAAACAAATCCTGTGGATCCATGAGATTAAAATAGAACTCTTTGGCCACAATGATTAAAGGTATGTGTGGAGAAAAACGGGCACAGAATTTCAGAAGAACATCTTGCCAACCATTAAGCATGGGGTGGATCAATTATGCTTTGGGGTTGTGTTGCAGCCAATGGCACAGGGAACATTTCACAGGTAGAGGGAAGAATGGATTCAATTAAATTTCAACACATTCTTGATGCAAACATAACATCATCTGTAAAAAAGCTGAAGTTAAAAAGAGGATGGTGTCTACAAATTTATAATAATCCTAAACACACATCAAAATCAACAATAGACTACCTCAAGGGGCACAAACTGAAAGTTTTACAGTGGCCCTCACAGTCCCATGATCTGAACATCATTGAAAGTCTGTGGCTAGACCTCAAAATAGCAGTGCACGCAAGACAACCCAGGAATCTCACAGAACTGGAAGAATGTTCCAAGGAAGAATGGATGAAAATCCCTCAAACAAGAATTGAAAGATTCTTGTCCGGCTACGAAAAACATTTACAAGCTGTGATGCTTGCAAAAGGGGGCGCTACTACGTACTAACCATGCAGGGTTACTTCTTTCCCTTTTTGTAATTTTGAAAATGTAAAAGATGAAATTATATATATATATACAGTACAGACCAAAAGTTTGGACACACCTTCTCATACAATGATTTTCATGACTATGAAAATTGTAGAATCACGCTGAAGGCATCAAAACTATGAAGTAACGTATGTGGAATTATACATTACACTTTACAAAAAAGTGTGAAACAACTGAAAATATGTCTTATATTCTAGATTCTTCAAAGTAGCCACCTTTTGCTTTGATTACTGCTTTGCACGCAGAAAAGGTGAACGGATGGACTCTACATGCCTGGTTCCCACCGTGAAGCATGGAGGAGGAGGTGTGATGGTGTGGGGGTGCTTTGCTGGTGACACTTTGTGGATTTATTCAAAATTGAAGGCATACTGAACCAGCATGGCTACCAACAGCATCTTGCAGCAGCATGCTATTCCATTCGGTTTGCGTTTAGTTGGACCATCATTTATTTTTCAACAGGACAATGACCCCAAACACACCTCCAGGCAGTGTAAGGGCTATTTGACCAAGAGGGAGAGTGATGGGGTGCTACGCCAGATGACCAGGCCTCTACAGACACCAGACCTGAACCCAATCGAGATGGTTTGGGGTGAACTGGACCGCTCACCGCTTAAATTTTGAATAATCCCCAACAGTGTCACCAGCAAAGCACCCCCACACCATCACACCTCCTCCTTCCATGCTTCACGGTGGGAACCAGGCATGTAGAGTCCATCCGTTCACTTTTCTGCGTGCAAAGCAGTAATCAAAGCAAAAGGTGGCTACTTTGAAGAACCTAGAATATAAGACATATTTTCAGTTGTTTCACACTTTTTTGTAAAGTGTAATGTATAATTCCACATGTGATAATTCATAGTTTTGATGCCTTCAGTGTGATTCTACAATTTTCATAGTCATGAAAATACAGAAAAATCTTTGAATGAGAAGGTGTGTCCAAACTTTTGGTCTGTACTGTATATATTGCCTAAAATACAAAAGAAATGTGTCATCTTTAACTTTGGGCCTTTTAGATTTCATTTCATCTTCAACTTGCTTAACTGTTCACAATAACAATAGTTTTGACCAGGAGGGCTCAAACTTTTACATGCCACTGTAAATCTTACATAATCACCAGCCCCAGAATTGGCTGTTTTTAGAGCATATCTCATAATCATGACTCTCAGTTTCCTGAGCTGTGCGCTTGATCGAATGCTCTGTTATCTCTATGTAAATTCAATGATAGCAGTCCCCAGAACAAACCACTGATATCACTGATATGTTATAGCAGCTTGTGCTGAGCTTTATAGTTCTACTAATACTACAGCTACTCACCAGAACTGTCACTCAAGGAGGAGAGCCCACTCTTGCCAGAAACAAAGAAGTGAAGGAGACTGAAAAGCTGTGTCCTGCTCAAGAGACAACTTTAGAATTATTTTTTAAGTCTGGCCATACACATTAGATAGCTGTTGGTCATGCCCTTGCTCAGCTTTCTTTCTCGACCCCCTTACATTTGTACACTTGGGTGGCTCAGTGTGAATCGAGATGAATGAAAGGATAAGACAGCTGAAGTCCAAATGCCTAATTTGTATCTTCCACCATCTGCCATCAGCGGAAAGTCGGGAAGCCCTTGTATACATTAGATAGACCCACTTAAATCAGTAGGTTCAGCTTATAAACATCTAATATATGTGGCCAGTTATAACATTGTCACTTGGAGATTAAAGGTAGGGGATATAACCTATATAGGCCAGGTAATACTTTTTATGCAATGCCTCTGAGTCTTTATGATGCTTTGTGCATTGCATTTAGTTAGGGGTTGTCTCATCTGGGAAATTTATAGTATATCAATAGGATAGACCATAAGTCATCCCAGTTGAGAGAACCCCTTTTATATGTATTTGCTAATTTATTAGTGTAATATAAAACATTACATGTACTGTATGTACTGCTGCTCCTAGTAAAGGAAGAAAGAAAGAAATGAAAAACAGGAAAAACATGGTCACCCCAAGGGAATCAAACAAGTGTTAAAAATTAAAGAACGGAAATTAAAATCTAAAAAAGCAAAGCTGACATTTATATATAATATTCATTGTGAAACTTATTAGTCAGCAGCATACAATGTTATATGCTACACAGCTTAGTTTGGGTTGAAAACCTTCTTACAGAAATATGACAATAAAAAAATTACTAATGTGGTGGCAAATTGATTAAAACCTGGACACTATAGGCAAAAATACGGAAGATGAAAACACTGTGATTCTGAACAAAGATACAAGTCACTATGTAATACAGACCATAAAGAATGTGTCCAGAAATACAGTCATGGCCAAAAGTTTTGAGAATGAGACAAATATTATATTTTCACATGATCTGCTGCCCTCTGGTTTTTATGTGTGTTTGACAGATGTTTTTATCACAGACAGAAATATAATAATTGCAAACATATGAGTAACAAAAGCTTATATTGACAGTTAGAATGAGTTAATGCAGCAAGTCAATATTTGCAGTGTTGACCCTTCTTCTTCAGGACCTCTGCAATTCTCCCTGGCATGCTCTCAATCAACTTCTGGACCAAATCCTGACTGATAGCAGTCCATTCTTGCACAATCAATGCTTTCATTTTGTCAGAATTTTTAGGTTTTTGTTTGTCCACCCGTCTCTTGATGATTGACCACAACAAGTTCCCAATGGGATTAAGATCTGGGGAGTTTCCAGGCCATGGACCCAAAATCTCTATGTTTTGTTATCTGAGCCATTTAGTTATCACCTTTGCTTTATGGCAAGGTGCTCCATCATGCTGGAAAAGGCATTGTTGATCGCCAAACTGCCCTTGGAGGGTTGGGAGAAGTTGCTCTTGGAGGACATTCTGGTACCATTCTTTATTCATGGCTGTGTTTTTAGGCAAGACTGTGAGAGAGCCGATTCCCTTGGCTGAGAAGCAACCCCACACATGAATGGTTACAGGATGCTTAACAGTTGGCATGAGACAAGACTGGTGGTAGCGCTCACCTTGTCTGCTCCGAATGAGGCGTTTTCCTGATGTCCCAAACAATCGAAAAGGGGATTCATCAGAGAAAATAACTTTACCCCAGTCTTCAGCGTCCACTGCCTGTACCTTTTGCAGAATATCAGTCTGTCCATGATGTTTTTTCTGGAGAGAAGTGGCTTCTTTGCTGCCCTCCTTGAGACCAGGCCTTGCTCCAAGAGTCTCCGCCTCACAGTGCGTGCAAATGCACTCACACCTGCCTGCTGCCATTCCTGAGCAAGCTCTGCACTGCTGGTAGCCCGATCCCACAGCTGAAACACTTTTAAGAGACGGTCCTGGTGCTTGCTGATCTTTCTTGGGCGCCCTGGAGCCTTTTTGGCAACAATGGAACCTCTCTCCTTGAAGTTCTTGATGATGCGATAGATTGTTGACTGAGGTGCAATCTTTCTAGCTGTGATACTCTTCCCTGTTAGGCCATTTTTGTGCATTGCAATGATGACTGCACATGTTTCTTTAGAGATAACCATGGTTAACAGAAGAGAAACAATGATGCCAAGCACCAGCCTCCTTTTAAAGTGTCCAGTGGTGTCATTCTTACTTAATCATGACAGATTGATCTCCAGCCATGTCCTCATCAACACCCACACCTGTGTTAATGGAGCAATCACTGAAAAGAGGTTAGCTGATCCTTTCAAAGCAGGGCTGCAATGATGTTGAAATGTGTTTGGGGGATAAAGTTCATTTTCTAGCCAAATATTGACTTTGCAAGTAATTGCTGTTAAGCTGATCACTCTTTATAACATTCTGGAGTATATGCAAATTGCCATTAGAAAAAGTGAAGCATTAGACTTTGTAAAAATTAATATTTGTGTCATTCTCAAAACTTTTGGCCATGACTGTATAAAGATTGTCATATGTCCAAAGCATCTAAGATTAACAAAACAAAACCTTCCCACAATCGCATGCTAGATTTCTCCCGCGCATCACCCCTACTCTGGAACTCTCTACCACAACATATTAGACTCTCACCTACCATGGAAACCTTCAAAAAGAACCTGAAGACCTACCTCTTCCGACAAGCCTACAACCTGCAGTAACCACCGATAGACCAAACCGCTGCACAACCAGCTCTACCCTCGCCTACTGTATCCTCACCCATCCCTTGTAGACTGTGAACCCTCACGGGCAGGGTCCTCTCTCCTACTGTACCAGTCGTAACTTGTATTGTATAAGATTACTGTACTTGTTTTTATTATGTATTCTCCACCTCACATGTAAAGCACCATGGAATAAATGGTGCTTTAATAATAGTTAATAATAATAATTAAGAATCTATTAAAATATTCTTGTTTAAAAAAAATACAACTGTTTTCTGTATACAGCTCCTGTGCAGACCAATCTGTCACTATCAGTACATGATATTTAGAAATGAGATTGTTGATTGTACTGTCAAATTAAGCAGGATCAATCAATAAAAATGTTAAAGTTTGTTGGTAATTCCCAAAATATTGTGGTGTTCAGCATCTGCACAGTCAACTACTGAACAACCCAACTGATTTAAATATAAGTACTGAAACCAAAATAAATAGCTCGATAGGGCCTAAACTATAACAAGGAAATTTAGTGTGGTCCACATAGTGTGAAGAAAGAGTGGTAATGGTCTCAAAGTGATGGAGATCTTGAGGAAGATGGGAGCTAGATCTGAATCTCATAGCCTGCTGAACACATCTACTGATTGGGACAATACATCGGATGTGATACACATCATCCCTTTACTACACATAATACAGGATATAGATTAGTGACAATATTAGCCATACATATAGAATTAAGGGTTGTAGTATGTATAGCCTGAGCAATTCCATTTCTTACTGTCAAATATTATGTTACATATTTCATCAAACGCCATGAAACTAGACTGGATTTTCAAACAAACAAAGTCTGTGTGAAAAGGTTAAGGAAATTGGCAACAGTGATAAGTTTATCTGTGATCACTAGTGAGTCATACAGAAAGTACTCCTACAAGCAATGACCTTTTTATATGTAACCCACGCAAAGTCTTTGGTAGGAGGATACATATATTCTTCTGCTCTAGATTAAATTTAAGACAAATGCTATTTTCTCAAAACTCCAATTATCATCCACCATTCACCATTTTTATTCAATATGCTCCTTCAACTTATGACAGGCATCAACTTAATATAATCTTGGTGCTAATATACACATATCTAAAGTCTAGCTCTATTAATATTTTGAAAATTCACAGATGACCGAAGATCATCCCAAGCTACTGTAAGATGTGGTCAGAGCTGATTCATATAGAGCACTGTGGATGAATGGGAACCTGTCTGAGTAAAAGTGATGATGGACCCTGCAGGCGGGCAGTACCTAGCGGCTGAAGAAGTAAGAAGCAAAACCAAAAACCTGAGCTGGACTATAAATTGGTATATATGCAAAGTGTAAGAGCATGTTCACACTGTGGCCATTTCACAGGCAAAACCCAAGAAAAAACAAAATGACCATAGACCCTACAACAAGTTAATGAGTAAAGAGTAATGGTACAAAAATAACATACGCTACTTAGTTAATGGTATTTTGATCAAAAAAGCATAAAAGTCATCCCACGACGTCAAGAGGCATTATCCATATTGGAAAAATTGTAGAGGAAGAACACTCCTAAAATTTCAGGTACTTTCCCTGCTTCTATCTGTCCAAGGTCTACCACATTTCCCCCCTTTTCCCTGTGCCCACAAGTAGAAATTTTTAATCAACTGGTTTTGGAGGATTTTAAAACAATTCCAAACCAGCGGCGGGGTGATAATCTCACCCGAGCACAGAGGGAGGCACTTAAACAGTTGAGATCTTTACGGGATGTTGTCATTAAACCAGCTGACATGGGGGGCAATGTGGTGGTCTGGCCGACATTGAAGTATGAAAAGGAAGTCTATAGACAATTGAGGGATCGGGAATCCTATACTCCCCTTCCAGGTAACCCTGTGAGGGCTTTCTCAAGATCTATTCTGGCCATTGTGGAGAGGGCATTGACTGTTGTGAATATGCTGGAGGCGGCTTCTGAGCTGGGACTCCCTCCGGTGGTTGCTGAGGGTAATGAACTGATTACCGAATGGCCTTCAGCTGGCGCTGAATGGTAGGATTTAAGTGGCCTGAGTTCCCAGCAGCAACCACCGGAGGGAGTCCCAGCTCAGAAGCTGCCTCCAGCATATTCACAACAATTGACCCAGGGGATCATACTGAAAAAGGTTTTAGAGAATTTGGTTGTGTGTAGTCCCGTGGTTCCCACCTTCTACCTATTGCCGAAGGTTCACAAAGATCACAAATTTTATTTACAGAAACGGGGCACGGCGATGGGCGCGGCATGTGCGCCATCATACGCGAATCTCTTCCTCGGATTCTGGGAGAGGGGTTCTTTAGGGATGGACCATGTGCCGCTTCCCAGGCTCTTTGTTGTTACAGGTATATTGATAACATACTGATGATTTGGCAGGGTCCCGAGTCTGCTCTCCATGAGTTCATCGGTATACTCAATCAGAATGACCATAACATCAAACTAACATATAAGATTTCCAGGAAGAGCATTGACTTTCTGGACATTAGGATTTCTGTTTCGGATAATGGCACTGTGTTGACCGATGTTTTAAGAAAGGAGACCTCATTTAACGCACTGCTGTATGCAACTTCAGCACATACACCTTCTACTACTGTATATGGGCCATTCCAACAGGCCACTTTTTGAGAATGAAGCGTATCTGCTCTACTGATGGGGTCTTTGAGGAGTAGGCTCGGGACCTTTCCCAACAGTTCCGTGATCGGGGTTAAAGCAGGAGATCAGTCAAACGGGGATATTTACGGGCCAAGAAAATATCACGCAATCAATTATTGGGTGCCTCTCAAAAAGTAACTGGCAGGGACCAACTAATTAGATTTATATCTACTTATAATAATCGGTGGTCACAAATATGTGATGTTTTGAAAAAGCATTGGCCCATATTACGATCAGATCCTTCCCTAAGGAAGATTCTACCTGATCGTCCACTTACTGCTAGGAGATCAGAATCTGAGGGATCTCCTGGTCAGGAGTCACTATTTGGCCGACCCTCCGGATCATTTTGGTGCTGGTGTGCAGAGGTGGAAATGCTACCCACGCGGCTCATGTTTGGCCTGTAGAAATATCAATCGAGCCACATATTTTACCACTGTTGGCAGGGGTGGGAGCCATCGGATTACCAACTATATATCATGTAGCACTTGCTATGTGGTATATTTGGCAACATGCCCTTGTGGCCTCAGCTATGTGGGCCTAATGTCACGGGAATTCCGAATTCATGTCATGGAACACATCTGTGATATTAAGGTGGCTGGGGTGGTCTTAGATGCCACTGTCCTCAAGATGATTCCTCGGAATTTTAAGTTGCACCATAAGTGTAATCTAACAGGTCTTAAGTTTGTGGGTATTGATCGAGTACGCTGCAGTATTAGGGGTGGTGATCTTAAGATCTTAAGCGCACTATGGCACAGCTGGAGTGTCACTGGATCGTCACTTTGGGCACCATGGCACCCAGAGAAATTGTCCTTTGCGAGCTTTCTGTAGTGGGTATTTCATTATCCTCCATCTCTTTTGTTTTCATGGTATGCTGTTTTTAGTCATTTATATTTTTTTCTTTAATATTTTTTTACAGTAATTATTGACGAACCTAGGTGAACTTTGGAGGATCTTGCATGCTCAGGAATGTAATGTCGTTGTGGGGAATTATCTTCAGGAATCGTGATCATTACATTTTCATGTGGGAGGAATCATCAGATAGAAGAATCTGAAGCGGCACGATTGATGGCCGATATCCACATGAATTTTGTCGGCTTTTAATAACATCTATATATTGGCTCAATGCAATTGATAATGATCCAGTTTTCCGGATTTGATCATTTTTTCCTGAGCATATAGGTTAGGGAGTCCCTCTGCCCCTACCTTTTCCCTTTTCCAGTATGGCTGCCGCGGGGTTTGCATGCGCAGGCGGCTTCCTCAGCCCGCGTTCACAAATGATTCCTTGTAATGGCGATGCGTGCCACTGACATCACGGGATATTTTTCCTTGACCCGCATCGTCATTGGAAGGCCGGAAGTGACGCGGTCTCTGTGGAAAGCCCGCCTCTCATGCGCCGTCATATCTCGGCTAATTTACCACACCTGGGAACTGCACTATTTATAACCAGTAGGCATGCCAGTCCACATCGCCCCCCGAAGAAGCCTGAGGAGCACTCTCCTGGTTGCTCATACTCACCCTGATGGTCAAAGAAGCCCAGTGCCTGCGTACTGCAGTACTTTACTCTGCCTTCAACAGTGCAGATCAGTAAGCCTGCGCAGGAGCCGCGACAGAAACAAGAAAGAGGACGTCATCTCATGAAGATAGGAGGTGCCAGACCCGGACCTGCTACACCCATCGGACCGGACCGGCCCCCGAGTGAGTATAATCTAACTTGTTTTTCTTATCTTTCAGGTTACATCGGGGGCTTATCTACAGCATTCCACTTTAATTTTGTGTGTGACTCCAAATCCAGGCCTCCATTGATTAATAAATTTGATTTCCATTGATGATATTTATGTGATTATGTTGACAGCACATTCAACTTTGTACAGAACAAAGTGTCCAATGAGAATATTTCATTCATTCAGATCTAGGATGTGTTATTTGAGTGTTCCCTTTATTTTTTTGAGCAGTGTAGTAGGAAGAAAAGGCTTTTCCTCCACTTTTCTTCTGCATCTGGCACTGACCAATATGACTTCTTCCAGGCAAGACTTGTTTCTGCAGAATGTAATACACATATATGTATGGCTGACCACTTCTGGAGCACCCTCCCCACTTTTTCCTCCATGATAAACTGCACTGGATGAAGAAGAAAGTGGCATAATGCTGCCAAGGTTGCCAGCCGTCCAAAAATACTTGGATAGTCTGTAAAAATAAGGAACATTTTTCCCTGTCTGTAAAAAATATTTGAGGTGTCCGCGACTTTTTGGAGGCTGAAGAAGCTTATACAGATTATTTTAACTGTAATAACACAGGTAAAATTGTTTGAAAAGTAAAAGGTGATTTTTATATATTTTCAATCGCTGAACTCAGTAAAACTATCACTGACTCCATAGGCTTTTTCTTACACCATACTTTGACTCCTTTGCGTGACCTTTGGTGGATGATTTTTGTGGGTCCTGATAGTCGGAAACTTATGAAGGACGACGTGTTCGAAACACAACTTAAAACTGTTGAGAAAAGGGCATGAGATTTTTTTTAAAGAAGTCATGAAGAAATTTCTAGGTAACAAAGATCCAAAATTTGGAGGCACTGGGTACATTTTCCATGCTTATATAGCGAATGTTGTGAAGGGATTAAACCATGTCTTTTTTTTATCATAAATTTTCTAGAGCAGCTTATAAGCATACTTAACAGTCTATTAAATTATGTGAAGGAGAAAAACATCACAAAATGATAAAGACAGAGAATACAGCTTTTTGAGAAAAAAAACTTCTAAACAATGACTCAAACCAAAATGTGAATATGTGAGGCTGTTCTGTATCATAATATGGACTTAAAAAAACATTGTTCTGTAAGGTCAAAAAATTAATTCCATTTGGTTCTGCTAAATGTGTGAATCCCAGAACTGGGAACTAGAGCTTTACGAAGAATATAAGTCCTGTGTCCCCAAGTGTCCCCCATATTAATGTAACACATGCTGCGCCTAACAAAGGTTATGTGACTGGTGGAAATAGTTGAGTACAGCACGACCTTTCAATAGGATCTGTCAGGGTTCTAGTATTTTTGATGGCAAGAAAAGTTTAGTAGACAACACTCTTGCAGATGGAGGCTCAAAATGTAGAGATGACAGAGTGAAAGATACAAGTGTATGCATGTTTTAAATGGGTATCATTCAGTGGTGAAAATAAGTATTTGATACACTGCCGAATTTTCAAGTTTTATCACCTACAAAGACTGGAGAGATCTGTAATTGTTATCGTAAGTACACTTCAACTGTGAGAGACAGAATCTAAAAATAAAAACTAGAAAATCACATTGTATGATTTCTACCTAATTAAATTGTATTTTATTGTATGAAATAAGTATTTGATCACCTACCAACCAGCAAGAATTCTGGCTCTCACAGACCTGTTAGCTTTTCTTTAAGAAGCCCTCCTACTCTGCACTCATTACCTGTATTAATTGCACCTGTTTGAACTTGTTATCTGTATAAAAGACACCTGTCCACACACTCAATCACAGTCCAACCTCTCCACTATGGCCAATACCAAAGAGCTGTCTGGGGACACCAGTGACAAAATTGTAGACCTGCACAAGGCTGAGATGAGCTACAGGACAATAGGCAAGCAGCTTGGTGAGAAGGCAACAACTGTTGGCAAAATCATTAGAAAATGGAAAAAAAACAAGATGACTGTCAATCTTCCTCAGTCTGGAAGATCTGCAAGATGTCACCTCATGGGGTAAGGATAAATCTCAGAAAGGTCAGCAATCAGCCCGGAAATACAAGGGACTCTGGAGGACCTGGTAAATGACCTGAAGAGAGCCGGGACCACAGTCTCAAACATTATGGTTAGTAACACACTACACCATCATGGATTAAAATCATGCAGGGCACGCAAGGTCCCCATGCTCACGACAGCACATGTCCAGACCCGTTTGAAGCTCACCAATAACCATCTGGATGATCCAAAGGAGGCATGGAGGAGGTCATGTGGTCAGATGAGACCAAAATAGAACTTTTTGACATCAACTACACTCACCGTATTTAAGGAGGAAGAAAAAGGAGTGCAAACCCAAGAACACCGTCCTAACCATGAAGCATGGTGGGGGAAACATCCTAATTTGGGGGTGCTTTTTTGCAAAGGGGACAGGATGACTGAACTGTATTGAAGGGAGGATGGATGGGGTTGTGCATCATGAGATTTTGGCCAACAACCTCCTTCCCTCAGTAAGAGCATTAAAACTTGAGTTTCTTTCATTGCACCAACAGTTGTTGCCGTCTCACCAAGTCGCTTGCCTATTGTCTTTTATACAGGTATCGAGTTCAAACAGGTGCCATTAATATAAGTAATGAGTGCAAAGTATGAGGTCTTCTTAAAGAAAATATAACAGGTCTGTGAGAGCCCGAATTTTTGCTGGTTGGTAGGTGATCAAATACGTATTTCATACAATAAAATGCAGCTTAATTATGTAAAATCATACAATGTGATTTTCTATTTTTTGTTTTAAAATTCTGTCTCTCACAGTTGAAGTGTACCTACGATAAAAATTACAGACTTCTCCATTCTTTGTTGGTGGGAAAACTTGCAAAATTGTCAGTGTATCAAATACTTATTTTCTCCACTGTATACCTATGATAGTGTATGGGGTAATCCATATGTCCATTTTTTTTTTGCTCAGACCGGGTGCTCAACACAAAATCATGGATACTTGTCTTATTTTTATGTTGTTGCAAACTCACAATTCCAGTCTACGGATCTGTGAATAAATCGTACAACACTTATGTGTAGGGATGAGCGATATTGCCCGAAATCGTATCGGAATTCCGATTTCCGATATTGGAAAAATATCGGATGTCGGATTTTCCGATTTCCGATATCAATGCAAGTCAATGGGAGAAAAAAATTGGAATTACAAAATGACCACTACAGTGCTATATAATGGATAAAATGGAGGGGAAACACCTCAGGATAATGGGGAAGGAGTATGCAGAGGCAGAGGAGCAAAAAAATCGCTAGAAAAATGCACAGAGCGAAAACTGTAGCAGGAAAACTGGTCGCCATCTTCTTAACAGCGGTGTTTTTTCTTTGGGTTAGGATTAGCTGGGGTAGGGTTAGGGTTTATGGTTAGTAGGGTAAGGGTTAGGGTTAGAGCAAGCGTTGTCGAAACACGGTTTGGAGCAGGAGGTACCCGAGCCCTTGGGCACTCCCGAGAACCAGCTGGCGATGCTGGAACTCGGTTTACCCTATGGGGGAGGCACCTGTGTCCGCACTTCACTGCCACGAAACAGCCGGCGTGGCTGAATCCCGCCTCTTGTGCTTTTGCCTATAGGTGTTTGGCATCTGTGGTCCTTTTTTTCCACTTTGGTCTAACGAGGTACGGCTGGCGGCACTGTTGCCCAGAAACACAGCATGCTGTGAAAGTGGCAGTCACGGAAATGGGCACTAGCTGGCAGTACTAGAGCCCAGAAACACGGCATGCTGTGAAAGTGGCAGTCACGGAAATGGGCACTAGCTGGCAGTACTAGAGCCCAGAAACACGGCATGCTGTGAAAGTGGAAGTCACGGAAATGGGCACTAGCTGGCGGTACTAGAGCCCAGAAACACGGCATGCTGTGAAAGTGGCAGTCACATAAATGGGCACTAGCTGGCGGTACTAGAGCCAATGGAAAACAGTATGAGGTGAAAGAGTCAGTCACAGAACCAGGTGCTACCAAGTAGAGGCCAGAGCAAGGGCATAACAGATTACGCTGTGTGCAACATAGGCACATGACAGAGCATGCACACTGCTACCAACCATGCATGTAACCTGTGTACTGTGGCGCAGGGCAGCAAAAGTCACCAGAAATCCAGGCCTGGTTCATTTTTAGGAATGTAAGCCGGTCTGTTAGTACATTGCCAGCTGCACTAAAGACGCGTTCAGAAATCACACTGGCACCAGGACAAGCCAGGACCTCCAAGGCATACTGGCTAAGCTCGGGCCATGTATCAAACTTGGAGACCCAAAACTTGAAGGGGGCAGATCCATCCTGAAGCCCACTGACAGGGGTGAAGAGGTATTGTGCCACCATGTCATGGTAACGTTGCCTCCTAGTGCATTGCACTGTCTGTGCTGATGGTGCCCAAACTGTTTGCGGGTTCAGAAACCGTTGGAACAGGTTGGGTATACTGAACCCGTCAGTAGCAGATGTACTGCTTCTGCTACCGGCTTCTGAACGGATTCCGCTGGGCCCAGGACGCACTGAGGTGCCTGCTAGTGCACGCGCATCACTGCTATTCGGTGGAAAAGAGTATATGAGTGAATTAACCAGTGCTTCTTGGTACTCCTGCATTTTACGCGCCCGGTTCAACGGTGTAATTAGGCTTTCAAGGCTGTCCCAGTAATGTGGATCTAAGAGGGTGGCCACCCAGTAGTCATTTGTGTGGAGAATACGAGCCACGCATGGGTCTTTTCTCAGACACTGCGGCATGAAGTCACTCATGTGCTGAAGGCTGCCAACTGGCCATGCATTGCTGTCACCAGCTGGAGGAATGTGCTCTGGCTGATCTGCATCACTCCATCCACGCTCTGGTGACTACTAGTAGAACGCTGTGTACTTTCCTCCTCTAGCTCATCCTCATAGTCCTCCTCATCCTCCTCCCTTGCTGTGTCCTGCCTGGACCTTTGTGAGGCACCCACAGAGCTTTGTACCAACCGGGCCGATGAAGATTGCCTGGTTGGTGCAAGTGTCTCATCATACTCCTCCTCCTCCTGAGAAACCTCATCCCTTAGTCCTTTAAGTGATGATTCTATAAGGCATATAAGGGGAATAGTCAGGCTGAGTAGGGCAGCATCCACGCTCACCATCAGAGTGGAGTCCTCGAAGCACTTCAAAATGGTGCATATGTCTTTCATGGTTGCCCACTCTGTGGTTGTAATGAGATGTGTGTCGCCTACTTTGCGCCTGCTGCAGCTGCAACTCCATAATTGCAGGTTGCTGCTCACACAACCTCCGCAGCATATGCAAAGTTGAATTCCACCTGGTGGGGAGGTCAACAATGATGCGGTGCTCGGGCAGGTCCAATCTGCGCTGCACGGCTGAAAGGCGCAATGCAGCCATGGTTGAACGCCGCAAATGAGAGCACTGGTATCTGACTTTGTGCAGCAGCTCCTCAAGGTCAGGATAGTTCCTAAGGAAACTCTTCACCACCAAGTTTAGGACATGGGCAAGGCATGGAATGTGAGTCAGACCCCTAGGCCCAGAGCCGCGACCAGTTTCGGCCGTTGTCACACACCACCATACCTGGCTGGAGGTTGAGCGGCGCAAGCCACATGTCGCTCTGCTCCTTGAGCGTGTTCCACAGCTCGGTTGCGGTGTGGCTAACATTACCCAGATAAACCAATTTCAACACGGCCTGTTGATGTTTGGCCGATGCAGTGCTGAAATCGGTTGTTGTGGTACGTATGGGTGCAGGCAAGTCTGACGAGGAGTATGAGGAGGAGTCAATTTGTACGGAGGAGAGGCCTGCAATCCGTGGAGTTGGCAGGACCCGCGCACTTGCACTGTCTACTTCAGTTCCAGGCTCAACTACATTTACCCAATGGGCGGTGATGGAAATGTAGCGTCCCTGGCCATGCAGACTGGTCCACGCGTCGGTGGCCAGGTGGACCTTGCTACTAACTGCATTTTGTAGCGCATGCTTAATTTTACGCTCCACAT
The DNA here is from genome assembly GCA_033576555.1 of Oophaga sylvatica. NCBI lineage: Eukaryota > Metazoa > Chordata > Amphibia > Anura > Dendrobatidae > Oophaga > Oophaga sylvatica. Next base: position 77,811,138 of record JARQOD010000002.1, on the reverse strand, counting down.
GCTGTTGCAGAGCGGGGACGGCTTGCCTGCTGAAGTAGAAGCGGCTGGGAACGCTGTATTGTGGGATTGCAAACCCCAACATATCAATAAAGGCTGGCTTGCTCACCAGCCAGAATGGTAGCATTTCCAATTCCAGCAGTTTGGCAATGCGAGAATTCATGCTCTGTGCTCGTGGGTGGTTTGCCGAGTACGGGCGCTGTTATGATTTGGTAGCTGAGGAGAGCAGGCAAAAAAGGAAATACACCAGAGAGGTTGGAATCTATGGGATTGCAGTACCCTGACTAACCACCACAACTAAAGGCAGCCGTGGAGCGTACCTACGTTGGTCCTAGACGCCTCGTCACAGCCTGAGAAGCTAACTACACCTAAAGACAGAAAGAGGAAAACTATCTGCCCGGAGCAGATCCCCAAAGAACATAGAAAGCCCCCAAACATGTAATGGCGGTTAGACAAGAGGAAAATACAGACACAGACAGAAAATAGTATGAGCAAACGTTGGGGCCCAAACTTCCTAAATAGAAAAGGATAGGAAGGACACTTACTGCAATCCCAAAAAACCCTGAAAAGTACCAACTCTACTAATTACAAAAACACCTGAGATCACACGACCTCTACCACCTAAATTAGTTCTCTGGTGTAACAAAACTAAACAGCAGCCACTGAAAAAACTGGAAAAGGCAAATGAACAAACAACAGTGGCTGAACTAAACTGAGAGGAGCACAAGCCCCCGGAGGGGACCCGGCAGACCCCCACAGAAGTGCAGGACAAAATGCAAAAAGCAAGCACAAAAAACTAAAAGAAGAAAATTTCTTATCTGTTAGCAGAAGATGCAGGCACGAAACAGCAAGCTACAAAGTGAACAGGAATCAAAGATGAGACCAGAACAATTGATCACCGGCAACCCTGATGGGAGGGAACCTCCCTTATATAAGACCAGTCAGTAACACCTGATCGCCAATCTTCACAATCTTCATTGGATAGTTCAGTACTGTTTGTAACCACCAGAGGGAGCTTCTGCTCAGAATTCATTTCTAGCACATTCACAACAGTACCCCCCCCTTGAGGAGGGGTCACCGAACCCTCATTTGAGCAACCAGGTCGGTCAGGATGAGCTCTGTGATAAGCACGGATGAGTCTCCTAGCATGGATGTCCGAAGCAAACACCCAAGAATTGTCCTCCTGACCATAACCTCTCCACTTAACCAAATACTGGAGTTTCCGTCTAGAAAAACGAGAATTCAATATTTTCTCAACCACATACTCCAGAGTGCCCTCAACCAAAACAGGGTCAGGAGGCACAGCCATAGGAACCACTGGCTCGACAAACCTCTTCAATAAGGACTTGTGGAACACGTTATGGATCTTAAATGTCCCTGGAAGAAGTAAATGAAAGGAAACAGGATTAAGAATCTCCATGATCTTATAAGGTCCAATGAACCTAGGCTTAAACTTTGGAGATGCAACTCTCATAGGGATATTTCTTGAGGACAACCAGACCAAGTCCCCCACTTCAAACCGAGGACCATCAGTCCTATGCCGGTTGGCAAACCGATGGGCCCTCTCCTGAGAGAGGGACAACCTCTCCACTACCTGGTCCCAAATCTGCTGCATACGCTCCACAACAGAGTCAACACCTGGACAGACAGAAGCCTCCGTCTGTCCTGAAGAAAATCGAGGGTGAAACCCAAAATTGCAGAAAAATGGAGACATCAAAGTGGCAGAGCTAGCCCTATTATTAAGAGCAAACTCAGCCAAAGGCAAAAAAGAGACCCAGTCATCCTGATCAGCAGACACAAAGCATCTCAGATAAGTCTCCAATGTCTGGTTTGTTCTCTCAGTTTGTCCATTGGTCTGAGGATGAAAAGCCGAGGAGAAAGACAATTGAACACCAAGTTTAGAACAAAAAGTCCTCCAAAATCTGGAAACAAACTGGACTCCTCTGTCAGACACAATGTTCTCAGGGATGCCGTGTAACCGAACCACGTGCTGAAGGAACAAAGGCACCAATTCAGAGGAGGAAGGCAACTTAGGTAATGGCACAAGATGTATCATTTTGGAAAACCTATCACAAATCACCCAGATAACGGTCATTCTCTGAGAAACAGGGAGGTCGGAAATGAAATCCATAGAGATATGGATCCATGGTCTCTTGGGCACAGGCAATGGCATCAACAAACCACTAGAGCAAGAGCAAGGCTTGGAGCGAGAGCAAGTCCCGCAGGACTGCACAAATTCCCTGACGTCACGAGACAAAGTAGGCCACCAAAAGGACCGACTAACCAAGTCTCTGGTACCAAAAATTCCGGGATGACCGGCCAACGTGGAACAATGAATCTCAGACATCACACTCTTTTTCCACCGGTCTGGGACAAACAATTTCCCAATAGGGCAGCGCTCGGGTTTATCCTCCTGACACCCTTCCAGAGCCAGTCTCAAATTGGGCGAGATGGCGGAAAGAACTACACCCTCTTTCAAAATAACAGCAGGATCAGATAACTCAGGAGAGTCCGCAAGGAAACTCCTCGAGAGGGCATCCGCCTTAACATTCTTAGTGCCAGGAAGAAAGGAAACCACAAAATTAAAACGTGTGAAAAACAAGGCCCACCTGGCCTGTCTAGGATTAAGTCGCTTGGCTGATTCCAGATAAACCAGATTCTTATGGTCCGTGAGGACCACCACCTGATGTTTGGCTCCCTCCAGCCAATGTCTCCACTCTTCAAAAGCCCACTTCATGGCCAATAACTCCCGATTACCCACGTCATAATTACGTTCAGTTGGAGAAAATTTTCGAGAGAAAAAGGCACAAGGGTTACTTTTAGAGGTCTCTGGATCTCTTTGGGACAAAACGGCACCTGCCCCAATTTCAGAGGCATCAACCTCCACCTGAAATGGCAGAGAAACATCAGGCTGCCGTAGAACAGGAGCAGAAGTGAATCTCTGCTTAAGTTCCTGAAACGCAGAGACTACCTCAGGAGGCCAATTCACCACATCAGAACCCTTTTTGGTCAAATCAGCCAATGGTTTAACAATAACAGAGAAATTACCAATAAATTTACGATAAAAATTGGCAAAACCCAAGAATCTTTGAAGAGCCTTTAATGAAGTAGGTTGGACCCAATCACAGATGGCCTGAACCTTGACCGGGTCCATTTCAATAACAGATGGGGACAAAATGAATCCCAGAAATGAGATCCTCTGTACGCCAAAAAGACACTTTGATCCCTTCACATACAGAGCATTCTCTCTCAAAATCTGGAAGACAGTCCGAACATGTTTCACATGAGAGTCCCAGTCATTGGAAAAAATCAAGATATCATCCAAATAAACAATCAGAAATTTATCCACAAAATCCCTGAAAATGTCATTCATGAAGGACTGGAAGACAGAAGAGCATTAGTGAGCCCAAAGGGCATCACTAGGTACTCAAAATGCCCCTCTGAGGTATTAAATGCCGTCTTCCATTCATCCCCGTGCTTAATGCGAATAAGGTTATATGCCCCCTGAGGTCAAGCTTGGTAAACCAAGTAGCACTTTTCACCCTGGAAAACAGGTCAGAAATCAAGGGTAACGGATATTGATATTTCACAGTGATATTGTTCAAGAGACGATAATCAATACACGGCCTTAATTAACCATCCTTTTTGGCCACAAAGAAAAAACCGGCACCCAAGGGTGAAGAGGATGGTCTGATATGACCCTTCTCCAATGACTCCTTGATATAAGACCGCATAGCGTCATGTTCAGGTACAGACAAGTTAAAAAGGCGACCTTTAGGGAATTTACTACCAGGCACTAATTCAATAGCGCAGTCATAGCTCCTATGGGGGGGCAAGGATGCAGATTTACTTTCGCTAAACACATCAGAAAAATCAGTCAAAAAGTCAGGAACATCCTGAGCCTGGAGGGAGGTAGAAAAAACAGGAGTGTTGGTATTAACACATTGGCAGCCCCAACTGGTTACAGACACAGATTTCCAATCCAAAACAGGATTATGAGACTGTAACCAAGGGAAACCCAGTACGATAATGTCATGCAGATTATACAGCACCCAAAATTTGCAACTCTCCTGATGATCAGGTTCAACCCTCATTATCACCTGATTAGAGAACTGAGGTTTATTCTCAGCCAAAGGGGTAGAATCGATCCCCAGTAGGGGAATAGACTTCCGTAGGGGTATCAAGTGAAACCCACAACGTTTAGCAAAATCAAAATCCATCAAGTTAATAGCTGCTCCCGAATCAACAAAAGCCTGAGCAGAAAATGTGGACAGGGAGCAAATCAGGGTAACAGTCAACAAAAATTTAGTCTGAACACTACCCAAGACAACTGAACGTGCAAAACGTCTTCCACGCTTAGGGCAGACTGAAATAGCATGAGAGGCATCACCACAGTAGAAACATAACCCATTGCGTTTACGAAACTCATGACGCTGTGCCCCAGAAGCCACTTTATCACACTGCATGGGTTCAGAAGCTGGTTCACAAGGCAACACTGTTCCACGCATACCTCTACGCTCACGCAAACGTCTGTCAATTTGAATCGCTAATGACATAGAATCATTGAGACCAGAGGGGACAGGGAATCCCACCATAACATCCTTTACATTCTCTGACAGACCCTTCCGAAAAAGGGCTGCCAAAGCATCGTCATTCCATTTGGTCAGGACTGCCCACCTTCGGATTCTCTGACAGTATAACTCAGCATCCTCAAGCCCTGATTTAATGCCAACAAGGCTTTTTCAGCTTGATCAGTGACATTAGGCTCATCGTACAATAACCCCAGAGCCTGAAAAAATGCATCAACATTACTCAAAACAGGATCCCCAGGTGTCAGGGAAAAAGCCCAATCCTGAGGATCGCCGCGCAGGAGAGAGATGACAATTTGAACCTGCTGTGCTGCGTTCCCTGAGGACTTAGATTTCAAGGCAAAAAACAACTTACAGTTATTTTTGAAATTCAGAAATTTAGCTTGATCCCTAAAAACAAATCTGGCATGGGGATCCTAGGTTCCACAACCGGCAACCCTGCAAGATAGGTAGCAATACTCCGAACTTCAGTGGCAAGCTGATCCACACGGCCAGACAACTGTGCAAACTCCATTGAGAGAAAAAAAAATCCTCCTCAGCATTCAGAGAAACAGAGAGAAAAAAAAAAAAGTCTCTGACAACTCTGACAATCTTCTTTCTTTAACACTATTTTTCCCTTCTGTGAGTACCATACAAATATCAGTTTTTGGGCCAGTGATACTGTTATGATTTGGTAGCTGAGGAGAGCAGGCAAAAAAGGAAATACACCAGAGAGGTTGGAATCTATGGGATTGCAGTACCCTGACTAACCACCACAACTAAAGGCAGCCGTGGAGCGTACCTACGTTGGTCCTAGACGCCTCGTCTCAGCCTGAGAAGCTAACTACACCTAAAGACAGAAAGAGGAAAACTATCTGCCCCGGAGCAGATCCCCAAAGAACATAGAAAGCCCCCAAACATGTAATGGCGGTTAGACAAGAGGAAAATACAGACACTGACAGAAAATAGTATGAGCAAACGTTGGGACCCAAACTTCCTAAATAGAAAAGGATAGGAAGGACACTTACTGCAATCCCAAAAAACCCTGAAAAGTACCAACTCTACTAATTACAAAAACACCTGAGATCACACGACCTCTACCACCTAAATTAGTTCTCTGGTGTAACAAAACTAAACAGCAGCCACTAAAAATACTGGAAAAGGCAAATGAACAAACAACAGTGGCTGAACTAAACTGAGAGGAGCACAAGCCCCCGGAGGGGACCCGGCAGACCCCCACAGAAGTGCAGGACAAAATGCAAAAAGCAAGCACAAAAAACTAAAAGAAGAAAATTTCTTATCTGTTAGCAGAAGATGCAGGCACGAAACAGCAAGCTACAAAGTGAACAGGAATCAAAGATGAGACCAGAACAATTGATCACCGGCAACCCTGATGGGAGGGAACCTCCCTTATATAAAACCAGTCAGTAACACCTGATCGCCAATTTTCACAATCTTCATTGGATAGTTCAGTACTGTTTGTAACCACCAGAGGGAGCTTCTGCTCAGAATTCATTTCTAGCACATTCACAACAGGGCGCCTTTTCTCCCACACCTGTGTGACAGATGGCTGCACACTGGATTGGGAGTGTGAGGATGCCAGCGATTGGGATGCTGATGCTGACGAAGTACAGACAGTGTGCAGCAGTACAACACTGCCTGCAGATGCACCCTGGCATTCTGGTGAGGAATCGGGAGCAACTGTTTGCGAGCTGGAGGAAGAGGTGGCTGAAGAGATGGAATGTGGGGGACCAGCTGCAGGTGGCGAATCATCTTGGGTGTGATGCTGCCACTCCACAGGGTGCCTCTTCCTGACATGCATCAACATATTGGTGGTATTAAGGTTGCTGACGTTCTTCCCTTTCCGCACAGTTTGTCGACAAAGCTTGCATCTGACTACTGTAACGTCATCTGCAACTTGGTCGAAAAAGGCCCATGCACCACAACTCTTGGGCGCACCCCTTGTGCACTTTAAAAGTACCCTGCTCCTAACGGGTGCTGAAGTTGAGGGAGCAGACAACAAATTTTTCCCTCTTCCTCTCCCACGTGGACGGCCACGCTGCGCCACACCTGCAAGCTCTTCCTCTGAGCTATCCCTACTTGCTTGCTGCCCCTCAGCATGCCATGATGGGTCAAGGACCTTGTCATCCAATACACTTTCATCAGCAGAAACTGGCAGCTGAGTTTCATCATCATCTGCTGACTGGGGTCTGGTCATTGTGGGCACTGGCCCACCCTCCACTTCTTCCTCAGACGCACACAGTGGTTGCGCATCTGTGCACACTACCTCTTCTTCAGCTGCAGGAATGCTGTCTGGCTGGCACACAGATTCCAAGCCAACAGGTTCTGAGAAGAGGATTAAGGTTGGCTCCTGGCCTTCTGAATGTCTGGGCAATTTAGTCGGCGATGAAGAAGCAGATGGGTGCTGCTCTTCAGTGGCCTGACCCGATGTGGTGGAGAGGTCCTGGGAAGATGCTGCGCTCATTGAGGTGGATGCTTCAGCTGCCATCCAACCAACAACTGTTTCTACTTGATCCTGTCTTATCAGCCTATGGCCCTGTGCTCCTAACAAGCTACGCATAAATGACTTTCGCCGGGTGAAAGTAGGTGCTGAGTGACTTGGGCCTGCTGTTTGCTCTGGATGTGCACCATGTCTAGCTGCTGATGCACCTCTTCCGCGGCCTCCACGGGGACGTCCCTTACTCCCTGCCTTCATCTCTATTGATGGATTCAGAATGGCAATTTCACTATTAGATTCGAGATCTCTCCCTATCTCCAACAGCAACCTATCCCTATCTGCTTTCACAGTAGAGTGAGGCTAAAATGGCAGGCGCAGCCTTTTATACTGCCTGATCACACCATCCAGCCAGCCAATCACAGCGCAGCCCCTGGCTAGCATGTTTGGACGCTTCCTACCAAGCTTAGAGGAGTAACACAGTGTTGTCAGCAATTCTTCAGCTCCTGATTGGCTCCACGTAGTGCCCAGAGGCTGAAGGATTATGGGATTTCCGATTTCCGATTTCCAATTTCCAATGTGAAAAAAATATCGGAATCGGAAATCGGAATTCCGATATAGCAAATATCGGGCCGATTTCCGATATTGCAATATCGGAAAGCTCATCCCTACTTATGTGCCAACTGTGTACTGTCTATTTTACATAGATTTTTTTATTATAAGAACCATGAGAAACCTCCATCATTTTTCTTTCCATTTGAGAAAAAAAAAAGATGAAACTCTAACCTGCCCCTAATGGTAAAAACTGACACATTAACCAAACTCTGATGAAACTCTGATTAAAAAAAACTGATGAAACTTGGATCATATTTTTCATATGAAAAAAATTACTGACGTGTGAAATAGCCCTTATGGTGCCTTTACAATGCATTCTAGGAACACTTGATTCCTGATAATCGGCCACTGTAAACAGGCTACCGATGACCTGACAAACTGACAAAATGCTCGTTCGTCAGATAAGATGATTTTAAGTTTGCTCAAAAAAATCAGTGTTGTCGGCAACACATCGTCCTTTATAATCTGAACTTGTGCTGTCGAGAACAATGACAGCCTGTGCGCACAGAATACTCTATTATTGATTATTCTATGTACATTGGAATTGCAGTAAGCCAGGCCTGTCTAAACAGGCTACTAACTGACCAACCATCAGCTTTTATGTAGCCAATTACGTTTACGGCCATGGCTCGCTCGGCTGTGACTCACCGGTGGGGGCATCTAAGCCATATCTCAGGTTCCTATCCGAAGTCCTGTGACTATTATTATTATTATACATTTTTATAGCGACATTTATTCCATGGCGCTTTACATGTGAAAAGGGGCAAATATAGACAAGTACAATAAACGTGAGCAATACAAGGCACACACAAGTACAGAAGGAGAGAGGACCCTGCCCGCAAGGGCTCACGGTCTGCAGGGATGGGTGAGGATACACTAGGCGAGGGTAGAGCTGGTCGTGCGGTGGTTCAGTAGACTGAGGATCACTGCTGGTTGTAGGCTTGTCGGAAGAGGTGGGTCTTCAGGTTCTTTTTGAAGGTTTCCATGGTAGGCGCGAGTCTGATGTGTTGGGGTAGAGAGTTCCAGAGTATGGGGGAGGCACGGGAAAAGTCTTGTATGCGGTTGTGGGAAGAAAAGATAAGAGGAGAGTAGAGAAAGAGATCTTGAGAGGATCGAAGGTTGCGTGTGGGTATGTACCGGGAGACCATGTCAAAGATGTATGGACTATGACCTAGGTGGGATATTAAGGTTGATTGTAGAAAAATCAGAAATCTCAGATTTTAAGCAGCGATTGCCTTCATAGTTTACATGCATGTCCTCTTAAAGTATCAAGTGTCAGTAATGATGTTTTTTCTTAGGAACAATTTTCAGATTATATTCTAGAGCTTGAAAGGTGCAGATCTGTAAAAAAAAATCTTATCCTTTCTGCAACATAAGCTATTATTTTAAACCTCTGCATTTTATAGCTTGTAAAATTATCAACATGATTTTATGACAAAAATAACATAGTGGATTATTACTGTGAGGTCATTCCAAACACTACAGGATACAGAGTATCAATTACAACACTATGAGATATTGAATAGATTCATCTAAACTGTGAATTAAGCGAGAAACAATATTTATTTTGGCAACACGTAAACATTTGCGTCTGAGAGAAAAGCTTTCACGGCTCGGAGAATATGCGTATTTTTATTCCTGATATATGATGTGTCTGGATCAATTGTAGCATCAACATCTGGCAGTTTTCTTCTAAGGCTTATCTATCAATCCTCTGGCATGGTAAAGGGTCATATAAACATGTTATATCATTATTATGTCTTTCTCTGATTTGCTGGGTCCCTGCTTTGTAGATAATGTGGGGGTTATAAGAGTAACGTTAAATTACTGTATGCTGTCTGTTTATTTTTTAAGCACAAGTACAATCATTTATTTTTACTCTTCTACAGGAATGGTTTAGAACTTACTGTATATACCACAATAATATATCCACAGAACTGACACCATTTATAGATTCAACAGAAATTTGGAAAGGGTCTGATTAGAGTAGACGTCTCACAAAGACAACCCCACCTGAGCTATAAGGTACTGTACCATTATGCATGACATATAGGCAACATTGAACTTCAGCACTATGAATTGCAATGAACACCGGCCAGTGGGGTTTTCGTTTTTTTTGTTTTTTTAGGGGGGGGGGGGTTGAGGGGGTATTATATAATACAGGATGATACATGCCACTGAAATAACAAGCATCATATCTTGACACCGAAAATCTAATTATAAATTGACTAATTACAATTAATCAACTTAAAGATATAAAGCATATCTGCCATATAGTTCCAGAAATTTGGGACTTTTTATTTAATGCTGATTTTTATGCTCTTTACCAAGGGGGCATTGTTATGATCTGCTACAAGCACTAAGGAAAGATGGGAATTCTGTCCCTACAATAGAACTAAGCTGAATCCCTACGATGTAACGGGGAACCTGATCCCTCGACCAGACCCGCTAAAGTCCTCAGCTAGTCTGAACGAAGACCTATAGTTGCGAGGGAGGAATCCCTACAAGATCTAGGGACTGGGAGAAAAGGTGGACACCTCCTAACAGAAATTGTAGCAGGGATAATTAAACAGAAAACAAATTACTTAGAGATCCTAAGATCAAGCAAAACTGACTGAGAAAGGCACCTAAGCCCCGGCTAGCTTAAGAGTACATAATACAATGAAGTCCAGCAAAGCCAGAAGGGCGGAGCCAGACTAAATAGGGAAAAAAGGTCATGTGACCAGCAAACTGAAAAAAACCTAACAAGAGGGTTCTAACAGTACCCTCCCTTCTAAGAGGATCCTCCGGATCCCCTAGGACTTAGGCTTATCCGGAAACCTCTTGTGAAACGCTCTGACAAGTCTAGACGCAGAAACATCATCCGCCCTCACCCATGAGTTATCCTCGGGTCCATAACCCTTCCAAGCGACGAGGTACTGCAAACTCCTTCTATACCGTCTAGAATTTAGGATGCGAGAAATCTCATATTGCCCGTCCTCCGTCACCAGGGGAACAGTGGCCGAGACGTCTCCATCTGAGACCTCAGCTTTCTTCAAGAGAGAAACATGAAACACCGGATTAATCTTCCAGGAAGTAGGAAGCTCCAACTTAACAGTGGATTGGTTAATAACCTGAAGCACCTTAAAGGGCCCTACAAACTTGGGACCCAATTTCTTAGACGGAATCCTCAAGCACAGATTCTTAGAGGACAACCAAACCATGTCACCAATAGCAAACAAAACCTCTTGTCATTTTCTATCAAAATACACTTTGGATCTTTTGTTAGCCTCCTGAAGATTACCATGCACATCAGTCCAAACTCTCTCCAAATCACCAGAAAAATTCTCCTTTTCAGGTACAGCCGATCCCAACTTGGAAAATGACCCAAACGACGGATGTCTCCCAGTACAACAAAAAAAAGGCGAACAACCAGCAGAAGCGGATGTATGGTTGTTAAGAGCAAACTCAGCAAGTGGCAGAAACTCAGACCACCCCTCTTGATTATCAGTCACAAAACAACGCAAGAACTGCTCAACATCCTGGTTTTTCCTTTCTGTCTGGCCATTAGACTCAGGATGATATCCGGATGAAAACGTCAAATGAACTCCCAACCTGTCACAAAAGGCGCGCCAAAAACCAGCCACAAACTGAGGTCCCCTATTGGAAACAATGTCAGTAGGAACGCCATGTAGTCTGACAATTTCCTTGACAAAGGCCTTAGCGAGAGTCTTAGCGCAGGGCAGTTTGATGAAAGGAACCAAGTGACACATCTTGCTAAAACGGTCCACGACCACCCAGATGACAGTGAAACCCTCAGAGGGGGGAAGGTCAGTAATAAAGTCCATAGTCAAATTTGTCCAAGGTGCACTAGGGACCTCCAGAGGGCAAAGCAACCCCGCAGCAGGAGTATGAGAAGACTCAGATCTAGCACACACAGTGCATTGATGCACCCACTTAATGATTTCCTTCTGCCATCCAGGCCACCAAAAGCTGCGACCCACAAGTCTCTTGGTCTCAGAGATTCCAGGATGACCTGCCAACCGAGAGTCATGACATTCAACAAACAAATCTCTCCTCAGGGTACCAGGCACAAACAACCTCCCATGCGGCGTGTTAGATGGGGCATTCTCCTGTGCTTTAAGAATCTCATCTTCCAACACAGGGTCCAAAACAGCAATAACAACCCCCTCTTGCAAAATGTTTTCCTCCTCCTCAGTACCCAGCATAGGAGAAAAGCTGCGAGACAAAGCATCAGCTTTAACATTTTTAGTACCTGGGATGTAAGTAACGGTAAAATTAAACCGCGAGAAAAACAGTGCCCACCTAGCCTGACGGGCATTCAAGAGCTTGGCAGCATCAAGGTAGACCAGATTTTTATGATCGGTGAAGACTTGAACGGGAAATTCCGCTCCCTCCAAAAAATGAAGCCAGTGTTCAAATGCAAGTTTAATTGCGAACAATTCCCAATTACCGATATCATAATTTAGTTCAGACTCAGAAAATTTCTTTGAAAAAAAAGCACAGGGATGTACTCCATCCTTCTTTTCCTGAGACAACACCGCGCCGACCCCCACCGAAGAAGCATCAACCTCAACCAAAAATGGCTTAGTCACATCAGGCTGCGTAAGGATGGGAGCAGAGCTGAACTTCTCCTTTAGCAACACAAAAGCCTCAATGGCCTCAGTAGTCCACTGAACTGCTTCAGCACCTTTCCTGGTAAGATCGGTGAGAGGTTTGGCAATCACAGAAATTTTTTTAATGAATTTTCTATAATAATTGGTGAACCCCAAAAACCTCTGTATTGATTTCACACCAATAGGTCTAGGCCAATCCTGCACAGCTTGCACTTTCACCGGGTCCATCTCAAAACCTTCACTGGAGACAATGTAGCCCAAAAAACTAAGTCTCTGTACAGCGAACTCACATTTTTCTTGCTTGGCAAAAAGTGAATTATCACTCAGTAACTGTAATACCTCACGCACACTCCTCCAATGAGACTCCAAATCCGGTGAATAAATCAAAATGTCATCCAAATACACAACCACACTTCTGCCGATCAAAGATCTAAGGATGTCATTAATAAGATTCTGAAAAAATGCCGGAGCACTGGAAAGCCCAAAAGGCATAACCAGATTCTCAAAATGACCCAGTGGAGTGTTAAACGCAGTCTTCCATTCATCCCCCTCCTTCATGCGCAACAAATTGTATGCCCCTCGAAGATCAATTTTCGAGAACCACTTGGCCCCCACTAACTGGTTAAACAAATCAGGAATCAATGGCAGTGGGTAAGGATTGCGTACAGTAATCTTATTAATCTCACGAAAGTCTAGACAAGGCCGTAAACCGCCGTCCTTTTTTTTAACAAAAAAAAATCCAACCGCCACAGAAGATTTGGAAGGCCTAATGTGACCGGCGGCCAAGCTTGTCTGTATGTATTCCTCCAAAGCCTTTCTCTCAGGAATGGTAAGTTTAAATAAACGGCTTTTAGGAAGAGTTGCTCCAGGGACAAATTCAATTGCACAATCATAATCTCTATGAGGAGGCAATACCTGCGATTCCTTATCAGAAAAAACTTTCCAAAAATCCTGAATAGGTACAGGTAACTCCCCCTTAACTACAGCAGCAATACGCCCATTACAACACTTGTCATAACAATTAGGACTCCAGGACTTAATTTCATTGGTAGACCAATCCAGTACCGGATTGTGCAATTTTAACCAAGGTAACCCCAAAATCACCGGTGAGGGCAAATTATTCAAAACTACCAAATCCAAATTCTCTTGATGAACACCATTAATAGTAAGAGGAAATTCACAGATATGGTGAGTAACATCTTTCAAGGGAGAACCATCCACAGAAACTACATTAATAGGGGAAGACAGAAGTTTGGGTTTTAATTTTAGTTTTTCCAAAAATTTCCCATCAATCACATTGAGAGTGGAACCACAATCCACAAATACCCGAAACTCCATTAATTCCTCCTCAACAGCAGTGGTAGCAGAAAGAAAGACACCTTTATTGTTTAAACAAGCTATACGGGCGAAACTGACCTCATTTTTTTTTTTCTTTATTCATTCGAAGCACACAGTTCTTAATAAAATGCTTAGACTTGCCACAATAGAAATACAAACCTTCAGCAAATCTGCGGTCTTTTTCCCGAGAGTGAGGTGCCATTGCTCCAATTTCCATTGGCTCTCCAATGTCAGTACAGTCCCTCTCCAGACTTGGAGCTGACAAGGCAGATTTACTCTCATTAACCCTTGCACGCAGTCTCCTATCCACCCGTATGGCTAATTGCATAGCCTCTTGCAAGTTACCAGGTATAGGATAAGCAATCAGCAAATCTTTAACCCTTTCACTTAGCCCTGCAAGAAATAAACTCTTCAAAGCTGAATCGTTCCACCCCACCTGAGTGGACCACCGTCGGAAGTGAGTACAATATTTTTCCACATTACCTGATCCCTGTCTCAAACATCTCAATTCTGTCTCAGCTGATGAAACACGATCAGGATCGTCATGCAATAACCCAAAGCAGAAAAAAAAACTATCCACTGATCTAAAGCATGGATCACTAGGTTGCAGAGAAAAGACCCACTCCTGAGGTTCTTTGCGCAAAAGTGACATTATGAACCCTATGCGCTGTGATTCATCACCAGAGGATCTGGGTCTCAAATGGAAATACAACAAGCAAGCATTTTTAAAAGAAAAAAAATCTTGTTGCTCACCAAAAAATAAATCAGGCAAACGTACATTTAGCTCCACGAAATGTGCTCCAGAAAAACTACTCATGTGTTGCTGGATCTCAGCCACCTCCAGAGAGAGTCCCTGCAGGCGTTGAGCCAAATCCTGAACCGACACCATGATGGAAACAGAAAATCTTTCCTTAGAGATTTTTTTTTTTTTTTTTGGGCTGGACTTACTGTTATGATCTGCTACAAGCACTAAGGAAAGATGGGAATTCTGTCCCTACAATAGAACTAAGCTGAATCCCTACAATGTAACGGGGAACCTGATCCTGCGACCAGACCCGCTAAAGTCCTCAGCTAGTCTGAACGAAGACCTATAGTTGCGAGGGAGGAATCCTACAAGATCTAGGGACTGGGAGAAAAGGTGGACACCTCCTAACAGAAATTGTAGCAGGGATAATTAAACAGAAAACAAATTACTTAGAGATCCTAAGATCAAGCAAAACTGACTGAAAAAGGCACCTAAGCCCCGGCTATCTTAAGAGTACATAATACAATGAAGTCCAGCAAAGCCAGAAGGGCGGAACCAGACTAAATAGGGAAAAAAGGTCATGTGACCAGCAAACTGAAAAAAAACTAACAAGAGGGTTCTAACAGGCATTAATGGTAAAAATATATCCAGCACTCCGAGAGTGGACTAAAATCTTCAAATTTACAGCATTACAAGAACACAAATATAGACAGAGCAGCTCAGTCAGCAAAACTAACACGTTTCAACCAGAAGGTCTTAATGATCAGGCTACTAAATTAATGTGAGGGTTAAAATCGTACGCATATCATGATGCCTTTAAATGAATGAAGGAATGAAGATTGCAGACTGAAACTAAGTGCAACGTTTTAAAAAAATGACAAGCGTAAAATAATTTTTGCTATGTCAAAGATATGCATAGTCTTTAAACTGGGGGCAAAAAAAAAGTTCATAAAAATGGGTTTGATCAGTTTATGTAGTTCATTTTTCTGGGTTTGGACTTTTATGATATTGTGGGTCGGCTGGTGCTGAACCTGTCATTCCCTCTCCCTCCAGTGTGGTTTTTACCTCTTATCTATAGGTAGCTCAGGCTACACAACTCACTACTTGGCCATAAAAGATCTAATAACAAGGTATACCGTGGCACAACTTGGAAAATATTTAGTTAAAGGAACCTGTAAGTAGGTTTTACTACCACAAACCAAAACCATTTGTTAGGTGGCTGTAATCCAGAATCAATCTATACCTTCATTTTTGTAATCGCTCTTTGCTTTCCAAAGTAATCTCCTATTACATTTTCATGCTAATGAGTCACAACTGCAGGGGGCTTGGCCCTGCACTTACTGCTCTCCGTCCTCTTTCCAATTTTCCTTGCCTGCTGCCATTCTTTTCTCCCTGTTTGACATTTCATTTTTGTCTGAGGGACCTGCCCCCCCACCACAAGTTTTGTGACCCACTGCGCCTGTCACCTTCTCATAGGGGGCACACATACGTTCAGATTCATTGTCCTCGCCGCGTCATCAGAACTGCGCATGATTTCCGGAGGGGAGGCTGGTTACTCAGACAATAGTTACCTATCAGTCAGGGAGCAAAGGATGGCGGCAAGCAAGGGAAAATTGGAAAGAGGATGGAGAGCAGAAAGTTCTGGGTAAAGCTGCCTGCACTTGTAGCTCATTAGCATAACACAATTCGGTAGAGGATTACTTTGGAATGATGGGCACTTTAGGACCTGGACCCCCACCGGTCTGCTTGTAGTTATTAAGGAAATTAAATGAGAAAAAAATAATTTCAAATGTTTATATATCGCCATCATATTCCATATTGCTTTATAGACCTCATCATCACTGTCCCCATTGGGGCTCACAATCTAACTTCCCTATCAGTATGTCTTTGGAGCTTACACTGAAAAGCAACAGTTCTAACCACTGAGCCACCATGCTGCTCCTTAAAGCCCAGCCATGCAAGTATTTCTTTTTTCTATTGTTTACTAGGGTTGAGCATTCCGATACTGCAAATATCGGGTATCGGCCGATATTGGCTGTATCGGAATTCCGATTCCGAGTGCCGATATTTTCGTCATATCGGATACCGGAATCGGGATTGTCACTGTCACTGTCAGTGTCCGTCTGTCGGGTCCTGTCAGGAGTCAGCGGCACTTACCCGGCAGAAGATCTCCGGCGGTCACGTCCTGGACTGCTTCATGGCCGCCATCCTCTTCTCCCCGGCGGTCACATGCAGTATCTCGCGATAACTGCAGTGACTGCTGGGTAATCGCGGCCGTAAAGCAGTCCGATGACGTCACCGCCGGGGAAGCAGGTAATCAGCTGTGCTGCGTCGCGATGACAGGCTCTGCCTGTCATTGCGATGTAGCAGAGCTGGATCGTCGTGGGACAATCGTTACTATGGACTGCGTCGGACAGGTGGTATACTGTTGGTTTGTTTTCTTTATTTTTTTACAGGAGATCGATGGCGTCGCAGGAATGAGTGTATAATAAAATTAATGAAAACTGTGTTGTCTCTTTTATTTCATTAAAAGACTTTTTTCTTGCTGTGTCTTTTTTTTAAACATTTAATAACTTTGGGATTAATAATGGATCGGTGTCTTATTGACACCTCTCCATTATTAACCGGGCTTATTGTCACCGTGCAATCAACGGTGACAATAACCCCTTATTACCCCGCTTGCCACCGCTACAGGGCAAGTGGGAAGAGCCGGGTAAAGTGCCACAATTGGCACATCTTTTGATGCGCCAAATGTGGGGCTGCTGTAGCCTGGTATTATCAGGCTGTTGAGGGCCAAAATCCATGGGCCTTGACAGTCTTTTAATACCAGGCCGCAGCAGTCTGCATTTTACTTGGCTGGTTAACAAAAATAGGGGGGATCCCCACGCCGTTTTTTTTTTCGAGGGGATCCCCTATTTTTGTTAACCAGCCAAGCTAAGCAGACTGCTGTGGCCTGGTATTATCAGGCTTGCAAGGTCCATGGATATTGGATCCTTACCAGCCTGAAAAACCAGGCCTCAGCGGTCTGCTTCATCTGGCTGGTTAACAAAAATAGGGGGGACCCCACGCTAATTTTTTTCGAGGGGATCCCCTATTTTTGTTAATCAGCCAAGATATGCAGACTGCTGTGGCCTGGTATTATCAGGCTGGCAAGGTCCATGGATCTTGGCTCCTTAACAGCCTGAAAATCCAGGCCTCAGCGGTCTGCTTCATCTGGCTGGTTAACAAAAATAGGGGGGACCCCACGCCATTTTTTTTTCGAAGGGAACCCCTATTTTTGTTAATCAGTTCCCTCTGACGTCACTGATGGTGTCCCTGGCTGACCTGAAGTGAAAGTGGAAAGCAATCAATTAAGCTTTCCACTTCCTCTCCTGTCAGCCAGGAGAGAAACTCATTCATTTGGGGGTTTACTGTGAGGCTGCAGCATTAGCTGCGGTCCCTGCAGTAAACATTAACCCTTTCTGAAGGATTACACCATGGGACCTGACTGTGCATCGGATTGGTAAGAATAATTTTGCTTTATTATTTTATTTTTATTACAGGAAATGGTTTTAGCAGGTAAATAAAATATGGTCAAAAACTGTGTGATTATTTCATTAAACTTCTTTTTTATTAAAGTGTGTGTGTTTGATTTTTCTTTCATACAATAGGATTAATAATTGATAGTTGTCTAATTGACAGCTCTCAATTATTAACCTGGCTTAAAGTGACCTTTCAATTGCAAGGTCATTTTAACCCCTTATTAACCCATTCGCCACCGAGTCGGGTGACCCGACATGAAATGACACTTGGTGTACATAGGGTTAACCATGTCTTTTCATGTCCTTTGCTATCTGATTTTCACAAACAATTAAATCAGTCTATGTGTGCAAAATTTCACACCTGTAGGGGTTAATTAAAGGTGTAAATTCGTAGCAAAAAAGTCTGGTTTTTTTACAACGAATTTACACCTTTAATTAACCCCTACAGGTGTGAAATTTTGCACACATAGACTGATTTAATTGTTTGTGAAAATCAGATAGCAAAGGACATGAAAAGACATGGTTAACCCTATGTACACCAAGTGTCATTTCATGTCGGGTGCTTCTGTCTTTTCACTGAAGCCGGCTTTACCCGGCAATTGAATCAGAGGATATTTTACTATGTAAAAGTGTATAAACTATACATATATGTATATATATATGTCACAATGACATGTATATATATATATATATATGTATTCTATGTGTGTATATTTAGTGTTTACAAGGAGAGAATGGGGTTTTTTTAGTTCCGATATTTTGTTCCCATAGACTTACATTGGATTTCCGGTATCGGAATCGGGTATCGCCGATATTTTAATGGTATCGCCGATATTTTAATGGTATCGGCGATATTTTAATGGTATCGGCGATACCATTCCGATTCCGATACTTAGGGATATCGGAAAGTATCGCTCAACACTATTGTTTACATGTATTTTATGCTATAAGTGTTTTCACTTTGGTGCAATTAAATTCAAGGTTGGACTTTATACTCAGACTGTCATTGCCACCCATACTTCGCAAGGGCAAATCCCAACACAGAATACAAAATCACTATATGATCTGCAGCTATTAACAGTAATTACAGGTTTAACAGTTTTATTTCTAACATAAAGTTTATTCATCCCTCTGAAGTTAAACACAGAAATATCTATACTTACAAACAGGAGTGTAATCAAGATTAGACATTGCGCTTGAAAACCCTTCCAGCTATTTAGTAATGCATATGAAGTCATGTAATTTTCTGAGTACATCTACTTAATAAACTCATCAATCTCTTTATTGTCAGCAGAACAAAGGTCAGTAACACAGAAACTATTGTCATCCATGATGAAAAATTGCAAAATTGGAGCAACTTGAAACCATCACTAAAATCACAATCTATTTGGAAAAGAATAAATCTTTAATTCTGGTACATTCTAAGTAAAATACAGCACATATGCACACATTTGTGAGCATAAAATATGAGTAACTCCAATCATTTTAACTTTCAAATAAATAATATCATCTATCTTAACTTGCAGCAGCATATTTTCCAATTTTATCAATTTTAAGTGGGTTAAAATAAATGCTGTCACATGACAAAATCCATGTGTCTCCTAGTAGAAGAGTTTCTCAGTGGTCAGCTGAGTTGTCTTGGACCATAAGGTGGAGGTGGAATAAGATTCTGCAGATGAACAACTGGCTACATCGATGGTGCCGTCAGCAAGGATTTGGATTTCTGGATCATGGAGCGAATAACCTATACGATGGACTACTTGCTAGAGATGGGGTGCACCTTACAAAGACTGGAAAACGTATTTGGAAGTCGTCTTGCTACACTCATCAAGAGAGCTAGCCATTGTTAAACTAGAACAGTGATGGTGAACCTATGGCACGAGTGCCAGTGAAGCTGCTATGGTGTGTATGTGGTAAGTGTGGCCGCTGTGGTGAGTGTGGCCGCTGTGCCAGTGAAGCTGCTGTGGTGTTTGTGTGTGTGTGTGTGTGTGGTGAGTGCAGCCGCTGTGGTTTGTGTGTGTGTGCTGAGTGTGGCCTCTGTGGAGAGATGATGGCGGTGATGGGGAGAGGGCCAATGATAGGAGTGATGGGGAGAGGGCCAATGATGGGGAGAGTGCCAATGATGGGAGTGATGGGGAGAGGGCCAGTGATGGGGAGAGGACCAATGATAGGAGCGAAGGGGAGAGGGCCAGTGAAAGGGACAGGGCCAATGATGGGAGTGATGGGGAGAGGGCCAGTGATGGGGACATGGCCAATGATGGAGCGAGGGCCAATGATGGGAGTGATGGTGAGAGGGCCAATGAAGGGAGTGATGGGGAGAGGGCCAATGATGGCGGTGATGGGGAGAGGGTCAGTGATGGGGAGAGGGCCAATGATGGGAGTGATAGGGAGAGTGCAACGATGGTGGTGGGGGAGAGGGCAATGATGGGTGATGGGGAGGAGGAAATGATGGAGGCGGTGGAATTTCTACATTTCTACATGAAGGGGATCATGATGGGGCATATTTCTACATGAAGGGGATCATGATGGGGTATTTCTGCATGAAGCGGATCATGATGCGGCATATTACTACAAAAAGGGGATCATGATGGGGCATATTACTACAAGAAGGGTATCATGATGGGGCATTTCTACATGAAGGGGATCATGATGGGGCATAATACTACAAGAAGAGGATCATGATGGGGCATTTCTACATGAAGGGGATCATGATGGGGCATATTTCTACATGAAGGGGATCATGATGGGGCATTTCTACATGAAAGGGATCATGATGGGGCATATTTCTGCATGAAGGAGATCATGATGGGGCATATTACTACAAAAAAGGGATCATGATGGGGCATATTACCTCAAGAAGGGGTTCATGATGGGGTATATTTCTGCATGAAGGGGATCATGATGGGGCACATTTCTGCATGAAGGGGATCATGATGGGGCATATTTCTGCATGAAGGGGATCATGATGGGGCATATTACTACAAAAAGAGGATCACGATGGTGCATATTACTACAAGAAGGGGATCATGATGGGGCATTTGGCACGTGTTGGCAGTTCGTCATAAATAATTGGGTTTTAGGTTGCAGTGTGGGCACTCAGTCACAGAAGGGTTCACAATCACTGAACTAGAACAATGTGGGAAGGGAAGCAAAAGGCCAGAAAAAGCCATACATCTGACAAATACTATTGAGAACTCTGCCATTAGAAGTGGACGGGAAGAACAAAGACAAAAAATCTAAATAATAAAAATAATAGAGAAAGAGAAACCAATCACAAACTAAAATGTTTCTATAAAAATGCATAAAGCATGGGCAACAAACAAGGAGAATTGGAACTACTAACACAGGAAAAGAAATATGATGTCATTGGAATCACTGAAACTTGGTGGGACGATACACATGATTGGAATGCAAGGCAAGAAGGATACAACTTATTTGCAAGAAACAGAATTGATAAACGAGGAGGAGGTGTCGCATTGTATGTTAGAAAAGCGTATATCTGCACAGAGATTGAAGTTTCAGAGATTGGGAGTTCTTTGGAAACAGTTTTGGTAAGAATACAAGGACAGAACAATGGAAAGGACACCATTGTAGGCATTTACTACAGGCCGCCTGTGCAAGCTGAAGATATAGATGAACGTTTTATGCATCAAATGGCCAAGTTCGCCAACTATCCAGACATTTGTTGAGAATCTCTCTCAGGCAAAACTAACAGGTCAAGCAAATTCTTATCCTCTCTTGCTGACAATTTTATCTTCCAAAAGGTAGGGGAGAAAACAAAGGGATCTGCTACCTTGGCCAAAAGGGGACCAGGCTGAAGTCCACTGCAAGCAGCAAACCAGCAAAGAAAATCCTACCAGAGGAAAAAAAAAACAGCAAATCACTTATCTGAATGAGAGCAAGACTGCAAGCTGAGCTCCAAGCAAGACCAGAAGAACAATTGATTACCGGCAAGGCTGAAGGGAGTTCAGGTCACTTATATCAGACCATTCAGAGCCAGCTGAAGGCCATACGGCAATTAGTTCATTACCCTCAGCAACCACCGGAGGGAGCTCCAGCTCAAAAGTCGCCTACAGATTATTTACAACAGTACCCCCCCTTGAGGAGGGGTCACCGAATCCTCACCTGCACAACCAGGCCGATCAGGATGAGCTCGATGATAGGCACGGATAAGTCTCCCAGCATGGATGTCTGAAGCAAGCACCCAAGAATTGTCCTCCTGACCATAACCTCTCCACTTAACCAAATACTGGAGTTTCCGTCCAGCAAAACGAGAATCCAATATTTTCTCAACCACATACTCCAAATTGCCCTCAACCAAAACAGGGCCGGGAGGTGCAGCCATAGGAACCACTGGCTCGACAAACCTCTTCAATAAGGACTTGTGGAACACGTTATGGATCTTCAATGTCCCTGGAAGAAGCAAACGGAAGGAAACAGGATTAATAATTTCCATGATCTTATAAGGTCCAATGATCCTTGGCTTAAATTTTGGAGATGCAACTTTCATAGGGATATTTCTTGAGGACAACCAAACCAAGTCCCCCACTTTAAAACGAGGACCATCAGTCCTATGCCGGTTGGCAAACCGCTGGGTCTTCTTCTGAGAGAGAGACAACCTCTCCACTACCTGATCCCAAATCTGCTGCATACGCTCCACAATAGAGTCAACCCCCGGACAGACAGAAGCCTCCGCCTGTCCTGAAGAAAATCGAGGGTGAAACTCAGAATTGCAGAAAAATGGAGACATCAAGATGGCAGAGCTAGCCCTATTATTAAGAGCAAACTCAGCCAAATGCAAAAAAGAGACCCAGTCATCTTGATCAGCAGACACAAAACATCTCAAATAAGTCTCCAAGGTCTGGTTTGTTCTCTCGGTTTGTCCATTGGTCTGAGGGTGAAATGCAGAGGAGAAAGATAACTGAACACCAAGTTTAGAATAGAATGTCCTCCAAAACCTGGAAACAAACTGGACTCCTCGTCAGACACAATGTTCTCCGGAATGCCATGTAACCGAACCACGTGCTGAAAGAACAAAGGCACCAATTCGGAGGAGGAAGGCAACTTAGGTAATGGCACAAGATGTATCATCTTGGAAAACCTATCACAGATTACCCAGATAATGGTCATTCTCTGAGAGACAGGAAGGTCGGAAATAAAATCCATAAAAATATGGGTCCATGGCCTCCTGGGTACAGATAATGGCATTAACAAACCACTAGAACGAGAGCAAGGCTTGGAACGAGAGCAAGTCCCACAGGACTGCACAA
The DNA here is from genome assembly GCA_033576555.1 of Oophaga sylvatica. Classification (NCBI taxonomy): domain Eukaryota; kingdom Metazoa; phylum Chordata; class Amphibia; order Anura; family Dendrobatidae; genus Oophaga; species Oophaga sylvatica. Next base: position 77,788,013 of record JARQOD010000002.1, on the reverse strand, counting down.
AGTCCCTGACATCACGAGACAAGGTAGGCCACCAAAAGGACCGACTAACCAAGTCTCTGGTACCAAAAATCCCGGGATGACCAGCCAATGTGGAACAATGAATCTCAGACATCACACTCTTCTTCCACTGGTCTGGGACAAACAATTTCCCAACAGCGCTCAGGTTTATCCTCCTGACACCCCTCCAGAGCCAGTCTCAAATTGGGCGAGATGGCGGAAAGAACTACACCCTCTTTCAAAATAACAGCAGGATCAGATAACTCAGGAGAATCCGCAAAGAAACTCCTCGAGAGGGCATCCGCCTTAACATTCTTAGTGCCCAGAAGAAAAGAAACCACAAAATTAAAACGTGTAAAAACAAGGCCCACCTGGCCTGTCTAGGATTAAGTCACTTGGCTGATTCGAGATAAACCAGGTTCTTATGGTCCGTGAGGACCACCACCTGATGTTTGGCTCCTTCCAGCCAATGTCTCCACTCTTCAAAGGCTCACTTCATGGCCAATAACTCCCGATTACCCACGTCATAAATACGTTCAGTTGGAGAAAATTTTCGAGAGAAAAAGGCACAAGGGTAACTCTTAGTGGTCTCTGGATCCCTTTGGGACAAAACGGCACCTGCCCCCAAACTCAGAGGCATCAACCTCCACCTGAAACAGCAGAGAAACATCAGACTGCCGTAGAACAGGAGCAGAAATGAATCTGTGCTTAATTTCCTGAAACGCAGAAACTGCCTCAGGAGGCCAATTCACCACATCGGAACCCTTTTTGTTAAAATCTGTCAATGGTTTAACGATACCGGAGAAATTACCAATAAATTTACGATAAAAATTGGCAAAACCCAAAAATCTCTGAAGAGCCTTCAATGAAGAAGGTTAAACCCAATCACAGATGGCCTGAACCTTGACCGGGTCCATTTCAATAACAGACGGAGACAAAATGAATCCCAAAAATGAGACCTTCTATACGCCAAAAAGACACTTTGATCCCTTCACATACAGTGCATTCTCTCTCAAAATCTGGAACACAGTCCGAACATGTTTCACATGAGAGTACCAGTCGTTGGAAAAAAATCATGACATCATCCAAATAAACGATCAGAAATTTATCCACAAAATCCCTGAAAATATCATTCATGAAGGATTGGAAGATGAAAGGGGCATTAGTAAGCCCAAAAGGCATCACTAGGTACTCAAAATGCCCCTCTGGGATATTAAACGCCGTCTTCCATTCATCCCCGTGCTTAATGCGAATAAGGTTATACGCCCCCCTGAGGTTAAGCTTGGTAAACCAACTAGCACTTTTCACTCTGGAAAACAGGTCAGAAATCAAGGGTAACGGATATTGATATTTAATAGTGATCTTATTCAGGAGGCGATAATCAATACGCGGCCTCAATGAACCATCCTTTTAGGCCACAAAGAAAAAACCGGCACCCAAGGGTGAAGAGGATGGTCTGATATGACCCTTCTCCAAAGACTCCTTTATATAAGATTGCATCGTGTTCAGGTACAGATAAATTAAAAAGGCGACCTTTAGGAAATTTACCACCAGGCACTAACTCAATAGCGCAATCATAGCTCCTGTGAGGAGGGAAGGATGCAGACTTACTTTCACTAAACACATCAGAAAAATCAGTCAAAAAGTCAGGGACATCCTGAGACTGGGGAGAGCCAGAAAAAACAGGAGTGTCAGTATTAACACATTGGCAGCCCCAACTGGTCACAGACACAGATTTCCATTCCAAAACATGATTATGAGTCTGTAACCAAGGGAAACCCAGAACAATAATGTCATGCAGATTATGCAACACCAGAAATTTGCAACTCTCCTGATGATCTGGTTCAACCCTCATTATCACCTGAGTAGAAAACTGGGGTTTATTCTCCGCCAAAGGGGTAGAATCAATGCCAGTAAAGGAATAGACTTCCGCAGGGGTATCATGGGAAACCCACAACGTTTGGTAAAGTCAAAATCCATCAGGTTAATAGCTGCTCCTGAATCAACAAAATCCTGAGCCGAAAATGTGGACAGGGAGCAAATCAGGGTAACAGTCAACAGAAATTTAGTCTTAACACTACCAAGACAACTGAGTGCGCAAAACGTCTTCCCGCTTAGGGCAGATGGAAATAGCATGGGAAGCGTCACCACAGTAGAAACATAACCCATTGCGCTTACGAAACTCATGACACTGAGCCCCAGAAGTCACTCCATCACACTGCATGGGCTCAGGAGCTGGCTCACAAGGCAACACTATCTCATGCATACCTCTGCGCTCCCGCAAATGTCTGTCAATTTGTATAGCCAAAGACATAGAATCATTGAGACCAGAGGGAACAGGGAATCCCACCATAACATCCTTTACATTTTCTGACAGACCCTTCCGAAAAAGGGCTGCCAAAGAATCATCATTCCATTTGGTCAGGACTGCCCACTTTCAAAATTTCTGACAGTACAGCTCAGCGTCTTCACGACCCTGATTTAATGCCAACAAGGTTTTTTCAGCTTGATCAGTGACATTAGCTTCATTGTACAATAACCCCAGAGCCTGAAAAAATATGTCAACATCAATCAAAACAGGATCCCCAGGTGTCAGGGAAAAAGTCCAATCCTGAGGGTCGCCGCACAGCAGAGAGATGACAATTTGAACCTGTTATGCTGCATTCCCTTAGGACTTAGGCTTTAAGGCAAAAAACAACTTACAGTTATTTTTGAAATTCAGAAATTTAGACCGATCCCCCAAAAATAAATCTGGCATGGGGATCCTAGGTTCCACAACTGGCAACCTAGCAAGATAGGTAGCAATGCTCTGAACCTCAGTAGCAAGCTGCTCCACACGGCCAGACAACTGTGCAAACTCCAGTGAGAGAAAAAAAAATTCCTCCTCAGCACCCAGAGAAAAAGAGAAAAAAATGCAACAAACAGAGAAAAAAAAAAAAGAAAAATTTCTGACAACTCCCTTTTTTTTTCCTCTTTACTATTTTTTCCCTTCTGTGAGTACCATATAATTTTCAGTTTGGCCGGTAATACTGTTATGTTTCGGTAGCTGAGGAGAAATTGCAAAAATAGCAAAAGTAGTAATACACCAGAGAGGCTGGAAACTATTGGATTGCAGTACCCTAAACTAACCGCCACACTAGAAGTAGCCGTGGAACGTACCTACGGTGATCCTAGACGCCTCGTCACAGCCGGAGAGATAACTACACCTAAAGGCAGAAAGATGAAAGCTATCTGCCCCGGAGCAGAACCCCCAAAGAAATAGGAAGCCCCCAAACATGTAATGGCGGTTAGACAAGAAGAAAATACGGACACAGACAGAAAACAGAATGAGCAAACGCTGGGGCCTAATCTGTCTAGATAGAAAAGTATAGGAAAGAATTCTGACTGCAACCCAAAAAACCCTGATAAAAATACCAACACTTCTGATTAACAAAAAACCTGAGATCACACAATCTCTACCACCTAAATCAGATCTCTGGTGTAACACACAGCAATTCAGCAAACAAAAAGTGACAAAGGAACAGAGCAAAAGTGCAAATACAAAATGAGCACAATTGCAGCGCCAGACCCCAAAAGGGGACCAGGCTGAAGTCCACTGCAAGCAGCAAACCAGCAAAGAAAATCCAACCAGAGGAAATAAAAAACAGCAAATCACTTATCTGAATGAGAGCAGGACTGCAAGCTGAGCTCCAAGCAAGAACTTAAGAACAATTTCATTACTGGCAAGGCTGAAGGGAGTTCAGGTCACTTATATCAGACCATTCAGAGCCAGCTGAAGGCCATTCGGCAATTAGTTCATTACCATCAGCAACCACAGGAGGGAGCTCCAGCTCTGAAGTCGCCTCCAGATTATTCACAACACAAAATGGTAATCTTCTGCGTTGGGGGGATTCTTGCCAGGGGCGGTGTCTGCTGCCGGTGCTTCCCATAGGTGTTTCCTGTTCCCTTTCCGTCTCTTTCGCGTTGCCCTCAGTTTATTGTTCCTTCGTGGACGTCTTTCACAAAAAGGAGGCAGAGAGCCTTCCTCCGCACCGATCCTATGACTGCCCCATTGACCTCGTCCCTTGTGCCGTCCCTCCTAGAGGGAGAATCTATCCTCTTTCGCCTACAGAGACTCAAGCCATGTCGGATTACGTTCAGGAGAATCTGGCTAAAGGCTTCATTCAGAAATCTTCTTCACCTGCCGGTGCGGGCTTCTTCTTTGTAAAGAAGAAAGATGGCTCCCTTAATCATTGTATTGACTACAGAGGCTTGAATAAAATCACGGTAAAGAACAAATACCTGTTACCACTTATCCCGGAGCTCTTTGAACGCTTGAGAGGAGCGCGAGTGTTTACCAAACTTGACCTTCGTGGGGCCTATAATCTGGTCCGAATTCGCGCTGGGGATGAGTGGAAAACCGCATTCAACACGCGTGACGGGCACTATGAGTATTTGGCTATGCCGTTCGGCCTTTACAATGCACCTGCGGTATTTCAGGAATTTGTGAATGACATTTTTCAGGATCTCCTCTGCTCTAGTGTTGTGGTCTACTTGGATGACATCCTTGTCTTTTCTCCGGATGTATCAGCCCATAGGCGGGATGTTCATTAAGTCTTGCAACGTCTAAGAGAGAATCATCTTTTCTCTAAGTTGGAGAAGTGCGTTTTTGAATAGCATTCCCTGCCTTTTCTGGGGTATATCGTCTTGGATTCTGGCCTGAGGATGGATCCTGAGAAGGTGTCTGCTGTCCTCAATTGGCCACGTCTCCTTGGGGTAAAGGCAATACAACGCTTCCTTGGTTTCGCCAACTATTATAGGCAATTTATTCCCCATTTCTCCTCCTTGACTAAGCCGATTTCTGCCCTTGTTCGCAAGGGAGCCAACCCCAAGCTGTGGCTCTCTGAGGCTGAAAACGCCTTTCAGATCCTGAAAGGAGAATTTGCTACGGCATCTGTGCTTCATCGACCGAATGCCAACAAGCCATTTATCCTCGAGGTTGACGCGTCGTCTGTTGGAGCAGGAGCAGTGCTTTCACAAAGATCCAACTCCGGACGGTTGCCTTCTCTCCCTCCGAATGCAATTACTCCATTGGGGATCAAGAACTACTAGCCATAAAATTGACTTTAGAGGAATGGCATTACCTCCTCGAGGGGGCCGTTCATCCTTTCGTCATATTTACCGACCACAAGAATTTGGCCTATGTCCAGTCGGCCCAAAGGCTCAACCCTCGGCAAGCCAGGTGGTCCTTGTTCTTTGGACGTTTTGACTTTGAACTTCACTTTCGTCCTGGTAATAAGAACATCAAAGCTGATGCCCTGTAAAGGTCTTTTCAGCCAGTGGACGTAGAGGAGAGACCAGCACATATCATCGACCCAGCTAGGATTGTCACCGTATCTCCTCTAAACATTATCACTCCACCACCTGGCAAAACCTTTGTATTGGAGGGTGACAGGGTCAAAGTCTTGCGTTGGGGACAGCTCTTCAAGATTGCTGGCCATGCCTGAGCTAAGAATACTCTTTCTCTTATTTCCTGCCATTATTGGTGGTCATCGCTTCGCCAAGACGTCTTGGAATTCACTACCTCCTGCCCATCCTGTGCCAGGAACAAGATTTTCCGGCAGTTACCTTCTGGGCTCCTGCATCCACTGCCCGTGCCATCAGTCCCTTGAAGCCATATTGCCATGGATTTATCACCGATTTGCCTCGCTCCTCGAACTGCTCCGTTATCCTAGTAGTCGCAGATCGGTTTTCCAAGATGGCCCATTTTGTTCCATTGCCTGGTCTGCCTTCTGCTCCCAAGTTGGCGAAAATTTTCTTGCACAATGTATTCCGACTTCACGGATTTCCACAACATATCGTCTCGGACCGTGGGGTCCAGTTCACCTCCCCTTTTTGGAGAGCCCTCTGCAGATTAATGAAGGTAACCCTGGACTTCTCCTCAGCCTATGATCCACAGTCCAACGGTCAAGTGGAGCGAGTCAATCAAGCACTAACACCCTACCTTCATCATTTTTCCAATGCTCACCAGAAAGATTGGGTCTCCCTTCTCCCATGGGCAGAATTCACCTATAATAACCACCCCGGTGAATCCTCCAACAAATCTCCTTTTTTCGTAGTTTTTGGGCAACATCCTGGCATCTCTCTTCCCATTTCTCCTGCCTCGAGTGTACCAGCAGCGGACTCTCTGTCCTTGGAATTTTCTAGAATTTGGGAGGAGACTAAGGAGGCACTTGAGAGGGCTAGCGACAGAATGAAGAGGTACGCCGACAAGAAACGCCTGGACGCGCCTCCATACCTTCCGGGTGATAAGGTCTGGCTATGTTCACAATACACCTGCTGAAGGAAATGATCAGGTGTTGAATAGCTCCCAATCACCCCCCGACAACCACTTTCTGCTATCTTGCACAGCAGAATGGACACAATCCCACCCCTGCCTAGTACCAGACAAAGCAGCATCCTGTGTTGCCTGGCAACTGGAGAACACAGTGTCATATGAGATACGGCGTTGCCACACATCATACTACTCAAGAACGCAACGCTCCATAAAATTTGATTGTTTTCCCAGCAGCTCTGCCTCCAGGGTCAGGAAAATGGCAGCTCTTGAGACCGGAGTAGCGTAGCACCGGGCCCGATCCATTCCCAGGTGGGAGCACGGAACCACAATTCCTAACAGTTGCAGGCAGCATAAGATTCATGTTGCCAGTATCAGTTGCACAGCTGGTAAAATCAATTTACAATCACTTATGTTTCCTACATGGACAGACTGATATTACTATTAATCTATTTGTTGTCTTTCTACAATGGCATGTAAAAGTTTGGACACCCTTGGTCAAAATTACCGTTATTGTAAACAGTTAGGTAAGTTGAAGATGAAATGATCTCTGCAAGGGCCAGTTAGAGATGACACAGTTACTTTGTATTTTAGGCAAAAAGAATAATATATTTTTTGAAAATGTGAGAAATTACTATATAAATGTATATATACAGTATACACTGTATATATACAGTACAGACCAAAAGTTTGGACACACCTTCTCATTCAATGATTTTTCTGTATTTTCATGACTATGAAAAAATTGTAGAATCACACTGAAGGCATCAAAACTATGAATTAACACGTGGAATTATACATTACACTTAACAAAAAAGTGTGAAACAACTGAAAATATGTCTTATATTCTAGGTTCTGCAAAGTAGCCACCTTTTGTTTTGATTACTGCTTTGCACGCAGAAAAGGTGAACGGATGGACTTTACATGCCTGGTTCCCACCGTGAAGCATGGAGGAGGTGGTGTGAAGATGTGAGGGTGCTTTGCTGGTGACACCGTTGGGGATTTATTCAAAATTGAAGGCATACTGAACCAGCATGGCTTCCACAGCATCTTGCAGCAGCATGCTATTCCATCCGGTTTGCGTTTAGTTAGACCATCATTTATTTTTCAACAGGACAATGACCCTAAACACACCTCCAGGCTGTGTAAGGGCTATTTGACTAAGAAGGAGAGTGTTGGGGTGCTACGCCAGATGACCTGGCCTCCACAGACACCAGACCTGAACCCAATCGAGATGGTTTGGGGTGAGCTGGACCGCTCACCGCTTCAATTTTAATCCCCAATAAATTCCCAACAGTGTCACCAGCAAAGCACCCCCACACCATCACACCACCTCCTCCATGCTTCACGGTGGGAACTAGGCATGTAGAGTCCATCCGTTCACCTTTTCTGCATGCAAAGCAGTAATCAAAGCAAAAGGTGGCTACTTTGAAGAATCTAGAATATAAGACATATTTTCAGTTGTTTCACACTTTTTTGTAAAGTGTAATGTATAACTTACATGTGTTAATTCATAGTTTTGATGCCTTCAGTGTGATTCTACAATTTTCATAGTCATGAAAATACAGAAAAATCTTTGAATGAGAAGGAGTGTCCAAACTTTTGGTCTGTACTGTATATATATAAATATATATATATATATATATTAATATATTATATATATATAAATTCACACTGAAGGCATCAAAACTATGAATTAACACATGTGGAATTATATACTAAACAAAAAAGTGTGAAAGAACTGAAAATATGTCTTATATTCTAGGTTCTTCAAAGTAGCCACCTTTTGCTTTGATTACTGCTTTGCACACTCTTGGCATTCTCTTGATGAGCTTCAAGAGATAGTCACCGGAAATGGTTTTCACTTCACAGGTGTGCCCTGTCAGGTTTAATAAGTGGGATTTCTGGCCTTATAAATGGGGTTGGGACCATCAGTTGTGTTGTGCAGAAGTCTGGTGGATACACAGCTGATAGTCCTACTGAATAGACTGTTAGAATTTGTATTATGGCAAGAAAAAAGCAGCTAAGTAAAGAAAAACGAGTGGCCATCATTACTTTAAGAAATGAAGGTCAGTCAGTCCAAAAAATTGGGAAAACTTTGAAAGTGTCCCCAAGTGTAGTTGCAAAAACCATCAAGCGCTACAAAGAAACTGGCTCATATGAGGACCGCCCCAGGAAAGGAAGACCAAGAGTCACCTCTGCTTCTGAGGATAAGTTTATCCGAGTCACCAGCCTCAGAAATCGCAGGTTAACAGCAGCTCAGATTAGAGACCATGTCAATGCCACACAGAGTTCTAGCAGCAGACACATCTCTACAACAACTGTTAAGAGGAGACTTTGTGCAGCAGGCCTTCATGGTAAAATAGCTGCTAGGAAACCAGTGCTAAGGACAGGCAACAAGCAGAAGAGACTTGTTTGGGCTAAAGAACACAAGGAATGGACATTTGACCAGTGGAAATCTGTGCTTTGGTCTGATGAGTCCAAATTTGAGATCTTTGGTTCCAACCACCGTGTCTTTGTGCGACGCAGAAAAGATGAACGGATGGACTCTACATGCCTGGTTCCCACCGTGAAGCATGGAGGAAGAGGTGTGATGGTGTGGGGGTGCTTTGCTGGTGACACTGTTGGGGATTTATTCAAAATTGAAGGCATACTGAAGCAGCATGGCTACCACGGCATCTTGCAACGGCATGCTATTCCATCCGGTTTGCGTTTAGTTGGACCATCATTTATTTTTCAACAAGACAATGACCCCAAACACACCTCCAGACTGTGTAAGGGCTATTTGACCAATAAGAAGAGTGATGGGGTTGCTACGCCAGATGACCTGTCCTCCACAGTCACCAGACCTGAACCCAATCGAGATGGTTTGGGGTGAGCTGGACCGCTGAGTGAAGGCAAAAGGGCCAACAAGTGCTAATCATCTCTGGGAACTCCTTCAAGATTGTTGGAAGACCATTTCCAGTGACTACCTCTTGATGCTCATCAAGAGAATGCCAAGAGTGTGCAAAGCAGTCATCAAAGCAAAAGGTGGCTACTTTGAAGAACCTATAATATAAGACATATTTTCAGTTGTTTCACACTTTTTTGTTAAGTATATCATTCCACATGTGTTAATTCATAGTTTTGATGCCTTCAGTGTGAATGTACAATTTTCATAGTCATGAAAACATAGAAAAATCTTTAAATGAGAAGGTGTGTCCAAACTTTTGGTCTGTACTGTATATATTATATATATATATATATATATATACACAGTGAGGAAAAAAAGTATTTAGTCAGCCAACAATTGTGCAAGCTCTCCCACTTAAAAAGATGAGAGGCCTGTAATTTACATCATAAGTCGACCATGAGAGTCAAAATGAGAAAACAAATCCAGAAAATCACCTTGACTGATTTGGCAAGATTTATTTGGCAAATTATGGTGGAAAATAAGTATTTGGTCACCTAAAAACATGCAAGATTTCTGGCTCTCACAGACCTGTAACTTCTTCTTTAAGAGGCTCCTCTGTCCTCCACTCATTACCTGTAGTAATGGCTCCTGTTTGAACTTGTTATCAGTATAAAAGATACCTGTCCACAACCTCAAACAGTCTCACTCCAAACTCCACTATGGTGAAGACCAAAGAGCTGTCAAAGGTCACCAGAAACAAAATTGTAGCTCTGCACCAGGCTGGGAAGACTGAATCTGCAATAGGCAAGCATCTTGGTGTGATGAAATCAACTGTTGGAGCAATAATAAGAAAATGGAAGACATAAAAGACCACTGATACTCTCCCTCGATTTGGGGCTCCACACAAGATCTCACTCCGTGGGGTCAAAATGATCACACGAACGGGAAGGAAAAATCCCAAAACTACACGGGGGGCCTAGTGAATGACCTACATAGAGCTGGGACCACCGTAACAAAGGTTACCATCAGTAACACACTACGCCGCCAGGGACTCAGATCCTGCAGTGCCAGACGTGTCCACCTGCTTAAGCCAGTACATGTCCGGGCCCGTCTGAAGTTTTCTAGAGAGCATTTGGATTATCCAGAAGAGTATTGGGAGAATGTCATATGGTCTGATGAAACCAAAGTAGAACTGTTTGGTAGAAACAAAACTCGTGTTTGGAGGAGACAGAATGCTGAGCTGCATCCAAAGATCACCATACCTACTGTGAAGCATGAGGGTGGAAACATCATGCTTTGGGGCTGTTTCTCTGCAAAGGTACCAGGACGACTGATCCGTGTACATGAAAGCATGAATGGGGCCATGTATCGTGAGATTTTGAGTGCAAACCTCCTTCCATCAGCAAGGGCTCTGAAGATGAAATGTGGATGGGTCTTTCAGCATGATAATGATCCCAAGCACACCACCAGGGCAACGAAGGAGTGGATTTGTAAGAAGCATAAGAAGGTCCTGGAGTGGCCTAGCCAGTCTCTGGATCTCAACCCCATAGAAAACCTTTGGAGGGATTTGAAAGTCTGTGTTGCCCAGCGACAGGCCCAAAACATCACTGCTCTAGAGGAGATCTGCATGGAGGAATGGGCCAACATACCACCAACAGTGTGTGACAACCTTGTGAAGACTTACAGAAAACATTTGACCTCTGTCATTGCCAACAAAGGATATATAACTAAATATAGAGATTAACCTTTGTTAATGACCAAATATTTATTTTCCACCATAATTTGCAAAATAAATCTTGCCAAATCAGACAAGGTGATTTTCTGGATTTGTTTTCTCATTTTGACTCTCATAGTTGTGGTCTACCTATTATGTCAATTAAAGGCCTCTCTCATCTTTTTAAGTAGGAGAACTTGCACAATTGGTGGCTGACTAAATACTTTTTTTCCCCACTGTATATATATATATATACATATATATACACAATGCCTTGAGAAAGTATTCAGCCCCCTGGAACTTTTCAACCTTTTCCCACATATCATGCTTCAAACATAAAGATACCAAATGTAAATTTTTGATGAAGAATCAGCTGCAAGTGGGACACAAATGTGATGTAGAACGAAATGTATTGGTTATTTTAAATTTTTGTGGAAATACAAAAACTGAAAAGTGTTCGGCCCCTTTACTTTCAGTGCAGCAAACTCGCTCCAGAAGTTCATTGTGGATCTCTGAATGATCCAATGTTGTCCTAAATGACTACTGATGATAAATACAATCCACCTGTGTGTAATCAAGTCTCCGTATAAATGCGCCTTCTCTGTGATAGTCTCATGGTTCTGCTTGAAGCACAGAGAGCATCATGAAGCCCAAGGAACACAACAGGCAGGTCTGTGATACTGTTGTGGAGAAGTTTAAAGCTGGATTTGGATACAAAATGATTTCCAAAACTTTAAACATCCCAAGGAGCACTGTGCAAGCGATCATATTGAAATGGAAGGAGTATCATACCACTGCAAATTTACCAAGACCTGGCCGTCCCTCTAAACTTTCATCTCAAACAAGGAGAAGACTGATCAGAGATGCAGCCAAGAGGCCTCGGTACCTAGTGGCAGTCAGGCTACCTCTGATGAGCACATGGAGGGCTGTATGGCCCTCCATAGAAATGCCACCCCACACCATTACTGACTCACTGCCAAACAGGTCATGCTGTAGGATGTTGCAGGCAGCAGATCACTCTCCATGGCGTCTTCAGATTCTATCATGTCTGTCACATGTGCTGAGTGTGAACCTGCTGCCTGCAACATCCTTCAGCATGACCGATTTGGCAGTGGGTCAGTAATGGTGTGGGGTGGCACTTCTTTGGAGGGCCACACAGCCCTCCATGTGCTAGTCAGAGGTAGCCTGACTGCCACTAGGTACCGAGTTGAGATCCTCAGACCAGGGGGAGCATTAAGTGTTCTAAAATGTCTTGGTAGACGACTGTGCTGACTTTGGTCTTGTTAAAATACAGTTGACCTACACCAGCAGAAGACCTGTCTCCCCAAACCATCCCTGATTGTGGAAATTTCACACTAGCCCTCAAGCAGCTTGGATTGTGTGCCTCTCCACTCTTCCTCCAGACTATGGGACCTTGATTTCCAAATGAAATGCAAAATTTACTTTCATCTGAAAACAACACCTTGGACCACTGAACAACAGTCCAGTTATTTTTCTTCTTGGCCTAGGTAAGACGCTTCTGGCGTTGTCTATTGGTCATGAGTGGCTTGACACAAGGAATGGGACACTTGTAACCCATGTCCTGGATACGTCTGTGTGTGGTGGCTCTTCAATCAGTGACTCCAGCAGCAGTCCACTCCTTGTGAATCTCCCCCAAATTTTTGAATGGTCTTTTCTTAACAGTCCATTCAAGGTTGCGGTTGCATTTTTTTCAAGCACACTTTTTTGTTGCACTCAACTTTCCATTAATATGCTTAAATACAGCACTCTGAACAGCCAGCTTCTTTAGCAATGACCTTTTGTTGCTTACCCTCCTTGTGGAGTGTGTCAGTGACTGCCTTCTGGACATCTGTCAAGTCAGCAGTATTCCCCATGATTGTGGAGCCTACTGAAACAAATTAAGGGACCTTTCTAAATGCTTAAGAAGCCTTTGCAGGTATTTTTTGTTAATTATTCTAATTTACTGAGATAATGACTTTTGGGTTTTCATTGGCTGTAAGCCATAATCATCAACATAAACAGAAATAAACACTTGAAATTAGAGTTGAGCGAAACAGGTCGGCTAGATTCATAAGTCGCCGACTTTTGCCAAAGTCGGGTTTCGCAGACCGAAACCCGACCATAGCGTGAGGTGGGCCATGCGGTCGGCAAAACGAGCGCCAAAGTCGGATTTCCCAGAATGCTTGCAGGTGCCTTTTTTTCAGCCAATGAGCAAGGACGTACACTGTGGGCAACGAGATGACATGTGCAGCATCCACCACCATCGTAGAGAAGGGCACTGCAGTGATTGGCTTGCTTTGGGGGGCGTCATAGTGTCTATAAAAGCCCTGACCGCTGACCTCCATTTTACTTCTGCCGATCTTAACAGTAGGGAGAGGTTGCTGTTTATCAGTAGAGAGAGAGTTAGGTCAGGAAAGAGAAGTTCTTATGTGCTTGTGCTGATAGCAATTGTGCTGTACAGTTAGTGTGCAGTGACAGGGGAGGATTTTCTTGTGTGCAGCAGCGCTGGTTATTAGGCTGCCTGATAGCTGTATTGCTGTGTGTATACTGCTGTGCAGACTGCTTTTTACACAGCACTAATACTTTTATTATTTTTTTTCTGCACAGTTACTGAGCGTTCATTATTTCCCACACCGTATAGAGCTGTACGCTCCTCACACACTACCGTGTACCTGCTGGTATCACGGACAAATACATGCTGACTATCTGTGTGTGACTCCAGAAATAAATACGGAGATTTAAATTTTTCCCTACACCGTATACAGCTGTACGCTTCTGAAACAGTACCGTATTTCTGCTGGTTGTATTACGGTCCAATACATACTGAGTGAGCGTCTGTGTGTGACTTTGGAAATATATACGGAGATTTAAATTTTTCCCTACACTGTATACAGCTGTACACTTCTGATACAGTACCGTATTTCTGCTTTTTGTATTATGGTCCAATCCATACTGAGAGAGCATCTGTGTGTGACTTTGGAAATATATAAGGAGATTTACATTTTTCCATACACCATATACAGCTGTACGCTTCTGATACAGTACCGTATATCTGCTGTTTGTATTACGGTCAAATCCATAATGAGAGAGCGTCTGTGTGTAACTCCGGAAATAAATACGGAAATTTAAATTTTCCCCTACGCCGTAAACAGCTGTACGCTTCTGATACAGAACCGTATATCTGCTGTTTGTGTTATGGTCAAATACATACTGAGTGAGCGTCTGTGTGTGACTCCGGAAATATATACAGAGATTGAAATTTTTTTCCTACACAGTGTACAGCTGTATGCTCCTCATACAGTACCATGTATCTGCTGGTATTTTTGGCACATTTTCCCAAACATGAGGAAGTATGGTGTAAGAGGCCATGGACGTGGGCGGGGGGGCCAGCTGGTACTTATGGTGGTGGTGTTGCATCTGCTGGTAGTGCCAAAAGCACAATAGCACCTAAGGCAGGAGGTGCTGAGCCTGCGTCATCGTCTGGCTCCAGAAGGCCTGGAAGGCTCCCTTTTCTGGGAGTAGGTAAACCACTTTTAAAGCCGGAGCATCAGGAACAGGTTTTGGCTTACATTGCCAAAACAGCCTCTAGCTCTATCGCCTCCTCTTCTGAAGTTTCAAAAACTGCAAGCACTGTGTTGTCAGTGCAGGCTCCTGGTCAGGAACAACACCTTTCCTTGTGTCCTTCACCCCCACCAAAAGTGAAGGATGCGGCAGGCCACAGTTAGATTACTCCATGGAGCTCTTTTCACATACCATGCCTGGGTTATCAAGTGAAATCCTGAATTCCCCAGTCCAAGAAGAATATGACATGGAGTGCACTGATGCACAGCCAGTGCTATATGATTCTGCTGGTACATTCACCCAGAGCACTGCATTGCCCTCGCAGTCTACTGAGCCAGATTCTGACCCTGATGAAACTCAGGTGCCTTTTCCCGCATACTATACCTCGTTACACGGTGACACAGAGGAAGGTGGAGATGAAATTGAAGAGGAGGTAATGGATGACCCAGTTGTTGACCCGGATTGGCATCCATTGGGGAAGAGGGTGCCACTGGCAATAGCTCATAAGAGGAGGAGGATCTGGCAGGCTCGTAGCAGTCCAAAAATGTGTTAAAAAAACCAAAAAGAGTCGCAGGACAGCTTGGCCAGACTGTCAAATTAGCACAGTGTGAAAGCCCTGAAAAATTTTCCCATAGTAGGAAGAGTGCAGTGTGGCTATTTCTTTACCAAAATCCTATTGATGAAGAAAAGGTTATCTGTAAGAAGTGCGGAAGGACCTTTAGCCGAGGGAAAAATCTCCGAAATTTGAATACCAGTTGCATGCTTAGACATTTAAACACCATGCACTTGCAAGCGTAGGACGGACTACAAAACCTCAGGTAGCACACGTGCACATGCTCTGACTGAAGGTAGCCAGCAACGCTACATCGCTTCCCCACTGTAAGCCCACCGGTTAGCACACCACCAGCAAGAAATGTTGAGGTGGCGTCGCAAGGCCAAAGCAGTCAGGGAATCACATTGTTTTTCCAATGAAAGACTGCATCTAGGCCATCACCGTCACCACCACCACCATCACCATCACCAACCCCCTCTCAGTCCGCCATGTCCACTGCTAGTTCCCCCATATGCAGATCTCAAGTCCAGCTCACCCTAGCAGACACTCTGAGTAGGACAAGAAAGTACTCATCCTCTCATCCGCGTACACTGGCTTTGAACTCCTACATTGCCAAAC
>JARQOD010000002.1:77679222-77772264 GCA_033576555.1 Oophaga sylvatica | reverse complement strand
TAAGGAATAAGTTTATTAAATGGACTTTGACTAGAACAAAATTGATAAATCGCTGTTGACAGTGTAAAAAATTGCCTTCTAAAATTAATTCAGGTTAATCTCCTTGACCATTTATCATGAAGTGACAAAAGCATGAGTATGCAGAGAATATTTTAATCACACGTCATATACTTAAACTCCCTACGGATGAAAAATGTTCAGAGTGTTCAACAACTCCTACTTCACACACAAAAAAATGAAAAAATAACAAAAATCATTGTGTGTTACACTGGATCATTTTAACCCAATTTAAGAAAACATGAACAGGGAATTAATTACTCAACATATGCTTTGAATCTATAGAGTCTAGTGTATCAACTCACCAGGTCGACCTTCCAATAGGTAGGCTGAGGAAGAGCCAATTTGGCAAACATATTTGGAGAAAAGCAAAAATGATTAAACCTAATCTTGCCAAGGATATGTTATTCATTTTTCTGCCCCATATCTGTTTTCTTAACCAAGACAAGTGCAGATATAATGGTGTAACAAATGAAATGTGTTTTGGATAGCTCAGCTCTAAGATACATAACAGCGGTATCATGATGTTCAGTTGGCTGAAATATATTGGATTATAGTGCATGAAAAAGTGTTAGGATTAAATACGGCTGGCTGGTACTTATGCTACTTCCATAGGAGTACTGTTGTATCTGTCAGGTCAGGCTTGGACTGGCCAACGGGGGAACAGGTGAATTCTCCGGTGGGCCCCTGTGCTGTAGTAAGCCACTTCCCTCCAATGTGAGCAGTAGTTGGCCCAATTAATTTGATTGCCTATGTAAAGACAAAAGCATCTCATGGTTCCTTCAGCAAACTACATAGTTTACAATTACATAAATGCACAGGTAAATTTTTGAATGAGCGCAACATAATATTTGCATGTAGCTAAACAGTGGGTACCCAAAGTCCATATTACTAGTGGGCACTTACCACCCCAGTCTGACTCTGTGTCAAATCATTAGCTTGAGCTAATAGTGTGGCTATATAACACATGTCCATGATCTTCTCCATTTTCCAAGGAAATTAAATATAAAATAAACTATTGGTGTTCGAAAGAAATTCAATCTATTGCAGATTTTTTATTGAGATGAGACAAAGACTAAACTCTGAAAATTCTCCAGTATGCCTTTGATACTAGACGAGGCCTACCTCAGGTCCTCTGATTCTCCTTGACCCCAAAAACATTTACTTTTAGTGGTGTTCCTCTCATCAACAACCTTGCTGTCACTGTGAGCATATCTCGCTGCACACTAGGTTAATTCTTAGTGACCAGACCACTTCCTATATTTTAGATAAGGTGGAGATGTAACTGACTTCGAGTGGGTAGTGCAGACATACAGAACTAGGTAAATAAGACTCACTTTCATAGATATTCGGAAGTAGGTTAAATAAGTATCTTGTGTCATAACCAACTCTATCTGCCACAAAATTGTTTGTAGGGCTGTTACAGACTGCACAGCTGTACGAGAATGGGAAGGGGGCTGGTTTGTAGTCAACATGGAGATGTGACCTACCAGTATCATTGGATGCTGCTAGATGTCAGGAGGTGATGTCTACGTCAGTTGGCACATGGTAAAAGTCAGGTGAATGCAATGTGACAGCATATGATTAGCGCATGTGCGGCCTAGGTCGAACGTGAGTGCATGTGATCTATGTGTCTTCTGTATGAGTGGTGTATGTGTTGTATGTGTCCAAAGTGTGAGTGGCACATAGGCGTAAAGATTCAAGAAAGAAAATGGAAAGTGGACAACAGACAGTTGCAATCACATTTATTCAAGCCCTAATGTAAACTAGGCTTATTAGCAAAATGTATAAAATCTCTACTGTTTTCAATTAACCAATCAAACAACAACAATGTAAATATCTCAATACAAAAACAAGAGGTTTCCTTAAATTAATCACAAAATGACATGTTTAATGATTACTGCAGTATCAGAATTTTTCAGCACCTTCATGAACAGCGTCTTTAGTACTTACTACTAGAGATGAGGGACTTTGCCTCCAGGAGGGTCGAGTCGGGTTTCGGACCACCCGATTTTCACAAAAGTCGAGTCGAACGAAATCGGCCGACTATCGGAAAAAGTCGAAGGTCCGACTGAAACTTCAACCGACCCCAATGCAAGTCAATGGGGAATAAAAGTCGGCAGTGAGTGGAGGACAGTAAACACACCTACAGTGCCCATTTCAATGCCAACGACATCAATTCTTGTTACTTAAGCTTGTCAACCTTAATTTACTTTATAATAAAAGTAAAGCATTGAAAACTAGGGGTTATTTGGCTAAAGTTGTGGGGGGGCAGGGCTGGCTCCAGGTTTTCGTGGGCCCCGGGCCAAAGAGTCTCAGCGGGCCCCTTTAACACATACCACAATTCATAATGCTCCGATACGGCAGAGAAATATAGGTATAGTACAATGACAAATACTTCACTTCTTACATTACATGAGCGATATCTATTTTAAATTCTACAATAGCTCAAAAACCGCCAAATCCTCACAGCGCACAGTACAGACTGGACAGTACAGTCCTCCATACAATATTATGGGCACCACATAGTGCGCCATACAGAATAATGAGCCCCATATATTGCTCCATACATAATTTATCCCGTATAATGATTCATACAGTATATGATGAGCTCCATATAATGCTACAGTATATGATGGTCCCCTTATAATGTGCCATACAGTATAGGATGGTCCCCATAGAATATAATGAGCCTCATATATTGCGCCATACAGTATAATGAGTCGCATATAAAGCTCCATACAGTATATGATGGGCCCCATATAATGCTCCATATATAATGGGCCCCATATGATGCTCCAGTGTATGATGGGCCTATATAATGCTCCATATATAATGGGCCCAATATGATGCTCCATTGTATAATGGGCCCCTTATATGATCCTCCAATGTATGATGGGCACCATTTATAATGCTCCACTGTATGATGGGCCCCGTATACGATGCTCCAGTGTATGATGGGCACCATTTATAATGCTCCACTGTATGATGGGTCCCATGGATGATGCTCCAGTGTATGAAGGGCCTATATAATGCTTCATATATAATGGACCCCATATGATGCTCCAGTGTATAATGGGCCCCATATATGATGCTCCAGTATATAATGGGCCCCATTTATAAAGCTCCGGTGTATGAAGGGCCCCATGGATGATGCTCCAGTGTATGATGGGCCTATGTAATGCTTCATATATAATGAGCCCCTTATGATGCTCCAGGGTATAATGGGCCCCGTATATGATGCTCCAGTGTATGATGGGCCCCATTTATAATGATCCAGTGTATGATGGGCCCCATGGATGATGCTCCAGTGTATGATGGGCCTATATAATGCTTCATATATAATGAGCCCCTTATGATGCTCCAGTGTATAATGGGCCCCATATATGATGCTCCAGTGTATGATGGGCCCCATTTATAATGCTCCAGTGTATAATGGGCCCGGTATATGATGCTCCAGTGTATTATGGGCCCCATTTAAAATGCTCCAGTGTATGATGGGCCCCATAGATGATGCTCCAGTGTATGATGGGCCTATATAATGCTCCATATATAATGGGCCCCATATGATGCTCCAGTGTATAATGGGCCCCGTATATGAAGCTCCAGTGTATGATGGGCCCCATTTATAATGCTCCAGTGTATGATGGGCCACATGGATGATGCTCCAGTGTATGATGGGACTATATAATGCTCCATATATAATGGGCCCCATATGATGCTCCAGTATATGATGGGCCCCATGGATGATGCTCCAGTGTATGATGGGCATATATAATGCTCCATATATAATGGGCCCCATATGATGCTCCAGTATATAATGGGCAGCAAGGATGATGCTCCAGTGTATGATGGGCCCATATAATGCTCCATATATAATGGGCCCTATATGACGCTCCAGTGTATAATGGGCCCCGTATATGATGCTCCAGTAAATAATGGGCCCCATTTATAATGCTCCAGTGTATGATGTGCCCCATGGATGATGCTCCAGTGTATGATGGGCCTATATAATGCTCCATATATAATGGGCACCATTGATGCTCCAGTGTATAATGGGCCCTATCTATGATGCTCAAGTGTATGATGGGCCCCATTTATAATGCTCCAGGGTATAATGGGCCTTGTATATGATGCTCCAGTGTATGATGGGCCCCATTTATAATGCTCCAGTGTATGATGGGCACCATGGATGATGCTCCAGTGTATGATGGGCCTATTTAATGCTCCATATATAATGGGCCCCATATGATGCTCCAGTGTATAATGGGCCCTATCTATGATGCTCAAGTGTATGATGGGCCCCATATATAATTCTCCAGTGTAAAATGCTCCCCATATATTGCTCCAAACATTAAAAAAAATGAAATACCTCTCCTCGCTGGGCACTGCTCTACTCTGGACTCATCAGCATCGCCATCTTCCAGCTCTCTGCACTGTGACTGTTCAGGCAGAGGGCGCACAGATGTGACGTCATCACGCTGTCTGACCTGAATGTCACTGTCCGGAAACGCGGAAGACGTCACAGCGGTGGAGCAGGGAGAGGTAAGTATTGAAAGTGCTGGGGCCCTGTGCAAGCGGGGGGGCCTACTCGTGGGTGCCGGCACTGGCACAGGGCCTCTCATAGTACGCCGGTGTCTCTGACGGCGAGTGGCCCCCCCACATGCTCAGGGCCCCGGCACTTGCCCGGGTGCGCCAGGTGCTGACACCGGCCCTGGGGGGGTACAGCCCAGTTAGGGAGGTGGAAAAACTGGCATATGTTGAGGTGTAGGCTGGACGTTCAGCAGCTGCAAATGGACGAATTGGAGAAGTCGGAGGAAGAGGAGGACAAAGCGAGCCATTTTGCTGGCAACCTATGTGTCATCAGGGGAAGGTGGTACAAAATGCTTTGAAACCCAGGCATGGTTCATTTTAATGAAGGTGAGATCACCAACATTTTGGGTCGACAGCCGGGTCCTTCTTTCTGTCAGGATTGATCCAGCAGCACTGAAGACTCTTTCTGATAGCACACTACCAGCAGGGCAAGCGAGCTCCTGTAAGGCCAGGCCAGGTGTCCAGTTTACAGGCCCAGTAGTCAAAGGGGAATGAACTGTGAGGGAGAACATCGATGGGGGGGGAGAGGTAATTTTGAACCATAGTTGACAACTGCTGTCTCCTGTCTGTTGCAATCGATTCAGTATTAACAGTCGTGTGAGCGTTACTCGAGAAATCAGTCCACAATATGGTCATGAAACCCCTGTCTCCAATGCCACTTCAGCTGTGTGCACCAAGAACACCTCTTCCATGTTGCCCAGTACGGCTCGTGGTAGAACCTGCACCGCTGCTGTGTGCTGGGAATGCCTCTAACAAACGGTTTACCAGAGTTGCTTGTTTGTTCTCCAATATTAGCTCTAGGTTCTCCTGTGGCATGATGTTCTGTAATTTGCCTTTATAGCGTGGATCTAGGATGCTGGCCAACCAGTAGTCGTCATCCTTCATAATTTTGGCAATGCGGGGATCCCTTTTTAGGATCCGCAAGACATAATCACACATGTGGGCCAATGTTCCAGGTGTCAATGATGCACTGCCAGTGGTGGGTGGAAAGGAGCACTTTCTGCCAAATCCACATCCCTCCAGTCACGCACAAACCCTGTACCGGACCTTGGCAAGCCAACATTTTCTCTTGCCCATGAGAAGCATCCTCCTCCCCAAAATAATCATCCCCCTCATCCTCCTCCTCTTCCTCTTCTTCCTCCACCTTGTCCAGGACAGTTCCCTGAGCAGACAATGGCTGACTGTCATCAAGGCTTCCCTCCTCCTCCTCCTAATCTTCCTTCTCCGCTGCAGACACCTGATCCTTAATGTGAGTCAAAGTTTGCATGAGCAGACGCATAAGTGGGATGCTCATGCTTATGATGGCGACGTCTGAATTACCAGCCGTGTGCATTCCTCAAAACACTGAAGGACTTTACAGAGGTCTTTCAGCTTTGACCACTGCACACCCGACAACTCCATGTCTGCCCTCAAACTGCCTGCCCGTGTATCCTCCCGCAAATGCATTACAGCCTGCATCTGTTCGCACAGTCTCTCAACCATGTGCATGGTGGAGTTCCACCTTGTTGCAACGTCTATGATTAGGTGGTACTTGGGGAGGTGGAGCGATCGCTGCAGCCTCTGCATACGACTGGAGTCTACGGGCGAGCCACGGATGTGCGAGCACAGTCTTCGCACCTTATGGAGCAGGGCTGGTAACTCCGGATAATTATTTATGAAGCACTGCACCACCAGGTTCAAGGTGTGAGCCAGGCAAGGTATGTGTCTGAAAATCAGAAAGAGAAAAATGCACTACTCATAGTGTAATGAAAAAATACAAAGTTTATTGAATACATAAATAAATGTTAAAATTACCAAGGATGGCAGTGATAAACCGACAGACAGAGCAAGCAAGCAGCCATCAAGCAGAAAAAGTGAGGGAACCATGCATAATAATAACGATATTAGGACAAAATGCAAAGTGCATATAGTGAACGACCACAGTCCATAATTCTATCAGGGGAATAATATCCATACACATAAACATGAACTGAAGTCACCAACATCAATAGAAAAGTCCAAAATATCACAATGAAACAATATATAAATGGCCCAGATTAGTACCTGATGGAAGCTGCATCTCTGCCCACCCCAACGCGCGTTTCGGCGCAGTGCCTTCTTCCGGGGGTATGGCATCACACATAACAAGGCGGTATATATATCAATAATAGCCAATCAGAGTAACAATAGGAAAGCCCCAGGCTCACATTACGGCGCATGGGTAACCCCGCAACCCGGAAGTAAACAACCCCGAGGGCGTCATCAGCTGGACAGAGACGCAGCACTCAGTCACGCCCACAGGCCACGTGAGCAACCTGAGAGCGCGGCCCCAGCAACAGCCGAGCAAAGACGCCGTCGGCATAGTAACCAGCGGGCAGCGAGCACGCATGCGCTCATGAGCAGAAGGAAGGAGCACAATCTGAAGAAAAAAAGAAATAACGTGAGAGAGCGAAAACATTGCCGGCACAAAGACCCACAGGTACATGTGCTCGCATGAAAAAACAGCGTGAAAAACTTGAATAATGAGGACAAACCTCAACGATAAGACAAACAGTGCAGTACTGTAATATGAATGTGAACACAAATTATATGAAAAAACATTATTATATAATAAATATACATAGTGCCAGCAATTATATATTTATAACTGAAATAAGTAAATACAATATGTGCAAATACAAAAAAGATCAATATATATTAAGATGCAGATCCATTCCTTCTGGATAGATGCTGTGAGCATAAATGGGTCACAATAATCATTTGGATCTAAAAACAAAAAAATAATAATTAAAACATAATAAAAGATGCCACTTAAAAACATAATACGGGTGATCAGAGGAAAGCTGCAAAACTCAGATTCTCATTTAAACCCTGAGGATGAAGGGTGCGTAACCTCCAGATCCATCTAGCCTCTTTTTGTGCTAACAGACGACCATAATTGCCGCCACGCAAATTCGGAACTAGCCTATCGATACCCCTAACAAAAAAGCCAGAGGGGTCACAAGAATGGTGTATTTTAAAATGGTATGGTATGGATTTTAAGGACCCAATGTCGTTTTCTTTAGCAGCTGCCGAAATGTCACGGACATGTTCACGCACACGTAACTTCAAGGCACGGGTTGTAAGACCCACATAAATCATCTTACATGGGCATGTGCCATAATACACAACCATGTTAGTAGAACATGTGATAGACTGAGTAATAGCAAACTCCTTCCCATCAGATGAAAAGAAGTTTGTGGCATGAGTGACATTAGGGCAAGCAATGCACTTACCACAGGGTTTACAACCCCATGGCTGTACACGGGGATTTGGAACTGAGGAGAACAAAGGAGGTGGAGTAGATGGTTTAAGATAGCTCCTCACTAAGTGGTCACCCAAATTCTGAGATCTCCTAGCAACCACTGAAGGTCTACTCGATAAGTAATTCTTCAATATTGGGTCTACAAGCAAAATAGGCCAATATTTGGCAATAGAGTCATACATTTCCTTCCATCTAGAGTGGAACTGGGTAACCAAACTCACCTGATTCATAGGTTTACGTTGGACGGACGAATATAAAAGGTGTTGCCTGTCAGTATTCCTAGCACGATTGTACGCCCTCTTTATCAATCTTTTACTGTAACCCCGGTCAAGGAAACGTTTCTTCATATCCTCAGCTTGAACCTCAAAGGCCTCATTAGAAGAACAAATTCTCCTAATCCATAAAAATTGACCTGTTGGAACTGAATTGATCACATGGGGTGGGTGGGACGATGATGCATGCAAAACAGAATTTACCGATGTATCTTTACGGAAAACATTGGCAATCAGAGACCCATTAGAATCCCTCTCCACCAGGACATCCAAAAAATCAATACTGTGAAAATCAAATTTGTAGGTTAAATGAATATTGAGATGATTATCATTCAAATTATTGAAAAACAGTTGTAACTCAGAAGGTGAGCCTCGCCAGATGAGGAAAATATCATCAATGTAGCGGGTCCAAAAAATTACCCGCTCCATTGATGAACCCCCATCTGACGAGAATAGATCCTTCTCCCACAGCCCCAGGAACAGATTGGCGTACGAAGGCGCACAAGCCGCGCCTATTGCTGTTCCCTGGAGCTGTAGGTAGAAGGATCCGTTAAATACAAAAAAGTTATGAGTTAAAGAAACCGTAAAATGTCAATCAAAAAATCAATGTCACTGGTATTGAGGCTTGTCATTGAAAGAAATTGTAAGACAGCCCTCAGACCATCCTCATGGCGAATATTAGTATAAAGAGACTCTACGTCACATGTGACGAGGAGCATATCCTCATCAACATGTACGGAGTCAATTTTCTTTAGAAATTCTGAAGTATCTTTAAGATATGATGGAATTGTCTCCACAAGAGGTCTGAGGAATGAGTCAATGTATTTGCCAATGTTTTCCGTAAGCCCACCCACCCCAGAGATGATAGGCCTACCTGGAGGATTCTGAAGACATTTATGGACTTTGGGTAAAAGATATAGAGTCGGAATACACGGATCTTTAATCATCAAAATATCCAAAACTTGCGAGGTGATCACATTTGCTGACAGCGCCTTATGTAAAATTTTACCCAACTCCTCCTTAAATGAAATCAGAGGGTTAAAGGTAAGGTATGTGTCTGAGTTTTGCCAGGGCTATGGCTGCCACAAAATTACGGCCGTTATCACTGACTACCTTGCCTGGCTCAAGATGTAGGCTGCCCAGCCATGACTCAGTTTCTCGCTGCAAGTAGTCGGCCAGTACCTCCGCGGTGTGTCTGTTGTCGTCCAAAGACATCATCTTTAAAACAGCCTGCTGACGCTTACCACTAGCTGTTCGATAGTGGGACATCTCGTGTGCAACACTGGCAGCTGCGGATGGAGTGCTCGTGTGACTGCGCTCTGTCGATGAGCTTTCGCTTCTGGAGGTGGAGGAGGAGGTTCGAACGCCTACAGCCAACTGTTGCCTATACCGTGGGCTAGGCAGCGCTGTCCCACCACCACTGTCCCCTGTGGACTATGCATCCATCACATTAACCCAGTGCGCAGTGATGGACACGTAACGGCCCTGGCCATGCTTACTGGCCCATGCATCTGTTGTGAGGTGCACCTTTCCACTCACTGATTGTTTTATTGCTTGGACAATGCGGTCTTTCACATGCAGGTGGAGGGCAGGGATGGCTTTTCTAGAAAAGAAGTGCCGACTGGGTAGGTCATAGCGTGGGACAGCGTAGGCCATGAGCTCTTGGAATGCTGCGCTTTCAAACAAACGGAAGGGCATCATCTCTAATGAGATCAGTTTGGCAATGTAGGCGTTCAAGGCCAGTGTACGCGGATGAGAGGATGAGTACTTTCTTGTCCTACTCAGAGTGTCTGCTAGGGTGAGCTGGACTTGAGAGCTGCATATGGGGGAACTAGCGGTGGACATGGCGGACTGAGAGGGGGTGATGGTGATGGTGGTGGTGGTGATGGCCTAGATTCAGTCTTTGGTTGCAAAAACATTGTGATTCCCTGACTGCTTTAGCCTTGCAACGACACCTCAACATTTCTTGCTGGTGGTGTGCTAACCGGTGGGCTTACAGTTGTGGAAGCGATGTAGCGTTTCTGGCTACCTTCAGTCGGAGCAGGTGCACATGTGCTACCTGAGGTTTTGTAGTCCATCCACGCTTGCAAATGCATGGTGTTTAAATGTCTAAGCATGCAACTTCGGAGATTTTTCCCTCGGCTAAAGGTCCTTCCGCACTTCTTGCAGATAACTTTTGCCTCATCAAAAGGATTTTGGTCAAAAAAGTGCCACACTGCAGTCTTCCTACTATGGGATACATTTTCAGGGCTTGCACACTGTGCTAATTTGACCGTCTGGCCAAGCTGTCTTGCAACTCTTTTTGTTTTTTTAACACGTTTTTGGACTGCTACGGGCCAGATAACTGCAGCTGCGATGTCGATGCCTGCTGCGGATCCTCCTCCTCTTCTGAGCTATTGCCAGCGGCACCCTCCTCCCCCAATGGATGCCAATCCGGGTCAACAACTGGGTCATCCATCACCTCCTCTTCAATTTCATCTGCACCTTCCTCTGTGTCACCGTGTTAGGTGGTATAGTATGCGGGAAGGGGCACCTGAGTTTCATCAGGGTCAGATTCTGGCTCAGTAGACTGCGAGGGCAATGTAGTGCTCTGGGTGAATGTACCAGCAGAATCATATAGCAGTGGCTGTGCATCAGTGCACTCCATGTCAGATTCATCTTGGACTGGGGAATTCAGGATTTTACTTGATAACCCACGCATGGTATGTGAAAAGAGCTCCATGAAGTAATCTGAAGTGTGGCCTGCTGGATCCTTCACTTTTGGTGGGGGTGAAGGACAAAGGAAAGGTGTTGTTCCTGACCAGGAGGCTGCACTGACGACTCAGTGCTTGCATTTTTTGAAACTTCAGAAGAGGAGGCAATAGAGCTGGAGGCTATTTCGGCAATGTAAACCTGTTCCTGATGCTCCGGCTTTAAAAGCGGTTTACCTACTCCCAGAAAATGGAGCCTTCCAGGCCTTCTGGAGCCAAACGATGACGCAGGCTCAACACCTCCTGCCTTAGGTGCTATTGTGCTTTTGGCACTACCAGCAGATGCACCACCACCACCATCAGTACCAGCTGGCCCCCCCGCCCATGTCCGTGGCCTCTTTCACCATACTTCCTCATGTTTGGGAAAATGTACCAAAAATACCAGCAGATATATGGTATTGTATCAGAAGCGTACAGCTGTATACAGTGAAGGGGAATGTTGTGAACCTGTTGGAAATGACTTTTGAGCTGAGGCTCCCTCTGGTGGTTGCTGATGGTATTGAAGCTGTATTGAATGACAAGGCTTTATCACCTGGAAGCAAGGATTGGCAATCAGGGGAGACGGACTGGGCTGATATAAGTGAGCTGCCCTCCCATGATCCTCACCGGTGATTAGTTTCCTCTTCCTGGTCTAGTTTGGAAGTCAGCTGGTTTTCTGCTGTCTCCTGCGAACATTCAGATAAGTTAATTTCTGCTTTTTTCTGTGGTTAGATTTTCTTTGTTTTTTGCTGCCCTGCTTGGTGAGGTCAGCCGGGTCCCCTACTGGGGCCTGTGCTGGTCTCTGGTTCCCATTTGTTTCTGTTCATTTGCTCTGTTCCTGTTGTTTCAGTGCTGCTGGGTAGTGGCGTGTTCACACCAGAGATCTGATTAAGTGGGGGCGAGATCGTGTGGTCTCAGCATTTTTGGATTCAGAAGTGTTGGAATTTTTCCTTGGGTTTTGCTGGGTTGCAGACAGTATTCTTTCCTATCTGGTCCTGTCTAGAAAGCTTTTGCCCCAGTGTTTGCTTACTCTATTTTCTACCTGCATTTGTATTTCATCTTGTCTAACCACCATTATATGTGTGGGGGCTGCCTATTCCTTTGGGGCTCTACTCCGGGGCAGTTAGCTTTCCTCTTTCTATCTTCAGGTGTAGCTAATCTCTCCAGCTGTGTCGAGGCGTCTAGGTCACCGTAGGTACGTCCCACGGCTGCTTCTAGCTGTGCGGTTAGTTTAGGGGTCTGCAACCTTTTAGTTCCCAACCTCTCTGGTGTTCTGCTGCCTTGGCTGTTTTTTGCTCCTGTCCTCCTCAGCTACCAAATCATAACAGGGAAAATTGTAAATCTCCGTATATATTTCAGGAGTCACACACAGACGCTCACTCAGTATGGATTAGAACAGAATATAAAAAGCAGAAAAACTGTACTGCATCAGAACATACAGCAGTATACAGTGTAGGGGTTATTGTAAATCTCCGTATATATTTCCGGAGTCACACACAGACGCTCACAGGCTCAGTATGGATTAGACCAGAATATAAAAAGCAGAAAAAGGGTACTGTATCACAAGCGTACAGCTGTATACGGTGAAGGGGAAATTGTAAATCTCTGTATATATTCCTGGAGTCACACACAGACGCTCACTCAGTATTGATTAGAACAGAATATAAAAAGCAGAAAACGGTACTGTATCAGAAGCGTACAGCTGTATACAGTGTCGGGGTAATTGTAAATCTCTGTATATATTTCCGGAGTCACACATAGACACTCACAGGCTCAGTATGGATTAGACCAGAATATAAAAAGCAGAAAAATGGTACTGTATCAGAAGACTACAGCTTCAAATTCAAATTGCCGCTCCTCATTGAATGGTTCAGTACTGTTTGTGACCACCAGAGGGAGCCTCTGCTCAGAATTCATTTCTAACCCATTCACAACAGTTATGAGCGGCAATTTGAATCGCTAATGACATAGAATCATTGAGACCAGAGGGAGCAGGGAAACAGTCAACAGAAATTTAGTCTGAACACTACCCAAGACAACTGAGCGTGCAAACGTCTTCCCCGCTTAGGGCAGACTGAAATAGCATGAGAGGCAAGAACAATTGATCACTGGCAACCATGATGGGAGGGAACCTCCCTTATATCCAGCCAGTCTGCGATCCCTGATTGCCAATCCTCATTGAATGATTCAGTACTGTTTGTAACCACCAGAGGGAGCCTCTGCTCAGAATTCATTTCTAACCCATTCACAACAGGTCTATGGGTATCTCAGTGGTGGTGACCTGCACGCTGTCCCTAATGCATCTGCCTTTACATAAATTACCCCAACCCAGAATTCTCCCTGAAGACCACTCAATATGGGGAGAGTGGTGGCGGAGCCAGGGTAATCCCAACAAAACCTCATCTATACCCTCAGGGAGGATAAAAAATGATGTATTCTCCTGATGTGAAGGAGACATAGACAATGTGAGTGGGACAGACTGATGGGTGATTTGTGTGGGCAGAATTGCTCTGTTCAACACTTGTACCGACACTGGTTCAGACAGCAACACCAAAGGCATGGTGTCAGGGCCGGCGTCAGCACCCGGCACACCCGGGCAAGTGCCGGGGCCCTGAGCAGGCGGCGGGGCCCACTCGCCGTCTGGCACCCCCCCTCCTTTAGCGGAGGAGAGCGGTGTCAGCGCCGCCACTGGGCCCCCCCCGCTTGCTCAGGGCCCCGGCATCAGATGGCACAATACTTACCTCTCCCGTGCCTCCGCTGCCGCAGCTCCGGGCTCCAGGGGGCGCCGGCGCTTCCTCTCACAGCAGGCCGCTGAATGACGTCATCATTCAGTGGCCGGCTGTGACAGAGAGGCGCGGACGCTGGACGGGTAAGACGTGTGTGTGTGTCTCTCTGTGTGTGTCTGTGTCTATGTAGTGCGGTGCTTTGTGTATGTGTGTGTGTGTGTGTGTGTATGTGTGTGTGTATGTATGTGAGAGAGTGCTTGTGTGCTGTCTGTGTGTGATGATGGGCAGGCATTGCTGATAATGGGGAGGCATTGATGATGATGATGGGGAGAAGATGATGATAATGGGCAGGCATTGATGATAATGGGCAGGCATTGATAATGGGGAGAAGATGATGATTGGCAGGCATTGATGATAATGGGGAGGCCATGATGATAATGGGCAGGCATTGATGATGGGGAGGAGATGATGATGATGGGCAGGCATTGATGATAATGGGGAGGCCATGATGATGATGGGGAGACAATGATGATGATAAGGAGGCAATGATGATGATGAGGAGGAAATCATGATGATAATGGGGAGTCTTTCCACAGCGCCCTTTCCTGAGCCGTAAAAGTGCAGAACGCAGTACAGCGCAGAGGAGAGCTCCATATTTTGTATGGAGCATTATATGGGGACCAGTATCCTGTATGGAGCATTATATGGGGACCAGTATCCTGTATGGAGCATTATATTGGGTCCAGTATTCTGTATGGAGCATTATTTTGGGTCCAGTATTCTGTATGGAGCATTATATGAGGGGTGACATCCTGCATGGGGTATTATATGGGTGATGATGGGGAGACTGTGGTGCCCATAATATTGTATGGAGGACTGTACTGTCCAGTCTGTTCTGTGCGCTGTGAGGATTTGGCGTTTTTTGAGCTATTGTACAATTTACAATAGATATCAGTCATGTAATGGAAGAAGTGAAGTGTTTGGCATTGTACTATACCCATATTTCTCTGCAGTATCTGTGTATTATGAATCGTGGTCTGTGTTAAAGGGGCCCACTGAGGCTCTTTCGCCCGGGGCCCATAAAAACCTGGAGCCGGCCCTGCATGGTGTGGTGAGAAGCAAAAGAGGACGACATAAAATTCCCCTCTGCCCCAGAATCCACACACAGCTTGACGGGTAGGGTGGTAGAACCATGGGTAATTATCCCCTTGAGGAGCACTTTAGGGGCAAAACTCATGGCGTCCAGTGACCCTGTTCCTACGGTTACTGAGCGCGACCGTTTATTCAGCCGCTGTGGACATCGGTTGGCAAAATGTCCCTGCTGCTGGCAAATATAACAAATCGGGGATGGACGAGTGACCCGAGATTTAGATCCCGCAGGAGCAACCTCCTGAAGGTCGGGCGCCTGAACGGGCGACTCCAGAGGGGTGGCGAAGGTAGGAGCCAACCGAACCCTCTGCCTACACTGGGCATGTTCCAGCCTCCGCTCGTGGAAATGGAGGTCGACGCGGGTGGAAATAGCAATGAGCTTCTCCAGTGTGGCAGGAATCTCCCTGGTAGCCAAGGCGTCTTTCATATGACCCGCCAGTCCTCTCCAGAACACGGGAATGAGGACTTTATCTGGCCACTCTAATTCCGAGGCCAGAGTCCGAAATTGGACAGCAAAATGGCTGACCAAAGCCGAACCCTGGGTACTTGCCAGCAGTTGGAGCGCCGTATCGTGGGTGACCTGAAGTCCTAGAAAAACCTTTTTCAGAGACTCCAGAAAACGAGAAACGCTCTGCACCACACGGTCGTCGTGCTCCCACAGCGGCGTTGCCCACTCCAACGCTCTGCCCGACAGAAGAGCTATCACAAAGCCCACTTGTGCCCGATCCGTGGGGAAACGTGCAGCCAGAAGCTCGAGGTGTATGGAGCACTGACTCACGAATCCCCGCCATTGCTTGCTGTCACCAGCAAACTTGTCTGGAAGCGGGAGGTGGGACAATGTAGGGGCAGAGGTGGCAGAGGACAAACTGGCTGCAGCTACGCTAGCAGCCTGAACAGCGACTGCGGTAACATCCACAGCTGAGGTTGTGCGCTCAAGAGCCGCCAACCTACCCTCCAGCTGCTGGATGTACAGCTGTAAACGCTGTTCATCCGCCATTTTACGAGCCAGACCCTGGCACTAGGATTATGTTAGGGTCTGCGGAACGCACCAAATATAAGATGTAGAGAGGTGCGTTCGCAGCCTGGGGTCCACCGTGCAGGCAGAGCCTGCTGCTAGTAAGATGGCATAAGTAGCGAACTCTGTTATCCCGCAGAGTCGCTAAAATAAACGCCGTAGCGCGATGTGGCAGATAGTGCGAACTCTGTTAATCCACAGAGCCGCTAGCGGGAATGCCGCAGCGCTATATGGCGATATAAGCGAACTCTGTTACACCACAGAGTCGCTGAGGTAAAGACGCAGAGATAAGTACTGTGTCCTGTTAACCCCACAGGGATACACAGATAACTGCTGTGCGGATAGCAGTCCGTGATCATGCCGACAGCAACGCAATCAAGCAATCTCCTCACCGGAGAAGCCGGTATTCTAGGGGCTTATTTCAGCCAAGCCCTAACCACGTGCACCCAAATCTCCTCACTGGAGGTGCCGGTATTCTTTTTTTTTTTTAAACCAATTATTTTTATTTAGGTTTCAAAAATTAACAGCAAACAGTTATCAATATACATATAACAATTCACATAACGTGCAGTAATACAGTCAAAACCCTCTCCCCCCTCCCCCCTCCCGCCAATACTCCTTATGCCGGGCATACCTGGGAACATTGACAATCATATTACCGCCATCCATGCGGACCATATTTTCCCAAAAGTTCTCTCTCCATGCCTCCGCCTGTAAATGCTTTCCTCTAAATGCATTACCGTACGTGTCTGAGCAATAAATTCCCTCCTAGTGGGGGTTCCGAATCTGTCCACTTTCGTGCTATTAATTTGCGTGCCACATATAGCAATCGCGCTATCGCCACTTTGTTATGTTCCGAGACAGGTATACCATCCACCTCCCCCAAAACACACAGCACCGGGTTTCTGTCAATTGTACATGTATAAGCCCTCTCAATTTTGTTAATAACGACCAACCAATAAGCCGCCAGCCGTGGGCACGACCATAGCATGTGCAGTAATCCGGCCTGGTCCATGCCACACCTAGGGCAATTGGAATCTCCCCTCAAGCCCGCCTTGTACAGAAGCAACGGTGTTTTGTATGTCCTATGTATTATGTATAATTGGGAGAGCCGTGCCTGCTCGCTTAGAGAGATCTTCGGGACATATTCTAGAATCGCCTCCCATTGTTCTGTCGTGAGGGTACCCACCTCCTTTTCCCATTTACTCTTTGCAATGAGGTGATTTCCCCCAGATAGGAGTGCAGTAGGTCATGATATAAGCTCGATATGACTCCCCTCGTCCCTCCCTTCATACACACAAAGTCTAGTACAATGTCACTCTGAACCGTCATAGCTCCCAATCCACACTGTGCCCTCCAAGCATGTCGAAGCCTATAGTATTGAAATCCCCATACCAAAGGCAAATCAAATTCCTCTCTCAATTTCTCAAAGGTCTTCAGGTCCGTTCCACTCTGCAGCTGGCACACATATCTCACTCCTTGCGCCTTCCAATTGCCCATTTGACACAGCTTATTAAGTTCCGGCAGATGTTCATTGCCCAACACCGGTGAGTATCTAGTCAGCCCGTCCACCCCCCTGATCTTTTTAATAGTGTCCCATACCTTCTGAGTCAAGCCTAAGGTAGGATATATTGCTCCCAATTTCTTAAAGGTACCATCCTCTAACGCCTGGACCAGTGGGCGTCTCCCCGACACATGTTCCAGCACCCGGCAAGCTGCCCCTCCACAATGGGCTCTCTCCATCCCCTGACATGCTGGCCCTGTACTGCCAAAAAATAGACCCAGGGATTGGGTGCGGTCAATCCTCCCTCCTCCTTCCCATTTTGCAGCGTTTCCAATTTAATCCTTGCCTGCCTCTTGCCCCATATCAAGGATCTGAAGATAGAATCAATACCCTGAAACCGTTTCTTTGGTAGCCATATCGGTGAGTTGTGCAAAACGTACATTAATTGTGGCATAAGGACCATCTTAATCAGGTTAGTTCTACCCGTCACCGTCAAAGCCAATCGGCACCATGCGCCTATTTTCTTTTTAAATTTCTCTAGCAGAGGAACTAAATTCAGATCCGTGAATCGTGTCAATGGAAGCGCCACCCATATCCCAAGGTATTTAAATTGTGAGACCAGCCGGAGCTGCTTCCCCCTCTCATCTATCTCCTACGCTTTTATTGGTCTATCTACAGCCATGACATAAGACTTATGCCAGTTTATCTCCAGTCCCGAAATGCTCCCAAAGTGTTTAATTACATCCATGGTGCACCCTAATGTCTCTCCTGCACTTTCCAGAAATAACAGGATGTCATCGGCATACAGTGATATTTTTTCTTCCAGCCTCCCAAATTTAAATCCGACCACTCCTCTCTCAGCTCTTATTTTGGCCGCCAGGGGCTCCACAGCCACCGCAAACAATAGCGGGGACAGCGGGCACCCCTGCCTTGTGCCCCTATGTAGGTCAAACATCCCGGACCGTTCACCATTCACCTTAACTACCGCCCTTGGGGACGAGTACAGTAACTTCACCCAGGCCATAAACGCGGGGCCAAATCCCATTATGTCCATGATTTTCCATAAATATTTCCATTCCACACTGTCAAATGCTTTTCTAGCGTCCAATGACATCACTATTCTCCCGCCCCCATTATCAGCAGGCAGCTGCATATTAAGAAATAATCTTCTCAAGTTAACAGCCGTGGAGCGGTTGGGCATAAAGCCCGACTGGTCCTCGTGAATAACAGTATGCGCAACCCCGGTGAGCCGGGTGGCCAGGATCTTAGCGAGTATTTTGACATCCGTTGTCAACAACGATATGGGCCTATACGACTCCGCATCCATGGGTCTTTCCCCTCCTTTGGTAGAACCACTATCACCGCTTCCTCCATTGATCTCGGTAGCGCCCCCTTCACCAAAGCCTCCTCAAACACATTTTTCAGTTTAGGGGCCAGCAGCTCCACCAGCTCCCTGTACACCTCCCCAGGTAGACCATCAGCACCCGGTGATTTGTTATTGGCATAGACAGAATTGCACATTCCACCTCCTCCACACTCACAGGTTCATCCAACCTTAACCTATCTTCCTCAGACAATTTAGACAGTGAGATGCCCTCCAAGAATTCCTCTATGGCCCTCTCCGTGTCCCGTACTCTTGAATTGTATAGTGCCATGTAATATTCCTTGAAGACCTCCAATATATCCTTTGTGTCTGTCAGAGTCGTCCCCGTTTGGTCTCTCAACCTGTACACCCTGGAAGATTCCCTCTGTGCCGCAGATATCACCGCCAACAAGTGACCCACTCTCTCTCCTTCCTCATAGAATTGGGCTTGCTGAAATGCCCTTTTCCTCTCAGCTTGCATCATGTGCAGTTTATTAACTGCCTCCTGTGCCAATTTTAGTCTATTGTGAGCTGCACTCGTTGGCGTCAAAATCATGTCTGCCTCTGCCCTTGTCAAGTCATCCTTTATTTGTTGATCTGCCAATTTAGTTTTGGTCTTACACCGTGAGATCTCACCTATAAAAAGTCCCCTCATAAATGCCTTCATAGCCTCCCACACCACTGTGGTCTCCGCACTCCCCTCATTCACTTGGAAGAAGTGCTCTAGTTCTTTGGTTATTCCACCCATATCCACCACTTTAAGCCACGTCGGGTGAAGACGCCAACCTCCCCTCTGTCCCTGAACAGATCCCACTAGAAGCGTGACAACCATAGGACTATGATCCGATAGAGTCCTCTGTAGGTATTCCACCTCCCCAACCATCCCATCCATATCAGTATCCCCAAAAGCCAGGTCTATCCTTGACAGTGTTCCGTATGTAGCCGAGTGGCACGAGAAGATCCTCTTACCCTCATTTCGTACTCTCCACAGATCCACCAGCCCCAGCTCCCCCACGTAGGTGCCAAATGCAGTCATTCCGTCCCGTCCCGCTTCCATACCTGCCGGACGTACTTTATCCCAGTAATCATTCATGGTGTTGTTAACATCTTCCATAATCAACATCGGAGCCTCCCCCCATCTGGCCGTCAAGTCCAATACTGCTTGAAGTGCCTTTTTAGAATAAGGTGGAGGGATATATAAAGCCACTAAAATCATTTTGTGTCCATACAATCTGCATGCAATCCATACATACTGCCCTTCACTGTCTACTTGCACTGCCAGCTCTTCATAATGTGCGTTTTTATGTATTAGGACTGACACCCCCCTGGAGTACGAGGAATAAGTAGAATGATATGTCTTTAACATCCACCCTCTCGACAGCCAGTGCCTAGTATCTCCAGTGAGATGGGTCTCCTGTAAGCACGCAATCATAGGATCACAAGATCTGATGTGATTCAGAATTGCTGCCCTCTTAGTCCTGTCAGATATACCACGTACATTCCAACTTAAAATCCGAACAGTACGGTTACTCATTGTGCATCAAAAAAACAATCCACCATCATCAAGTAACATCTTCCCATTTTGTTCCCCAGCATACCAGGTCAAACAGCATAAGCAACCCCATTTTCCCGCAACTCCAACCCATCCACCTCCCCCCACCCCCTCCCCCCACCCTTCTCTTGTCACTCTCTTCCCAATGTGAGAGTGGGAGCTCAAAGAACCTGAGCAGCATCGTAGTATACCGCATAACCACATGCGCCGTGTCCTCCTCCAGCACTGGCAGTCCCTCCACCACATAATCAATAGTATGCTTAGTCCCGAACCATTAATCAAACAAATTAACTATAAAACTATAAAACGTAGATCCCAGCGGGGTTTCTCCCCCTCCTCCGCGGTTTCGCAGAGCAATGCAGAGCCACAACCCTGTCCAGTGGTCAGAATAGCAGGGTCGTGTATTCACCGTACCGAGTCCTCAGCTTCTCTCAATTTGCTCCGGTTCCGCTCCAACCACGAAGCGGCCTCTACCGGTGACGGGAAAAAATTGACCTTTCCAAAGGCTTCCACTCTTAATTTGGCAGGATAAATTGTAGAATATTTCACATTCAAAGAGCGGAGCTGTTTCTTCACTTCACCATACCGTAGCCGCAGCTTTTGCACCTCAGCCGAGTAATCCGGGTATATTTCAATGCGTTTGCCCTCCAGGGTAAGATCTGTCAATTTTCTGGCCTTACGTAAGATAGTGTCCCGGTCTCTGCAGTTCAGGATTCTGGCTAACATCGTACGAGGGCTCTCTCCAGGCACTGGGGGTCTCATGGGCACTCGATGGGCACGCTCCACAGCAAACACCCTCGACAGGATATTAGACCCAAACTTTCCCAGCAGCCAGGTTTCAACAAAGGTCGTGGGGTCAGCACCCTCAGCTCTTTCAGGGATGCCCACAATACGCAGATTGTTCCTGCGTGACCGGTTTTCCAGGTCATCGTTTTTAATAGCCACTACCGCGATCCTCTGAATGTGCTGTTGTTGCGTCTTTTGCACTGAGGTTAAATGATCTTCTGTTGCACCAACTCTGCCCTCCACCTCAGTCAATCTGGCTGTAACTTTCTGCATAGAAGCCTCAATGCCTCTCATATCGGTTTTTAGACCATTCACCTGCTTTGTCAGAGCAGTTAAGGCAGTCTTGCAGCATAAGACAGCCTGGAATACATCTCGCAGAGTCGGCTCTGCCTCATCTGAACTTTCAGCTGCCAGCACAGTATCACCATCCCCCTCCTCCTGCTGTTCATTATGTAGCGCAGGCATCTCCTCACCATCTTCCTCCTCATCTCCATGCTTCTCACTACCTTCACTTCCTTCTTCATCTGCCTCCATGCCCCTCGCATACCTGTGCAGCCGCGCTGAAGCCTCCAGCCTCCGTGCATAGGCTGTGTTCCTCCTTCCCGCCTCTTCCTCTATCTCGGTGCCATCTTGGGCTGAGGCATTGCTGCAGGCCCCGGCATCCTTCTGCCTTTTGCGGCCCATGTTGGTCTCTCTGAGTCTGGCAGAAGCTCGCCTCTGACTCCCGGACCCTCAGACAGCAGTTCCTGATAAGGGATTTGGCTGATTCGGGCTCTGTGCAGGATAATTGAAGCTAGTGGTGGTGGAGAAACACTGCCACCCGACCTCTCACATCAAGAGCTAGGCCACGCCCCTGAGGTGCCGGTATTCTAGGGCTTATTTCAGCCGAGTCCTAACCACATGCGTACCTGATTTTTTTTCTTTTTTTTTTTTTTTCCCTCAGATGGGAAGTTCCACAGTCAGATAACCAAAACTATAAGGAACTCGACTCCCAAACAGCGTGTACACTTACATAATGCAGCAGCTGTTCCCATCATCATCGGAAAACCAACTTTATTTACAAGCACAAAAAAAACACAAAACTAAGACACATTAAAAAGGTGTTTCCACTTTTTAACTTTCCAAATTCCCTCTGCGTCCTCCTCCCCCCTCTTTCTCTTATCACACACAAAGCAAAAATACAATTTTCCCAAAACAATTTTTAAACAATTTTTAACCTCAATCTCCTTCCTCTTAAACACATACACATTCCTCACATCCCACAACACCTCTTTTATACATGCAAGCATCAACCACAACACTCTCTCCTTTTCTCCACACATACCCAACCCAAACATAAATAACTCAAACGTCAAAAAATTCACATCACACAACTCCTTACACAACGGGCCCAAACCTGAAATCACATTTCTAGCATACTGACAATTCCAAAACAAATGCACCACACTCTCTCTCCCACCACATCCCCTTCTCGGACACATCTCACTCCTCACTAAACCCCGGTTTCTCTGGAACTCTCTCACCGGTAACACCTCATGCAATGACTGCCACACAATCTCGCTCTGTCTATTTGTCATACCATCCATACGTACCTTCTTCCATACCTTCTGCACATCACTTCCTCTCACCATATAGATACCACATTCCATCTCTCTACACTCAATCATCCTATATACCGCTTTCTTCTTCTCTGACAACCTAACATCCACATCACACAGTTCATAATTCACCAAAAATTTGTAAACCCACACAGGCACCTCAAAAGCCACTGGGCACCTTAGATCCCTTTCCCGCCACTTCAAACGGAACAGAAAACTTCCAAACAAATACCTGCACATACATGCACACTTCCCATCCATCCTAATCACACCCAATACAAACACCATAATATTCACGCCAAAAAACACATTCAAATTGGGGAATCCCAGCCTCTCTCCTTGCACGCTCCATACTTGAACGCCAAAAAAATACAAACAAAACCCTATTTAATCTTCTAACACACATATAACCTGGTGGAAAAACCACCGCAACATGCAAAAAAATTGGTAACACCACACTCTTAATAACTAAAATTTTACCAAAAAACGTCAGATCTCTCATCTTCCAAAAATTTAACTTGCGCTCCACTCTCTCTCTCACATCCACCCAACTTTTCTCTCCATCCAACTTCTCTGAAAATTTCACACCCAGCACCTTTATCGGTCCACTCACCAAATTCACGCCAATATCATTGCTCAGAGTCCTCCCACCAAAAATCTTACATTCAGTCTTCTCTCAATTCACTTTAAACGCAGATGCTCCACAAAAAACAGATACCAACAACTTCACACGACGCACCGAACACTCTGAATCACACAATACACACACGTCATCCATGTAGCCATTCACCTTCCACTCCCTCCCCCCCGCCCCCGGCACTTGCACACCCCGAATCACCTTATCTTTCCTCAACATACACAACAACGGCTCAATCGCGCAAATGAACACGACAGG
This sequence comes from Oophaga sylvatica, assembly GCA_033576555.1. Classification (NCBI taxonomy): domain Eukaryota; kingdom Metazoa; phylum Chordata; class Amphibia; order Anura; family Dendrobatidae; genus Oophaga; species Oophaga sylvatica. Next base: position 77,748,742 of record JARQOD010000002.1, on the reverse strand, counting down.
GACAATGGGCACCCCTGCCGTACACCGGAAAACACATTCACTCTCCTCCCTACATTCCAATTCAACAAAACACAACTATAAATATTTTTATTCAAACTTCTCACTCTCTCAACAAACTCAGCCAGAAAACCCATCTTCACCAACACTCTAAACAAAAAACCATGCGCCAACCTATCATACGCCTTCTCAAAATCCAAACTCAACACATACACCCCATTCTTACGGTTCATACAGTCCCACAAACAATCTCTCAGCATACACACACCCTCATGTAACCGCCTTCCAGGCACCGCACAACACTGCTCCTCACCCACCACACTCCCAACCACATCACGCATCCTATTTGCCAGAAGCTTCGCATAGATCTTATAATCACAATTAAGCAACGTGATCGGCCTCCAGTTTTTTAGATTTTTCAAATCCCCTTTTTTTGGCAACAACACAACCACTCCTGCACGCATACCATTCGCCACCTCTGCATTCGCCCACATATACTTACATACATCCACAAAATCCTTCCCAATCACATCCCACATCACACGATAAAATGCCACCGGGAGACCATCCTCCCCCGGCGTTTTATTCAGCGCCATGCTACACACCACCTTCCATATTTCTTCACTTGTCACCTCACCCATCAAACTCTCCCTTTCTGTCCCATTCAATCTATATTCCAAAACGCTCAGCACATCACTCTCCAAACCTTCATCCCTCCATTTCACTGCATACAAATCATCATAAAACTTTGCCACTTCCTCACACAAGTTCGCACCACTCACTTCATTTCCATCCACTCCATTCAAAACACTCATGCTCTGTCTTTTTCCAAAAACTTTCTTGAAAAAAAACCGCGAACACTTCTCATTCTTTTCCAAGTTCTCTATTTTAGCCCTATACACAATACTCCTCCCTCTCTCTTTCAAAAACTCATTCACTTCTTTTTTCACTCTCAACAAATCTTCACTCACATCCATCCCTCCCTCTCTTAGCTTATATAACACACTCAATCTTGCATTCAAACCAGCAAACCTTTCTCTCTTAGCAGCTGCAAACTTGTAACCAAGTTTTTTTAAAAAAAACCTTGGTTGTCCATTTAACCCAATCCCACCATTCACACACATTGCTGAACTCCCTGCTGCTCTCACACCACTCCTTATAATGTCTCTCATACTCCTCTCTCACCTCCACCCCCTCCAGCAAACTCACATTCAGCTTCCATATACCTTTCCCAGTTACCTCCTCAGTATGCACATCCACTTCACACTTCATACACACGATCTGAAAACGGCACACTCTCCTGTGCATAACTAACAGCAATCAGGTTTTTTGAAACAAAACAATAGTCCAGTCTAGATGCCACCATCCCACTCTCAGAAAAAAACATATTTAACAATGGAGTTACTTTACACTCCCTCTGCATATCCCTCAAACCAAAATCACTCACCATGTCTATTAATTCTTTCCTTGACACATCCACATTCACCTTTCCCACATCAACATTCATATCACCCACAATCACAACAGGCACTCTACCTGGAATAAAAAACTTAATTTTTTCAAATAAAACTTTACGCTCCTGTTTTTCCACAGGAGCATACACATTAATAACACAAAAACGAATATTTTTAAACTCAAAATTAGCTAACACACATCTCCCAACCTCAATCACCATATAGTCACACAAACTCACATTACGCCCCTTCACCAAAAAACCAACACCGTCATTTCTATTGCATGCACTCCCTGACCACACAGACGCACCATGAGGCCATTCACTCCCCTTCACACCATCCACAATCCCACACTCCTGTAAACAAAAAATTTCCGCATTTTGGGCTGCAAAAAACTCAAAAATGGCCGCACGCCGCAACTTATTTTTAAAAACCCTCACATTTTGAGATATAATTCTAACACCCATACTAAACACAAAACAAAAAGCTTAAAAAAAAACACTTGTCCAAAGAAGCCAAAAAAGGAAAAAAAATACAAAAAACAACCTACAGATATAACTTGACACACATTACATAAAACACACAAAAAAACAGATAGCCAATGCTTAAAGAGCAATGCTATGTACACAAAAAACCCTACCTGGCTACTGGAAAAGTAAAGCGTACTTAACCAGTACCGCCAGTGTCCTCCTCCACCATTTGTGCCGAGCAGCTTTCTGAGCCGCTGGCCTCCATATACTCCTCCACCCGTGCCTTTTTCTGCCCAGTCTTCCTCTGGGCCATTCCTTCTTCCACCACCTCAATGTCTCTGTTTTCCCCACCACCCTCCCTGTGACACTTTAACCCTCTGAGTCCTCTTCCGAGGAGAAGGCACCAATATTTCTCGGATCAGACTCATGAACCAAAACCTCAGCCTCCTCCTCTGCCACAGAAATATCAAAATCCATCAGACATTCTGACCATGATTCAGCGACTGGGACTTCTTTTTTTCTTCTTTTTTAGGCCATGAACGCTCCTCTCGCCTTATGGCCTTCCAAAACTCCTTGTCCTCCTTTTCCTCCTGTTGCTTCTCCCTCCTTCTCTCAGCCTCCTTGTCCTCCTGCCGCTTCTCCCTCCGTCTCTCAGCAGGAGTGGGTGGCGCCCTCACAACGATTTGCAGCGCGGCGACTTCGCTTTCCCTCCGCTTCTTCTCCTCCTCCCGCCTCTTAACCCCTCCTCTCTCTTCCTTTCTTCCTCCCGCCTCCGCTCCTCCTCACGTTTCTTTCTTTCCTTCTCCTCTCTAGATGACCTCCTTGGCACACCAAATGGGCAGTCTCTATACAGGTGCTCTGAACTGCCACACCTGTCACATTCACGTGGCATCGGACACCTAGCCGCCACATGACCCTCTTGCTTGCAATTACGGCAAACCAACTCCTTGCTACACATGTTAGCAGGTGCCCGAACTGAAAGCACCTCCTGCAGTATAGTGGTTGCCCTGGGTATGACAGGAAGCCCCTATGACCCGCCACTGAAAAGTTCGCTGGTGGGTGGGTGAAACCTCCCAAACAACCTGGGTCCTTCTTCAGTTTCACCCAAAACACATACTTGCAGTTGAAAATGCCCAAGACATTTTTCTGCTTCTCCCCTCCCTTCACGTATTCACAGTACCGCTCCAGGAACTGCTCCAGTAGTGCTACTTCTGTATAGGGGTTGTACACAGTCACAGTCACCACTTTTTCCATGAGCCCAAACAGTGGCTCCACCCACACTCCCTCCAGGCATGGATCACCTTCATTACTTCTGAGCCATTCAAAGACGGTCAAACAGCATCCCTCATTCACAAAGGTTACATCATATGTACCTTGACTCCGGAATTCATTGAAGCTGTAGATATCCTGACGATGGGCTCCAGCCTTTCCCTCCAACAGGTCACGAACGACGTACACCAGGTTGTTCTTCTCACCACCTTCCACCACCACACGGATTGTATTCTTAATAAACATCATCAGTCCAGACTGCCGATACGGATACCGCAGTAGAAATTCAGCAGCACGCTGCCAGCAAAGCCCCTGGATCACTCCAGGAAAACTCGCACCCTCTGACCGCGACACACGATCGCAGCCAAAAGGCCGAGATCACACTGGCGCAAAGCACATAATGCAATTGATCCTAGCGCATGGCGTGCGGTAAGGACAGCCTTTTATAGCAGCCATGAGAAAAAGACCTTCCAGGAAGAACCAATGGGAAGCTGCTTCAGAACATCAACAGCCAGAGGACCTTCCTGAAGGACCAATAGGAGTCCAGGGGAGGAGTCCTGAGGAGATCATTGCATATTCCCAGTTCATTCTGGGATAAATGAAGAGTCTCTGCGAGCTCCAAGAACACTGGGTTTTGGCTGTTGCAGCTGAAAGGAGGACATCGGTAAACCAGGGGAGGAGTCCTAAGGAGATCATTTGCATATTCCAGTTCATTCTGGGAAAAGTAAAGAGTCTCCGCGAGCTCCAAGAACACTGGGTTTTGGCTGTTGCAGCTGAAAGGAGGACATCGGTAAACCAGGGGAGGTGTAAGGTTCTTTTCTCTGTTGACATGTTCCTTGAAACTCAGTTTTCCGTCGGCCATTTTGCTTTCTGTCTTTCTGCAGCTCTTGCCCTCAGTTAATATGGAGTTCCAGTTTTCATGTTCCCGCCCTGATTCTTCCCTCTTGCTTCTTAAGCAGCCTCAGCTGAACAATCAGTGCTCCTGAATCAAGCCTCAGTCAGTCTGTGACCTGACTCCTGGAAACCTTGAACTTGTACTCCAGCTATTCCCTACTGAGGAACCTTTGAACACTTTTGGACTCTGGAAACCTGCTGTTTGGTGAATTCATGTTTGCAGAGGAATTACGGTACAGAGAAGAGATCCTGAACCTGCTTTGGAGATTTATTGTAGTGCTTGAAATTACTCTGGCCTGCTGTGTCTCCTGACTCTGTTCCTGCAAACTGTGTGAACTTTTCAGCATGCTTGTATGAAGTAATACAAGTCATTTCATTCAACCTATGTCTCCTGTGTTTTCCTCGCACCCAAGCACAAGACGCTATAGGAACTGTACACTATACATGACATGATTCAGGAGCCAATGTTTAGTGTCTGCTGGGTCTGGGAAAGCCGTGTCTGCTGTGACTGTGGATATCAGATGTCCATTTAAATACCTTATGTGATGACAGTGGTTGTGACTTCTCACAACCATTCCAGGTGAGCGCATTCCCTTAAAATTTTACTCTGGAGTGTTACCACAGGTAAACACTATTGTTTTTTTTTTTTTTTTTTCCTTTCCTTCTCCTTCCAGCACTTCTGCCTTAAAAGATCTGGAAGATGGAGGCCCGCATAAAGGAACTTTGCGGAGTGACTGATACAATCCTTTCAGATGTACAGACTTTAAAAACCCGTTTTGCAAGCCTACAGGACCTCACTAATCATAATTTGCAAGTGTTTGGACAGACTACCCAGGAATTGCGAGCCAGGATTGAGGCTCTAGAGGAACGAGCCCAGGCTCCTGCCATAACCCCGAGTTCTGGGATCCCCAAATTACCTCCTTTTCGTTTTGGCGGTGAACGTGAGAAATTCAGGGGATTTATTAATCAATGCAATTTATTTTTCTCTGCACATGCTTCACAATTTCCCACTGAACGATCCAAAGTGCTTACTATAATCATGTTGCTTACCAATAAGGCTTTGATGTGGGCAAACCCTCTGATTGAGACTGAGGATGATTGTTTGAATCACCTTGATGCTTTTATTTCAGCCATGGGGCAGGTGTTTGATGACCCCAATCGAGGTGCAACAGCTGAAGCAGCCATGTTAGCTTTGCGCCAAGGTAAGCGTTCAGTAGCCGAATATGCCCTGGATTTCAGGAGATGGGCTCTTGATACCACTTGGGACACTTCCGCTAAGAAATCTATTTTTCGGAAAGGGTTGTCTCCACTGATTAAGGATGAACTTGCTCGTGCCGACCCTCCCACTGCGTTAGGTGACTTTATTAACTATTGTATTCGTATTGATGCTCGTCTGACTGAACGCAGACAAGAGAGATGGTTCGAAAATAATCGCACTAATCTTTTACTACCTCCCTCCTCAGCTAAGGAACCTTTGAGTAGGATCACAAGGGAACCAGAACCTGAACCCATGCAGGTGGACTCTTTACAAAGACGGGTTAGTGATGCACGCAAAGAACATCGTATAAAGGAAAATCTATGTTTCTACTGTGGTAAGTCAGGGCACTTCATTATAAACTGCCCCAGCCGTTCTCGTAAGACTACTGCAGCAGTCATTCACTGTGAGTGTTGCGAGAGGAGCTCTGTCATGTCCGAGCCTCAGGCTCCAGAGAGATCTGCTGCAAGAGAGCTTGATTTCTCTGACTTAAACTCTGTTAGTTCTGGGGACGATGACGGTATAAACGCTGCAATTTTTCAAGTTTCCTCAGCGATGTCCCAGCTGAGTTGTAAAAGAAACAATTCTCATTGCTTCCTTTCCATCAAACTCTGGGTTGACTCAGTCTGGGTGTCTAGCTCTGCTATGATCGACTCAGGAGCAAGTGGAAATTTTATGGATATCTCCTTTGCTCTGAAACAGGGGACACGTTCAGTGAAGAAGGCTACTCCAGTACAGATGGAGACTGTGGATGGCTCTCTACTGACTTCTGGACCAGTGGATCAAGAAACAGAGCCTTTGAGGGTCCTTATGGGTAAAGATCATCAGGAGAAAATGAATTTTATGCTTATCTCTTCTCCCCACTTTCCCATTATTCTAGGGCTACCATGGCTGCAGGCGCAGAATCCTACGATTAACTGGGAGACCAAGGAATTACACTTTCCGGAGAAACAGATGAGTCAAGGAGTTTCAGCTTGCTCTGTTCCTAAAGGAACCATGTCAGTCCCTGAACTACCAGCTGTATACCAGGACTATGTGGATTTATGTGACAAGAAGAACGCTGATCAGCTTCCTCCTCACCGTCCATATGATTGTCCAATTGAATTATTGCCTGGAGCCGAGATACCTTTTGGTAAGATCTACCCCCTAGCGGGGCCCGAGCTAAAAGCTTTGAAGGATTATATAGACGAAAATTTAGCCAAGGGCTTCATACGCCTCTCTTCATCTCCCGCAGGTGCACCCATCTTCTTTGTGAAGAAGAAAGATGGATCTCTGAGACCCTGCATAGACTATAGGGAACTCAATAAGGTTACTATTAGAAACCGTTATCCATTGCCTTTAATCCCTGAGTTGTTGGAGAGAGTGCGGCATGCCAAAATTTTCTCTAAACTGGATCTCCGTGGGGCCTATAACTTGGTCCGTATTAGACCTGGGGATGAATGGAAGACTGCTTTCAGGTCACTCTATGGACACTTTGAATATCTAGTTATGCCTTTTGGTCTGAGTACCGCCCCAGCCACTTTCCAACACTTCGTGAATGATATCTTCAGGGATCTCCTAGATACATTTGTGGTGATTTATCTGGATGATATTCTAATTTTTTCTAACTCCACAGAGGAACATCATGGACATGTGAGAATGGTCTTAGAACGCCTGAGACAAAACCATCTCTACATCAAACTTGAAAAGTGTGAATTCCATAGGACCGAAATTCAATTTCTGGGGTATGTACTATCTACGCAAGGGATTAGTATGGATGGAAGCAAGACCCAAGCCATCAAGGATTGGCCAATTCCTAGAAATGTGAAGGAGGTGCAGCGCTTCATCGGGTTTGCCAACTTCTATAGACGTTTCATTAAAAAATTTTCTGAGGTAGTGTCACCTATCACCCAACTTACCCGGAAACAGTCTAGGTTCTCCTGGACCCCGCAAGCTCAGGAAGCATTTTCCTGTTTAAAGGATAAATTTACCACCGCACCTATCTTAGTACATCCCAACCCCGAGCTTGCCTTCATAATAGAGGTGGATGCTTCAGACTGTGCCGTTGGAGCTATACTCTCTCAGAGAACAGGTGAGAAGAATGTCTTGCATCCCTGTGCCTTCTTTTCCCAGCAGTTGTCTTCGGCTGAGAGGAACTACGATGTGGGCAATAGAGAATTGTTGGCCATTATTGCCGCCTTCAAGGAATGCAGGGAACTGCACAGCAAATAGTCATCCTGACAGACCATCGTAACCTTGAATTTATCAGGTCGGCTAAGTGCCTGACTCCTCGCCAGCTCGCTGGAATCTTTTCCTAAACCAGTTTAATTTTGTCATTTCTTATAGACCAGGATCGCGCAATGGAAAGGCTGATGCACTCTCTAGGATTCATTCAGCAGAGACACGTCCACTTACTCCTCCTAAGACTATTCTTCCTGACTCTAGATTCCTGGGAGTGATTCATAATCAAGACCTACTTAAGGACATCAAGGAAGCATACCATGCAGATTCTTTGTTGGCTCAACCCCCAAGGGACGTAAGTCTTGTCTTTAAGAATGGTGTGTGGATTCAGGGACAACGTCTGTATATACCTGAAACAGTCAGATTGAGAGTATTGCAACTCATCCACGATTCCAAGATAGCCGGGCATAGGGGAATTCTAAAGACACAAGAATTTCTCTTTTCGTTTCTTTTGGTGGCCCACTTACAGGAAAGATGTTTTAAACTATGTCACTTCATGTGAAGTCTGTGCAAGATGCAAAACACCTCGCTCCTCACCAACTGGTCTGTTGCAACCTCTTCCCACCCCGTCCCGCCCGTGGGGATCCATTTCTATGGACTTCATTGTGGAGTTACCAACCTCTCAAGGGAAGAACACCATTCTAGTGGTGGTTGACCGTCTAACAAAGGCAGCTCATTTTATCCCTTGTGTCGGCTTACCCACTGCAAAACAGACATCAGACTTGATGATTAAGAATGTGTTTCGCTTACATGGAGTACCGGATGAGGTCATTTCGGATCGAGGGGTGCAATTCACTTCAAGGTTTTGGCAAAATTTCTGTGCAGCATTGGACATTAAAGTAAACCTTTCTTCTGCTTTTCATCCTCAGACTAATGGACAGACAGAACGAACCAATCAGACCCTGGAGCAGTATCTCCGCTGTTTTATCTGCCACCTACAAGATGATTGGGTGATCTTCTTCCACTGGCTGAGTTCTCTTATAACAACTCTCAGAGCGCCTCCACTAAGCAGTCTCCTTTTTACTCCAATCTAGGTTATCATCCTAACATTCTTCCTCGATTTCCCATAGATACGCCCTTGCCGGCAGTGGCTGAAAGAATCACTTCTTTACAAAAGAATATGGATCTTCTAAAGGAAAATCTAGAATTGGCTCAGGAAAGGTACAAGAAAGCAGCAGATAAATTTCGTAAACCTCACCAGCTTTCAAGGTAGGAGATTTGGTCTGGCTGTCAACCAGAAATCTCAAATTAAAGATTACATCGTCTAAATTGGGACATAAGTACATTGGACCTTATAAGATCAGTAAGATTATAAGTGCTGTTGCTTGTCGTCTTCAACTGCCCAGAACTATGAGAATCCACCCTGTCTTTCATGTATCCCTACTAAAGGCTGCAACACCCAATACGTTTCCTGGACGTTCTTCTCCTTGCCCTGACCCAGTGCTGGTCGATGGTCAGGAAGAATTTATGGTGGAAAGGATTCTAGATTCCAGGTTGTACAGAAATCAGTTGCAATATTTGATTAAATGGCAGGGCTACCCAGTGGAGGACAACTCATGGGAACCAGTCAACAATGTAAATGCTCCTCGCCTGCTCCGCCAGTTTCATCAGAGGTACCCTGACAAGCCTGGTCTGAGGTCATCCGGAGGTTGTCTCTAAGGGGGGAGTAATGTAAGGTTCTTTGTCTCTGTTGACATGTTCCTTGAAACTCAGTTTTCCGTCGGCCATTTTTCTTTCTGTCTTTCTGCAGCTCTTGCCCTCAGTTAATATGGAGTTCCAGTTTTCATGTTCCCACCCTGATTCTTCCCTCTTGCTTCTTAAGCAGCCTCAGCTGAACAATCAGTGTTCCTGAATCAAGCCTCAGTCAGTCTGTGACCTGACTCCTGGAAACCTTGAACTTGTACTCCAGCTATTCCCTACTGCGGAACCTTTGAACACTTTTGGACTCTGGAAACCTGCTGTTTGGTGAATCCATGTTTGCAGAGGAATTACGGTACAGAGAAGAGATCCTGAACCTGCTTTGGAGATTTATTGTAGTGCTTGAAATTACACTGGCCTGCTGTGTCTCCTGACTCTGTTCCTGCAAACTGTGTGAACTTTTCAGCATGCTTGTATGAAGTAATACAAGTCATTTCATTTCAACCTATGTCTCCTGTGTTTTCCTCGCACCCAAGCACAAGACACTATAGGAACTGTACACTATACATGACAGGAGGAGTCCTGAGGAGATCATTTGCATATTCCCAGTTCATTCTGGGATAAGTGAAGAGTCTCCGCGAGCTCCAAGAATTTTGGCACTTTTTTCACCTCTGTGATATCTCTTTAACAACAAGAGCATGGAAGAGGCTAGGAGCCATGTGGTGAGTTGCATTTCTTGCTACATGTTCACAGATTTACCAGTGGAAAAGCCAAATTTCACTTGCCACAAATGCAAGCTTGTGTCCATGTTGGAGGAAAAGTTGCGAAATCTAGAAGAGAGGTTAGCTACATTGAAGATCATTAAGGAAGATGAAGAGTTCTTAGACAAAGCAGAATTATCTCTTCATGGTGCAGAAAGAGAAGAAATTCGACCTGCACCTGAAGAAACAGAGGAATGGAAGCATGTGACCCAGAGAAGCAGGAGGATCGTGAAGCAGTCAGCACCCATACTGCTCAGGAACCAGTACCAGGCTCTCACACAGGAGAATGAGAAGAAATACATCAGGATAAGACTTTGCCCACAAAGAGCAACCGTGTAAGCCCTCAGAGTCCTCCCGAATGGAGAAAGAAAACTGTTGTGATGAAGAAACGGAGAGTTGTTGTCATGGGGGATTCCCTGTTGAGAGGAACAGAGGCCGCTATCTGCAGACCGGATATAACCTCAAGAGAAATGTGCTGTCTTCCAGGTGCAAAAATTAAAGATGTGTCTGACAGGATATCAGGACTCTTCAGACCTGAAGATGACTACCCATCTCTGCTAATACATGTGGGGACAAATGACACCACAAGAAGTGACCTGGAAACCATCTGCAGTGACTTTGAAAACTTAGGCAAGAAAGTGAAAGAACTGGGTGCGCAGGTGGTCTTCTCATCCATCCTCCCAGTGGATGGCCATGGAACAAGGAGTGGAATAAGATTCTGCAGGTTATAACTGGCTACGTCGATGGTGCCGTCAGCAAGGATTTGGATTTCTGGATCACGGAGTGAATTACCTATACGATGGACTACTTGCTAGAGATGGGGTGCACCTTACGAAGACTGGAAAACATGTATTTGGAATCGCCTTGCTACACTCATCAGGAGAGCTTTAAACTAGAACAATGTGGGAAGGGAAGCAAAACGCCAGAAAAAGCCATACACCTGACAAATGCTATTGAGAACTCGGCTATTAGAAGTGGAAAGGAAGAACAAAGACAAAACAATCTAAATAATAAAAATATTGGAGGAAGAGAAACCAATCACAAACTAAAATGTTTTTATACAAATGCACAAAGCATGGGCAACAAACAAGGAGAATTGGAACTACTAACGCAGGAGAAGAAGTATGATGTCATTGGAATCACTGAAACTTGGTGGGACGATACACATGATTGGAATACAAGGCTAGAAGGATACAACTTATTTGCAAGAAACAGACTTGATAAACGAGGAGGAGGTGTTGCATTGTATGTTAGAAAAGCGTATATCTGCACAGAGATTGACGCTTCAGAGACTGGGAGTTCTGTGGAAACTGTTTGGGTAAGAATACAAGGACAGAACAATGGAAAGGACACCATTGTAGGCATTTACTACAGGCCGCCTATGCAAGCTGAAGATATGGATGAACTCTTTATGCATCAAATGGCCAAGTTCTCCAAAAAATATGACATAGTGGTCATGGGAGATTTCAACTATCCAGACATTTGTTGGGAATCTCTCTCAGGCAAAACTAACAGGTCAAGGAAATTCTTATCCTCTCTTGCTGACAACTTTATCTTTCAAAAGGTAGAGGAGAGAACAAGGGGATCTGCTACCTTGGATCTAATCCTTATAAACAGGGAGGAAATGGTTGAGGAAGTAAGAGTGGCTGGGACCCTAGGAGGTAGTGACCATGCTATTTTAGAATTTTGGATAACAAGAGGAGGAAGACCTGTGAAGACTCAGACGTCAAGGTTAGTTTTCAGAAAGGCAGATTTTAAGGGACTCAGAAAGAGAATTGGAGGGATCCAATGGCAGGATATCCTTAAGGACAAAAATGTCCAGAAAGGATGGGACATCTTGAAAAATGAGATTCTCAAAGCACAATCGTTAATAATTCCAAAAAGAGGGAAGAATGGGAAGCATTTAAGGAAACCAGGATGGATGAACACAGAACTTAAACACATGCTAAAAAGGAAGAAAGAAATGTTTATCAAATGGAAAGAGGGAGGCATATCTAAAGAAGAATATAATGCCATCTGCAGACCCTGCAGGGCACAAATCAGATTATCTAAAGCTGACAATGAATTAAGGCTTGCAAGAGATGTCAAAAGCAACAAAAAAGGATTTTGGGGATACGTCAAAAGTAAAAAAAAGTAAAAAATGCTATAGGATTTTTACAGGATGAAAATGATGAAATGGTAAGAAAGGATGTTGAGAAGGCTGAACTTTTAAATTCCTATTTTGCATCTGTTTTCTCTCAGAAAGGAAATGTAACATCAACTGATCTTCACTGTCCTATTAAAGGAATAGAAGAATCCAGGATATCTATAAACAGAAAGACAGTGAGGAAACACTTAGCTAACCTAAATGAATTCAAGTCTCCAGGTCCAGATGAATTACACCCCAGAATACTGAAGGAGATAGCAGAAGAAATTCTTGAACCACTGTCCATAATCTTTGAAAATTCTTGGAGAACAGGAGAAGTCCCAGAAGACTGGAGAAAGGCAAATGTTGTTCCTATCTTCAAAAAAGGGAAGAAGGTGGACCCAGGGAACTACAGGCCGGTGAGTCTGACTTCTATACCAGGAAAAATCTTTGAACAAATTATTAAAGAACATGTATGTAAGTACCTGCATAAGAATGAAGTGATTAAACAGAGTCAGCATGGGTTTGTAACTAATAAGTCATGTCAGACTAACTTAATTTCCTTCTATGACAGAATCACTGACTGGGTGGATCAGGGAAATGCTGTAGATATAGTATATATTGACTTCAGCAAAGCATTTGACAAAGTATCTCACACAATCCTTATTGAAAAAATGACTAAGTATGGAATGGACAAGGCAACTGTTAGGTGGATTCATAACTGGCTTAGTGATCGGACTCAAAGAGTGGTCGTAAATGGCTGCACATCCAGTTGGAAGAATGTCTCAAGTGGGGTACCACAAGGCTCTGTTTTGGGCCCTGTATTGTTCAACATCTTTATCAATGATTTAGATGAAGGAATTGAGGGTAAACTGATCAAATTTGCTGATGACTCAAAGCTAGGAGGGGTAGCTAATACTAGAGAAGAGAGAGAGGATTCAAAAAGATATAAATAAACTGGAGCAGTGGGCAGCAACTAACAGAATGGTTTTTACCAGGGAAAAATGCAAAGTACTACATCTGGGCAATAAAAATGAAAAAAGCATATACAAAATGGGAGGAATAGGGCTAAGTAACAGCACATGTGAAAAAGACTTGGGTATACTAATTGATCACAGACTGAACATGAGTCAACAGTGTGATGCAGCAGCAAAAAAGGCAAATGCAATTCTAGGATGTATCAACAGAAGCATACAATCTAGATCACGTGAGGTCATTATTGCCCTCTACTCCTCTTTGGTCAGACCTCATCTGGAATACTTTGTCCAGTTTTGGGCACCACATTTTAAAAAAGACATCAACAAATTGGAGCAAGTTCAAAGGAGAGCCACCAGAATGGTGACCGGTCTGCAAACCATGTCCTATGAGGAACGGTTGCAGGATTTGGGAATGTTTAGCTTGCAAAAAAGAAGACTGAGAGGAGACTTAATAGCTGTCTACAAATATCTCAAGGGCTGTCACATTGTAGAAGGATCATCTTTATTCTCATTTGCACAAGGAAAGACTAGAAGCAATGGGATGAAACTGAATGGGAGGAGACACAGATTAGATATTAGAAAAAACTTTTTGACAGTTAGGGTGATCAAGGAGTGGAACAGGCTGCCACGAGAGGTGGTAAGTTCTCCTTCAATGGAAGTCTTCAAACAGAGGCTGGACAGATATCTGTCTGGGATGATTTAGAGAATCCTGCTTTGAGCAGGGGGTTGGACCAGATGGTCCAGGAGGTCCCTTCCAACTCTACCATTCTATGATTCTATGATTCTATGAGTGGCAGCTGTGTCTGAGCATGTGACCTCTGATCTCCAATGGGAAATCTTGCCCTGGGCATGCTCAGATGAAGCAACAAAGGACTTAGACCTAAAGATGTCTGCTCGCCGCTGACCAGTACTGGCCACAATAGCAGAACCTGAAGAGGCAGCAGCAAGTCTCTGCACAGTATTAGACCGGGCGAGACATTGGGACCGACGTCTTTGTTGAGCAGGCTCCACTGCGGCCGGAGATGGATGGGGGACCGCAGCGGGACTGGTTCGAGACTCCCCTTGTGCAGCAGCGGGAACTCGAACCCTAACACACATAGACGCTCACTCAGTAAGGATCAAACCAGAATATAAAAAGCAGAAAAAGGGTACTGTATCAGAAGCGTACAGCTGTATATAGTGTAGGGGTAATTGTAAATCTCAGTATATATTTCTGGAGTCACACACAAATGCTCTCTCAGTATGGATTTGATCGTAATAAAAAAGGCAGAAAAAAGATACTGTATCAGAAGATACCAGGTGTATATAGTGTAGGGGTAATTGTAAATCTCCGTATATATTTCCGGAGTCACACACAGACGCTCACTCAGTATGGATTAGACCAGAATATAAAAAGCAGAAAAAGGGTACTGTATCAGAAGCGTACAGCTGTATATAGTGTAGGGGTAATTGTAAATCTCAGTATATATTTCTGGAGTCACACACAAATGCTCTCTCAGTATGGATTTGACCCGTAATAAAAAAGGCAGAAAAAAGATACTGTATCAGAAGATACCAGGTGTATATAGTGTAGGGGAATTGTAAATCTCCGTATATATTTCCGGAGTCACACAAGACGTCAGCAGTATGGATAGACAGAATATAAAAAGCAGAAAGGGTACTGTATCAAGCTACAGCTGTATATATGTAGGTAATTGTAATTTCCTGTATATTTCTGAGTCACACAGACGCTCTCTCATATGGATTTGACCAGAATACAAAAGCGAATAAAGTACTTTCAAAATACCAGGTGTATATAGTGTAGGGGAAAATTTCAACCTCCGTATATATTTCCGGAGTCACACATAGATAGTCAGCGTTCCTACCTGACATTATAGCTATGGGTGAGTTATTACTATAAGCTACTATATTGGTATTGATTTTCCTGTTGCCCTTTTCTGATCTGTGGTCAGGTTTCCGGACCCTGACTATGGTATACTGATACCTCTTTCATATTTACATTACTGATTTTGTTTTGATGGGCATATATAATCGGTACTTAACTAATACTATGAGGGATCGCCAATGTATGTTACATAGACATAAAAACGATCTGCTTCTCACCCTAGTCTAGACTGTCAGGCTATTGTGTGCAACATCTGGCAGCATTTCCAATGTCACTTCTATGACTTTGAGCTTTACATTGAGTATTATATGATTCTACTATTTTAAATATTTCATGTGTACTGATGTGTATTTATACTAATAAAATTATTTATGCAATTATCTCTTTGAGACATATTTTTCTATGGGATATGGTGCTTTGCTCCAGTTCTTTTTCTTGGGTATATAGATAGTCAGCATGTATTTGTCTGTGATACCAGCCGGTACACGGTAGTGCGTGAGGAGCATACAGCTCTATACGGTGTGGGAAAAAATGAACGCTCGGTAACTATGCAGAAAAAAAGAATAAAAGTATTAGTGTTGTGTAAAAAGCAGTCTGCACAGCAGTGTACACACAGCAATACAGCTAGCAGGCAGCCTAATAACCAGCGCTGCTGCACACAAGAAAATCCTCCCCTGTCACTGCACACTAACTGTACAGCACAATTGCCATCAGCACAAGCACAGAACTTCTCTTTCCAGCCCTAACTCTCTCCCTACTGATAAACAGCGTCAGCAACCTCTCCCTACTGTTAATATCGGCAGAAGTAAAATGGAGGTCGGCGGTCAGGGCTTTTATGGTCACTATGACGCCCCCCAAAGCAAGCCAATCACTGCAATGCCCTTCTCTACGATGGTGCTGCCCATGTCATCTCGTTGCCCACAGTGTACGTCCTTGCTCATTGGCTGAAAAAAGGTGCCTGCAAGCATTCTGGGAAAACCGATTTTGGCGCTCGGGTCGACAACCGCATGGTCGACTTGAAACTATGGTCGGGTTTCGCTCGGCGAAACCCGACTTTGGCGAAAGTCGGCGACTTATGAATCTGACCGACCTGTTTCGCTCAACTCTACTTACTACCTTTAGCACCTTTGGCTGTTATGATCTGCTGTTAACATGATGAAGGATTCTTTGTGTCCAATGGTCTCCAGTTCACTAGTATTCTTGATTCTGCATGCTGCAACCCCTTCTGCAATTCCCACCAAAGGTTTTCAAGATGACTAAAGTCATGTGATGGGGATAACCGCGAAAGAATCTGTAAAGTGGCTGCTTTCTTGTGGCCATTATTTTTAACATCACATAACACTATGTATCACACAGTACACACTGCACATTACACTGTACAACATTAAATGAAAGAGGTGTGGGAAACGTGCCCATACTCCTACAAATCTTTCATTGCGCGTGCAATCAAAGATTATGCCCTGTCACCAGTGCCAGTTTCACGACGTACTTTGTGGGCGGGGTTAGTGCGCAATTTGTATGGCCCCCGAAGGATGGTATAAATAACAAAATGGCCCTTGGATGGAAAAAGATTCCCCACCTTTGGAATATGGTATAAATTGCTGTTCCATGGGGGTCTATGAATTGGGACCCCCAGCGATCCTAAAAGTGGGGTACTGGGACCCCTAAAATAATACTCTGCAGCCCTGTCCTGAAAGGCGCAAAGGTGCACATGCTAAGCGTCCCCTCCGTTCATTGCCTATTGGGCTGAGAGAAAAAGACTGTTCTAGCAGTCCCTTAGTTAATGCGTGAAGTGGAGACTTGAGGATTTGGTTTCAGAGCCCTGATATTGAGGTTCTGGAGCCCATTGTGATCAGCATGTTATGCTGTCATATTGATAGGGAGTAATTTCATTTTGGGGAATAACCTGTTATACTATAGGGGTGTGTGATTCTAATCTCAGGGAAGGACAATGACTATTACAGAGGGGTATGTTACAGTCATGGGGGTTGTTTAATTATTATGCAACAGGAAGTATGTGCTTATAATCTGAAATGAGGGGTGGCTGATAACTGTGGGGTAGGTGGGTATGGTAAAACCTGAGTGGAGGATAATTATTATACTACTGGTCACCACTTCAAGAGGGTATGAAATTAAAATTAGGGGGAGGAATAATTTATTATTATTCTGTGAGGGAAATATTACTGCAAGGTTTTATGTGATTTTGATGGTGGGTGCTTCAAATACAGAGGGGTATATAATTATTTGAAACAATGCCGAGTTTGCAAGTTTTCCCATCTACAAAGAATGGAGAGGTCTGTAATTTTTATCGTAGGTGCATTAAGTTGGTGAAGTGAAGTGAGAAAAATATAAGCATAAATTAAATTTATGGGATCAAATAAGTAAAAATTGGCATGTGCATATGTATTCAAATTTCACCCTTTTTGCTAACAAGCCCCTTAAAATTTCTGATGCAAGCAATTCTCTTCATAAGTCACATGCTTAGTGAAAGGAAGTCCACCTGTGTGCAATTTAAGTGTCACTTTGTCAGTATATAAAAGCCACAGAAAGGGCCACCCACAAAAACACCCAGCCCAGGCAAGGATGACAATAATCAGAGAGGCAGCACACAGACCAAATGTAACCCATGGAGGAGCTGCAGAGTTCCCAAGCAGAGATTGGAGTATTTTTCCATACAACCACAATAAGCTGTACACTCCATAGAGGCAGACTTTATGGAAGAGAGGCCAGAAAAAAAGCCTTTACTTTCGAACAATTGTAAGGCTCATTTTGAGTTTGCAGAAGACATGTTGGAGACTCCCCAAATGTATGAAGGAAGGTGCTGTGATCAGATGAGGCCAAAATTGAACTTTTTGGGCACCAATGTAAACGCTATGTCTGGCGCCAAACCCACACAGCTCATCGCCTCAAGAACACGATCCCCACAGTGCAGCATGATGGTGGCAGCATCATGTTGTGGGGATGTTTTTCGACAGCAGGAACAGGGAAAATCGACCAAGTCAAGGGGAAGGTGGGTGGCGTGAAATACAGGGATATTCTTGAGCAAAACCTGTTTCAGTCTGTCAGTGATTTGAGACTGGGATGGGGGTTCATCTTCCAACAAGACAATGACCCAAAGCATACTGCTAAAGCAACACTCGAGTGGTTTAAGGGAAAACTTGTAAATGTTTTCGAGTGGCCTAGTCAAAATCCAGACCTTAATTCAATTGAGAATCTGTGATCAGACTTGAAGATTGCTGTTTAACAGAGGAAACCATCTAACTTAAAGAAGATGGAGCAGTTCTGCCTCGAGGAATGGGCAAAAATCCCATTGGCAAGATGTGGAAAGCTCATAGAGATTAATCCAAAGCGACTTGCAGCTATAATTGCAAAAAAGGAGTTTCTACAAAGAACTGACTTTAGGGGGTGAATACTTATGCACACTGAAGTTTTCAGTGTTTTGTCCTATTTTTTGTTTGCTTCACAATAAAAAGAAAACCAAATGTTAACAGTTGTAGACATGTTCTTTACATGAACTGGTGCAAACCCTCAAAAAAACAGTGAATTTTCAGGTTGTGAAGAAGACTGTAAAATTCCAGGTTGTAAGGTAGCAAAACACAAAAAAATACCAATGGGGAGACTTTTGCAAGCCACTGTAAGTGCAAATTGTTTGCTTATTGTTAGTGGCAGCATAACTTGGTGAAATTGTGCAGCCATTAATAATAAGGAAACAATTTGTGATTCATTTCTAACCAAGTGCTACATGTGGCACAAGCCTAAAGATAGGCCATGCAACTCATGGATCAGTGCTTTAGGCTTGTACCCAAGGGCAAAAATTCCCAGTTGGCCCCTGCTGAAGGTGTGTTGAACTTGAAAGTCCTTGGATGATGTCAGATAGATATGCCGTTCAACTTGTGAAACCTGATATAGAGCATATTAATAACCAGCGGCCATAGGGGAAGGAAGCAGAGAACAGCCCTAGAATGAAGACACATGCTTAGCGGTATGCATGTTTTAAGGCCTCTCCCAGGACAGTCAGTAACAGAAGAAAGAGAATATGAAGTATCTTGAGCAAAACTGTAGCATTAATGTTCTATTTAAGTGCAAAGCATCTCTCTTTGGACTGGAACCTTTCCAGTCAATCAAGCTTAGGAAAGTCTCACAAACCTTCATACAGACCAGAATTTGGCTGATCTCTTTCTCTAGATCAGAGGCAGAAGCAGAAATTCACTTGACTGTAGGAGATAATTTGTTAATGGCCAGAGGATGTAGTTAGGAGATATGAAATGCATTCATATTTTTTAAAGTGGGATGTAGCCTCAGATGGAATGTGACCAGTGATGAGCAAGTATGCCTGTTGCTCGGGTTTTCCCGAGCATGCTTGGGTGTTCTCCGAGTATTTGGAAGTGCTTGGAGATTTAGTTTATGTCGCCGCAGCTGCATAATTTGCGGCTACTAGACAGCCTCAATACATGTAGGGATTGCCCGTTTGTTAGGAAATCCCCACATGTATTCAGGCTGTCTAGCAGTCGCAAATCATGCAGCTGCTGCGACATAAACTAAATCTCCGAGCACTTCCAAATACTCGGAGACCACCCGAGCATGCTTGGGAAAACCCGAGGAATAAGCATACTCGCTCATCACTAAATGTGACCAAATTAGTTTGCTGATCAATTTAGAATGTGCTGATGAACTTAACAAGAGCTAGCTTTATGCAACAAGTCTTTCAAAGGATGCTTTTGGTGGAAAACCAAACCTCATCTACAGGAGAGATATTGAGAAACAGCCAAATTGAATTGCAAAGTACCGGATAGGGTGTCCACCCTTCAATTTTTATTGCCTGGAAGATAAGTGAGGATGACGTCAAACCAGTAAGTGAGACAGAGAGTGACCATCAAGCTTGGTGGGGATTCAGTTTACAAGCTTACTGAAGATATACCAGCTTTTTATGGTCAGTATAAACGGTCCATGGGAACTAACCTCCTTCAACTAGATATAGCCATTTCTCTACAGTTAATTTTTTTGGCTAATAACTGATTGTCACTTATAGAATAACTCCGTTCTGCTGGAGAAAATTTCTTGTAGAAGAATCAGCAGGAAAGATTTCTAGATCCAGAGGACTTTTTTTGAGAGAATAGATCTTACACCAATATCAAAGGCATCCACTTCAAGGAAAAAAGGCATGACATCAGAATGGTGTAAGTTTGGAGCAGAAGAAAAACGAGATTTACATTTTTGGAAGACTTGAACAGTGAAATCTGACCAGTTCCAAGATTTAATGCTCTTCCGAATTATGACCGAGAGAGAAGCAACAACTTTTGAGTAGTTTTAATGAACTGGTGGAGAGTTTTGAGACCAATGGGTTGTGGCTAGTGTTGAGCGATACTGCTCGATATCTAAAAATATCGTATCGAAATGGTATCGCCGATATCACTAAATATCGCCGATATCCGATTCCGATACCGGAAGTCCCATGTAAGTCTATGGGAACAAAATATCGCAACTAAAAAAAACCTTTATTTCCTTGTAAACACTAAATATACACACATAGAATACATATATATATATATACATGTCATTGTGACATATATATATACATATATGTATAGTTTACACACTTCTACATAGTAAAATATCCTCTGATTCAATTGCCGGGTAAAGCCGGCTTCTGTGAAAAGACAGAAGCACCCGACATGAAATGACACTTGGTGTACATAGGGTTAACCATGTCTTTTCATGTCGTTTGCAATCTGATTTGCACAAACAATTACATCAGTCTATGTGTGCAAAATTTCACACCTGTAAGGGTTAATTAAAGGTGTAAATTCGTTGTAAAAAAAACGGACTTTTTTGCTACGAATTTACACCTTTAATTAACCCCTACAGGTGTGAAATTTTGCACACTTACACTCATGTAATTGTTTGTGCAAATCAGATATCAAACTACATGAAAAGACATGGTTAACTCTATGTAAACCAAGTGTCATTTCATGTCGGGTTCTGCATTTTCACAAAAGCCGGCAATTGAATTAGCGGCTATTATACTATGTAGAAGTGTATGAACTATAAATATAAATATATATATATATGTGTCACAAATTTAATGACATGTATATATATATATATGAGGTGTAAAATTGCTGAAAAAAAATGCGTGGGCTCCCGCCCTATTTTCACAACCAGACAGACAAAGCCAGTGAGTGGGGGAAGATATTAATAGCCCAGAGAGGGACCATTATTTTTGGCCCCCCCCGGCTACTAACATCTGCCCCCAGACACCCCAGAAAGGGCAAATCTCTAATTAGATTTGCCCTTTCTGGCACTTTGCCCGTCTATTCCCATTGCCCTGTAGCGGTGGCGAATGGGTTAATAAGGGGTTAAAATGACCTTGCAATTGAAAGGTCACTTTAAGCCAGGTTAATAATTGAGAGCTGTCAATTAGACAACTATCAATTATTAATCCTACTGTATGAAAGAAAAATCAAACACACACACTTTAATAAAAAAGAAGTTTAATGAAATAATCACACAGTTTTTGACCATATTTTATTTTCCTGCTAAAACCATTTCCTGTAATAAAAATAAAATAATAAAGCAAAATTATTCTTACCAATCCGATGTACAGTCAGGTCCCACGGTGTAATTGACGCGCACCACACTGAGGTGGTACCAGGGCTATGGGATACTCGGTACCGAGCCCATAGAAGTCTATGGAAGTTGTCACTGGCAGCGGGACTCGGTCCGTGGCCCTGGCGGTCATGCAATGGGGGATATTTACAGGGGATTTGTAGATTAGAATAGTTCGTGACGCCACCTGTGGTGTCTGATCAATTGGACCAGCGCTGCTATAAGGATCTTCACAGGGGATGTTATGGGGGCAGCTGGGTGGTAAGTCTCCCACAGGTGAGACGGTCCCTGGAAGTCTATGGTGATGATGCAGGGTGTAGTTAAGAATTCAGTCACACACAATGCAGCTTCTTTTCATACCTTTACTTGTAGGTGTTTCAGACAGGTCCCGGGGAGCTGGTCGGGGTGGAGAATGCACATTCAGGATCACCGCTGAGCAGGTTAGAGGCCTCCTTTACTTCATATGTATGTGAGTCCAAACTTGCATGAAGCGAAGTTAACTCTGCAATCTCCAGCTTACTCAATAGCTACAACGCCCGGCCGACATTGTGGTGGAGCTTCTATGTCTCTGATTCTCAGATGTTGAAAGAACTAAGTCTATATTTGCTGATCAGGCTAGACTCCTGTTCTCCCTGACTCCGGTTACGTATCAGCGCTTAGGGCTACCTCCTGCGACCTGTGGTCCAGAAAGCCTCCGGTTATCTTGTTACTAGGCGTGAAGCACTAGCAACGCTTCGGACCCCGGTGTCCGGTGAATAAGTGCGGTAATCTGGTACCTGAAGCACTTCTCTCTGTCTTCTCCACTGTGCCCTTCGCCCTGCTCTCGCTCTTAACATAAGCACTTGTAGCTTTGATGGAAATGTCAGCTTTCTCCAGAGCTCGCTGAGCAGCTCTCAGTATCTTCCAAGTCCAGGCTGAACTGACACTGAACTGCACTGTCCTAAGACAGGAAACTATCTCGGGGATGACTCACTCCTGAGTCTCCCAAGGCTTGAATGAACACTGACTGAACACTGAACACTGACTGAACGCTGACTGCTACGTGTCACTTCCTTTTATACCCCTAGTGGGTGTGTCTGAAAGTGTAAGTGACGTGAATGGATATCAAGCTTTTGCGATTACCTTCCTGTGCATTCTCCTGGATTATGTGTGCCTGACATAGCTGGGCCACACATCCCCCCTTGGTTAAACACAGCACTCCCGGGCTGTAAAAGAGAAAAGAAAAACATTTTGTTTTGCATTAAACATAAACATTTAACTCATCCCATCCGGGAGGTGAGGATTCTTTAACGTTACAATTTGTACATTAGAAAAATACAAAAGTATCAAAGCATCAAAACATTTCCATAAATACTAGCCCCTTCCCCCCAAGGGTGGTTTGCACGTTAATGACCGGGCCAATTTTTACAATTCTGACCACTGTCTCTTTATGAGGTTATAACTCTGGAACGCTTCAACGGATCTGCGCGATTCTGAGATTGTTTTCTCGTGACATATTGTACTTCACGTTATTGGTAAAATTTCTTCGATATAACTTGCGTTTAGTTTTGAAAAAAATGCAAATATGGCAAAAATTTTGAAAATTTAGCAATTTTCAAACTTTGAATTTTTATTCCCTTAAAACAGAGAAATATGTCACACAAAATAGTTACTAAATAACATTTCCCACATGTCTACTTTACATCAGCACAATTTTGGAATCAAATTTTTTTTTCCTTAGGAAATTATAAGGGTTAAAAGTTGACCAGCGATTTCTCATTTTTACAACAAAATTTACAAAGCCATTTTTTTTAAGGACCACCTCATATTTGAAGTCACTTTGAGGGGTCTATATAGCAGAAAATACCCAAAAGTGACACTATTCTAAAAACTGCACCCCTCAAGGTACTCAAAACCACATTCAAGAAGTTTATTAACCCTTCAGGTGCTTCACAGGAGCTGAAGCAACGTGGAAGGAAAAAATGAATATTTAACTTTTTAGCCACAAAAATGATCTTTTACAAACTTTTTTTTTATTTTCACAAGGGTAAAAGGAGAAAATGGACAGATAAAGTTGTTGTGCAATTTCTCCTGAGTACGCCAATACCCCATAAGTGGGGGAAAACCACTGTCTGTGCGCACAGCAGAGCTCGTAAGGGAAGGAGCGCCGTTTGACTTTTTCAAACTAAAATTGGCTGGAATTGAGATTGGATGCCATGTCGCGTTTGGAGAGCCCCTGATGCGCCTAAACAGTGGAAACCACCCACAAGTGACACCATTTTGGAAACTAGACCCCTAAGGAACTTATCTAGATCTGTTGTGAGCACTTTGAACCCCCAAGTGTTTCACAAAGTTTATAATGCCTGGGTGTGAAAAAAAAAAGAAACAATTTTCCACAAAAATGATTTTTTAGTCCCAAATTTTTGATTTTTCCCAAGGAAATTGGACCCCAAAAGTTGTTGGCCAATTTGTCCTGAGTACGCTGATACCCAATATGTGGGGGGGGGAAACTGTTTGGGCGCACGGCAGGGCTTGGAAAGGAAGTAGTAACGTTTTGGAATGCAGATGTTGATGGGGGTCATGTTCCGTTTGCAGTGCCCCAGATGAGCCTAAACAGTAGAAACCCCCACAAGTGACCACATTTTGGAAACTAGACCCCCTAAGGAACTTATCTAGAGCTTTGGTGAGCACTTTGAACCCCCAAATGCTTCACACAAGTTTATAATGCCCGGGCATGAAAATAAAAAATCCTATTTTTTTCCCACAAAAATTATTTTTAGTCACTAATTTTTTTATTTTCCCAAGGGTAACAGGAGAAATTGGACCACAAAAGTTGTTGTCCAATTTGTCCTGAGTACGCTGATACCCATATGTGGGGGGGGGGGGAACCACTGTTTGGGCGCACGGCAGAGCTCGGAATGGAAGGAGCACCATTTGACTTTTTCCAACCAAAATTGGCTGGAATTGAGATTGGACGCCATGTTGCATTTGGAGAGCCCCTGATGTGCCTAAACAGTGGAAACCCCCCACAAGTGACCCCATTTGGGAAACTAGACCCCCTAAGGAACTTATCTAAATCTTTGGTGAGCAATTTGAACCCCAAGTGCTTCACACAAGTTTATAACGTAGAGCCGTAAAATTAAAAAATCATATTTTTTCCACAAAAATGATCTTTTCACCCCAATTTTTATTTTCCCAAGGGTAACAAGACTCCAAAAGTTATTGTGCAATTTGTCCTGAGTACGCTGATACCCCATATGTGGGGGTAAACCACTGTTTGGGTGCATGGCAGAGTTTGGAAGGGAAGGAGTGCCGTTTGACTTTTTCAACGCAGAATTGGCTGGATGCCATGTCGTGTTTGGAGAGCTCCTGATCTGCCTAAACAGTGGAAACCCCCCACAAATGACACCATTTTGGAAACTAGACCCCTCAAGGAACTTATGTAGATGTGTGGTGAGCACCTTGAACCCCCAAGTGCTTCACAGAAGTTTATAACGTACAGCCGTAAAATAAAAAATTTTTTTTTTTTTTTACAAAAATTTTTTTTTCGTCCCCAATATTTTATTTTCACAAGGGTAACAGGAGAAATTGGACCCCAAAAGTTGTTGTCCAATTTGTCTTGAGTACGCTGATACCCAATATGTGGGAGAAAACTACTGTATGGGTACACGTTGGGGCTCGGAAGGGAAGTAGTGACGTTTTGGATTACAGACTTTGATGGAATGCTCTGGGGGCGTCATGTCGCATTTGGAGAGCCCCTGATGCACCTAAACAGTGAAAACCCCCCACAAGTGACCCCATTTTGGAAAATAGACCCCACAAGGAACTTATCTAGATGTGTGGTGAGTACTTTGAACCCCGAAGTACTTCACAGAAGTTTATAATGTATAGCCGTAAAAATAAAAAATATTTTTTTTTTACAAAAATTATTTTTTTCGCCCCCAATATTTTATTTTCACAAGGGTAACAGGAGAAATTGGAACCCAAAAGTTGTTATCCGATTTGTCCTGAGTACGCGGATACCCAATATGTGGGAGAAAACTACTGTATGGGTACACGTTGGGGTTCGGAAGGGAAGTAGTGACGTTATGGATTGTAGACTTTGATGGAATGGTCTGGGGGCGTCATGTCGCATTTGGAGAGCCCCTGATGCGCCTAAACAGTGGAAACCCCCCACAAGTGACCCCATTTTGGAAAATAGACCCCATAAGGAACTTATCTAGATCTGTGGTGAGCGCTATGAAGCCCCAAGTGCTTCACAGAAGTTTATAACGTACAGCCGTAAAAACAAAAAAAATCATTTTTTTTTTAAAAAATGATACTTTTGCCCCAGTTTTTTATTTTCCCAAGGGTAACAGAAGAAATAGGACAAATTGCACAATAACTCTTAGGGTCCAGAGTACGCTGATACCCTATGTGGGAGTAAACTACTGTTTGGGCGCATGGCAGAGGTCAGAAGGGAAGGAGCACCGTTTGACTTTTTCAACGCAGAATTGGCTGGAATTGAGATCAGACGTCATGTCACATTTGGAGAGCCCCTGAGGTGCCTAAACAGCGGAAAACTCCCAATTCTAACTCCAACCCTAACCCCAACACACCCCTAACCCTAGTCCCAACCCTAACCACAAACCTAACCCTAACACACCCCTATCCCTAATCCCAACCATAAACCTAATACTAACTTTAGCGCCAACCCTAACCCTAACTTTAGCCGCAACCCTAACCCTAACGGGAAAATGGAAATACATTTTTTTAATTTTATTATTTTTCCCTAACTAAGGGAGTGATAAAGGGGGGTTTAATTTACTATTTATAGCGGGTTTTTATGATCGGCAGCTGTCACGCTAAAAGACGCTTTTTATTGCAAAAAATAGTTTTTTGCATCACCACATTTTGAGAGCTATAATTTTTGCATATTTTGGCCCACAGAGTCATGTGAGGTCTTATTTTTTGCGGTACGAGTTGACGTTTTTATTGGTACCATTTTTGAGCACGTGATATTTTTTGATCGCTTTTTATTTCGATTTTTGGGAGGTTAGAATGAACAAAAATCAGCAATTCATGAATTTCTTTTGGGGGAGGCGTTTATACCGTTCCGCGTGTGGTAAAATTGATAAAGCAGTTTTATTCTTCGGGTCAGTACGATTACACCGATACCTCATTTATATCATTTTTTTTATGTTTTGGCGCTTTTATAGAATAAAAACAATTTGAGCAGGGGGTTGGACCAGAAGGCCCAGGAGGTCCCTTCCAACTCTACCATTCTATGATTCTAATTTTATATAAAAAATCATTATTTTTGCATCGCTTTATTCTGCGAGCTATAACTTTTTTATTTTTTCACTGATGATGCTGTATGATGGCTCGTTTTTTGCGGGACAAGATGACGTTTTCATCGGTAGCATGTTTATTTATATCGGTCTTTTTGATCGCGTGTTATTCCACTTTTGTTCAGCGGTATGATGATAAAGCACTGATTTTTTGCTTTGTTTTTATTTATTTTTTTTTAAGGGGTTCACAAAACGGGTTAACTAGTGGGACAGTTTTATAGGGGGGGTCGTTACGGATGTGGCGATACCAAGTATGTGTACTTTTATTGTTTTATTTTTTTATTTACAGGAAGAAATGAATTTATTGGGGAATATTTTTTTTTTTTCTTTAATTTATTTTGGAATTTTTTTTTTACACGTTTACTTTTATTTTTTTTACTTTTTTACATTGTCCCAGGGTGGGACATCACTGTAAAATGTCAGATCGCTGGTCTCACAGTGTGCACAGCACTCTGTGAGACCAGCGATCTTACAGGCAGCGCTGCAGGCTTCCTCTGCGCCTGCTCTCGGCAGGTACTGAGGAAGCCGCCTCCCTCCAGGACCCCGGCGCCATCTTGGATCCGGGTCCTGGGAGGGAGGAAGCCCTCAGAACAGCGCGATCACATCGAGCTGTTCTGAGGGTCTCAGGGGGGCGCGCTTGGAGCCCCCTCCCTGCGCGATGCTCCCCAGTACACCGCGATCATGCTTGATCGCGGTGTGCAAGGGGTTAATGTGCCGGGAGCGGTCCGTGACCACTCCTGGCACACAGTCCCGGGTGTCAGCTGTGATAATCAGCTGACACCCGGCGGCGATTAGCTGCGCTCCCCCCGGGAGCGCAGTTAATCGCTATGACGTACTATCCCGTCCATGGTCAGATTGTCACGGGTTTTATGGACGGGATAGTACGTCAGATGTCAGAGAGGGGCTAGATAATATTCTTGTGGAGGACCCGCACCAAAAACCTCCCACGTGGGTCCTGGGTGGGCTGCAGGACTTCATTGCTGCAGACCTCACTCTAGGCCACACCATACGGGTTTTTCTTCAGAGGTAGTTCAAGGCTTTGTGTAAAACCAAGATAGTGCACCGAAGTGCGAACTATTTACAATACAAGTTCTTGGGCTGGCACAGTCCACAGCCACGCAGTCCATGCATAATGAAAGAAAACACATATATATATATTTCAAGTATTCACATTATACTTTAATCTTATTAAAGTGCGAAAATCTTCTTTTATAACATCTTTATCAAACTTTATACAATTTGTCAGTAACAGTAAACCCTGTCTGGGTCTTGCTAACTAATTTACTAGGACTACTCTTGATAACGAATAGGTAATCTTCCTTTAGTGATACGTTCTGACCTACGTGGGGTAGCGTCATGTATAGTAGTCTCTAGCCTATCTGTTCTGCGTAACGGCAAACTATAGATACGACTCCACCTCTCTAGGGACCTGGCAAGCATGCTAGCGACTGGGCGAGGCGGTACTGCTCCACCAGGGGATTCCACTTCTTGTGGTGCTGCCTCTTGTGGTTCCGCTGCTTGGGATCCCAATGGTTGAGGGTCTGCCGGAACAGGTCCTTCTGGAACTGACTCTACTGGCACAATTGGCGTGTCTTGATGTAGAGATTCTTCTTGCGGTTGATAAAACTGCAGCACAGGAATGATTACAGCTTCTCCCACTCTGGGCCAATCCGCAGGTAGATCTCCCAGATCCGTATGTATGACCGCTTCATCATTTTCTTTCTGAAGGACAACAGGTTCTTCCTCACGAAGCTTTAATGGGCCAGGACACAACTTTAGATGATCTCTAGACACAGTTGCAGTCGTTTTTCCTCCATCCTTGCTGATGGTACAGGTCTTTCTGTTATCAAAATTGGAATTTTGCACGACATATGGCTCCTGTTCCCACTGATCATCCAATTTGTGCATTCTTCTTTTTCTTTTTAGCACAATTTCTCCAGGCATTAAAGGCTTAGCGGGAGCATTTTTGTTGTAGTTCTTCTCTTGCCTTTCTCTTACTTTATTGAGACTGTCTTCCACGCAGGCTTGTACTCTCCTGTACTGTTCCTGTCGATTCGTGTCCCAATCTTCAGCAGTGTCATCAGCCTCTGGTTCTACCACACCAAGCTCCAAATCCATTGGCAGCCTTCCTGGTCTTGCTCTCATAAGGTAGGCTGGAGTGCAGTTGGTGGAACTTACTGGTATGTGGTTGTACAAGTCGACCAGGTCAGGTAGCAAGTCTGGCCACCGATTTCTTTCTTCCAGTGGTACAGATTTCAGTAAGTCAATGACAATGTGATTCATCTTTTCACAAAGGCCATTGGTCTGAGGGTGGTACGGTGTTGTTCTGATCTTCTTACACCCATACAATTGACAGAATTCCTTAAACAGTTCAGCTTCGAATGCAGGACCTCGATCAGTCAGCACCTGCTCCGGATATCCATGTGGTCTGCAGAAACTTGCTTGGAAGGTTTTTGCTGCTGTCTCTGCTGTCATATCTTTGACAGGGGCGACCACCAGAAATTTGGAATAGTGATCCACCATGGTCAGGGCATATGTGTATCCCGACCTGCTTGGTGACAACTTGACATGGTCCAATGCTACGATCTCCAAGGGATGAGTCGTCTGGATAGGCTGCAGGGGTGCTCTCTGACTACAGTAGTCTTTTCGTCTGAGGCCACAGGGTCCACAGTTCCGGCACCACTTCTCGATGGAGCTGCGCATCCCTACCCAGTAGAACCGACACCTCAGCAGGGTCTCCAGCTTTTTCCAGCCAAAGTGTCCCGCTTGATCGTGGTAAGCTTCTAACACCATTTGGATGTCTGCTCTGGGGACCACTATCTGCCAAACCATCTCATGGGTCCGTGGGTCGACGTATCTCCTGCACAACTTCTCACGGTAGATGAACAACCGGCTTCTCTCATTCCACAGGAGCTTTGCTGGTATAGGTGCATCTTTCTCCAAGGAGGAACCTTCCTGTCTTATTAGCTCCTTAATACGGCTGACCACTGGATCGCTGTCCTGAGTCTCCTTCCAGCTGTGATGAGGTAAAGGGTTTAACGTTTCACCACACCGCGTTCTGTAGGCTCGTTGCTCATGGATCATCCCATTTCGGTGGAACGCAGGCAGCTCAATCTCCTCCAGGTCATCCGATTCTTCCTCCGTGTCGGATTCATGCGGCATTCTAGACAAGGCGTCAGCGTTGGCATTTTTACGGCCTGCCCTGTACTTGATGGTAAATTGATAGTTTGACAGCCGAGCCATCCAACGTTGCTCCATGGCTCCCAGCTTGGCTGTTTCCAGATGCGTCAAGGGGTTATTGTCTGTGTACGCAGTGAACTTGCTGGAGGCAAGGTAATGTTTGAATCTTTCCGTAATGGCCCAGACCAGCGCCAGGAACTCCAACTTGAAGCTGCTATAATTTTCTGGGTTTCTCTCAGTTGGCCTGAGCTTTCTGCTTGCATACGCGATGACTTTTTCTTGGCCATTCTGCTTCTGACTGAGGACCGCTCCCAATCCCTCGTTACTGGCATCGGTGTACAGCAGGAACGGTTGACCGTAATCTGGGTAGGCTAAGATTTCATCGCCTGTTAGAATCTCTTTCATCTCTTTGAATGCCTCAGCTTGTTCTTTACCCCAATTGAATGGAGGGTTTCTGCTCTTGAGAGGTTGTCCTACCAGGAGGTCCTGTAAAGACGCTGCTTTCTTGGTGTAATCTTTTACAAACCTCCTGTAGTAACCTGTTAGTCCCAGGAACTGACGCACCTCTTTTAGATTCTTCGGCTCCGGCCATTTCTGGATGGCTGTGACCTTCTCGGGGTCCGGCGCTACTTCTTCGGAACTGACAATATGTCCCAAGTACTGTACCTTCCGTTTGAGCAGATGGCACTTTGAGGGCTTCAGTTTCATCCCATACTTGGACAGTGACTCGAATACCTCTGCCAGATGCTTCAGATGATCTTCGTATGTCTTGGAGTACACAATTACGTCGTCCAGGTACAGCAACACGGTTTCAAAGTTGAGATGTCCCAGGCAGCTCTCCATCACTCTCTGGAATGTTCCTGGGGCACTGCTGAGGCCAAACGGCATTCTGTCAAACTCACAGAGTCCCATTGGGGTGGTGAAAGCAGTTTTCTCCCGATCCTCCTCAGCCACAGCTACTTGCCAGTACCCACTAGTAAGGTCGAGGGTAGAAAAATAGTTAGCCGTTTTCAAAGCAGCTAAGGATTCCTCTATGCGTGGTAATGGGTATGCATCTTTATGTGTTATACGATTTACTTGTCTGTAATCTACACACATTCTCATGCTACCATCCTTTTTCTTAACTAGAACTAGAGGTGCTGCCCAGGGGCTACAACTATCCCTTATCACCCCGGCTTCCTTCATGTCACGCAACATTTCCTTAGCTTTCTGATAGTGGGCTGGAGGTATAGGTCTGTACCGCTCTTTGATGGGAGGATGACTGCCTGTAGGGATATGATGCTGTACTCCCTTAATTGTCTCAAAGTCAAGTGGGTGTTTGCTAAATACTGTGCGTACTCTTGTACCACCCGTAGTACCCCTGTTTCTGGTGGACGGAAGTGGTGTCTGTCCCTATATGAAGCTGCTGACACCAATCCGCTACCGGGGTTGCCGGATCATTATCCTCCGCTGGTTGGCGGGAGGCTAAGGACTCGGTTGCGAGGATAGAATTGTTATCTACGGCATGTAATTTAGCAACTGTGGCATAACGTGGTAAATTTACTTCATCGTCTCCCCAGTTGAGAAGTCTTACTGGTACTCTCCCATTTATTACTTCCACTACCCCTCTAGCAGTTAAGAGTGTAGGTCTGTGCTCCGAACGATGGGGCTCTACTACTGCTTGGTAGTTCTGTCCTCTCAGACCTATGGCTGCTCTACACCATATTAACATTTCACTCATTGGGGGTATTACAATGGGATTCGGGTCCGTGACCCGTACATTACCAATTTCACCATCTGTAAGCTTTGCTTGCTGCTGGCACATCAGAGCCCGGATCTCCCTCTGGATCACTCCCTTTTGCTTTGGCTTGGCAACTTCAGCGAGCTGTTGGAGCAAAAACACAACTTCTCCCAGACAGTTACTGATAATGTTAGTACCTAAAATCACATTTAAGCCATTTTCCTCATTTACAGTCTTTACTACTAGAAGTCCCTGATCCTTCAGCTCCACTCTGCCCACTTTTACGTCCACGTTTTTGGCTCCGAGTACTTCAACAGGGAGACCATTAGAGGCGTACACTGTAAAGTCAGGGCTCGGGGGCTGGAGACTGTCCATGGACCAGAACTTATTATAAAGGACATCAGGTATGATGGTCACCTGAGATCCAGTATCTAGTAGTGCAGGGATTGCGATCCCGTCCAGAATGATGGACAAGTAGGGTCTTCCTCCCACAAACCTGCGGTTCCAGTCTAAGGGGCCTGATGAGTCTACTCCTGGGTGTTGGCCCTCGGACCCAGGATCGGCTCGTTTAAAGGACATTGCTGAGCCATATGACCTTTTTGGTTGCAGCGGTAGCAGATGATCTCTCGGCGAGGATGGTGCTGATCAGGAGTCGCTCCTGGGGGTGGCGTGGTCCTCCTCCGGTGAGGCGACGTCCTCCATTTCCTCGGTTCATCCAAGGGACATCCTCTGGACAGTCGGCTAGTAGGATCTTTCCTCCTTCTTCTTTCCGCAGTTGCAGGGCATTCATTACAGTGGCCAGGTTTTTAGTCAGCTGGCGCACTTCTGATGGCAGACATTCCAACTCACTAGGGGGCGCCACCTGCGTTTTAGCTTCTGCCACCTGCGGGGAAAAGGTGGGTACTGCCGGCTTTAGAGTGGCTTCACCCGGGTGATACTGAGTTGCCACCTCAGGCTTTTCCAAGGGTCGCAGTCCTTTTATTGCCATGTCCTTTAGGGCATCAAAAGTGGCATCTGGATGATCCAAGGACCACCAGTTTACAGTCCTGCCTTCCGCTGGAGACCTCAGTCCC
Source organism: Oophaga sylvatica (assembly GCA_033576555.1). Classification (NCBI taxonomy): domain Eukaryota; kingdom Metazoa; phylum Chordata; class Amphibia; order Anura; family Dendrobatidae; genus Oophaga; species Oophaga sylvatica. The sequence goes on along the minus strand of JARQOD010000002.1, from coordinate 77,715,909 downwards.
CGTACAAATTGTTCTTTCAACATTTTGCTTTCATCAATGGCACTTGTAGGGTTAGCCTGTTTGAGAGCTCGCAGGGCCCCCTGTAGTCGGCAGGCGTAGTCCCTAATACTGTCACCTGGTCTCTGGGAGCACTGATAAAATGCCATCCGGAGATCCGTTTCTGTGCGGTCCTCAAAGATGGCCTGTAGCTTTAAGAGAATCGCAGGTACCGACTCCTGGTCTGCAGTGGTCCAAGTCTCTACTTCTCTCTCAGCCGCACCAGCTAACTGTCCTATTACCACTGCAGCTTTTTGCTTCTCAGTCATTGAGTACATGTCCAGAATACTACATATTTTCCGTTTAAACCCTGGCAGGGTGTCGGGCTCGCCGCTGTACTGAGGGAGCCACTTCGCTCCAGGCATGTATGGGAGCGTTAGCGGCATGAGTGGGACCACAGGACCAGGTGAGGGGCCTGCACCTCCATCCTGCACTACAACGCCAAGCGGTGGGCTATTGGGGCCACCGGCTGGGGCCGCTCTGTCTGCCGGTTGCTGCGACATGTTGGTGCCCCTGTTTAATCGGAGCCTACCTTTTTCAAAGGCTGAATGAAAAACTGGTTCTGAACTGAAAAAGTAAGTTGATGTGTATGCAAAATGTAAATGCATATCAAACACATGACCATTAAACAGAGAAAACAAAAAACAAGAAACAAATATCCTAAAATAAAACAAAATTAAAAAAAATATATATATATATATTGCAAAACATGCATGAAGTTGTAATAATATTAATAAGGGTATTTGGTAAACATAATTTTGATCAAAAGAATGTACAAGCCATCCCGCCACGTCAAGGCAACCCTTTGTGGGACAGTCCTACTCTAATATTAAAAACCTTTCCACTTGTCAAGTGACGTAAATGTGAACAAGGCAGAGGGACTGAACCCACCAGTTGAAGCATAGGCCAGACAGAATGGATTTTTCAGCTTTTTCAAAGGCTGCAGCGCCGCAGGCACAGCGGTGGAGACAGGACCTTTTTCGCTGGCGCTCTGATGTCAAAACGTTCACTTCCGCTCTCACAGGACCTGCCGCCGCGTCAGAGTTGGGGGCGTGGCTAGGGAACAGCGCGCTCTTTCAGGTACGCCCACAAATGCACGCCCACCTTCTTCACCAGCGCCTCAGGGCGCGAATATGGCAGTAAAATGGCGGTATTTGGAGCCAAAAGTGACAAACAGCAAACAGTCTTTTCTTGCATAAAACAGTCAATATAGGCACACAGGACTCACAATTGCAAGTTTCGCATCCTGTTCGTGGCGCCAAGTTTAGATGACGCGCACCACACTGAGGTGGTACCAGGGCTATGGGATACTCGGTACCGAGCCCATAGAAGTCTATGGGAGTTGTCACTGGCAGCGGGACTCGGTCCGTGGCCCTGGCGGTCATGCAATGGGGGATATTTACAGGGGATTTGTAGATTAGAATAGTTCGTGACGCCACCTGTGGTGTCTGATCAATTGGACCAGCGCTGCTATAAGGATCTTCACAGGGGATGTTATGGGGGCAGCTGGGTGGTAAGTCTCCCACAGGTGAGACGGGTCCCTGGAAGTCTATGGTGATGATGCAGGGTGTAGTTAAGAATTCAGTCACACACAATGCAGCTTCTTTTCATACCTTTACTTGTAGGTGTTTCAGACAGGTCCCGGGGAGCTGGTCGGGGTGGAGAATGCACATTCAGGATCACCGCTGAGCAGGTTAGAGGCCTCCTTTACTTCATATGTATGTGAGTCCAAACTTGCATGAAGCGAAGTTAACTCTGCAATCTCCAGCTTACTCAATAGCTGTCACGCTGTCTAGCAGATGTATAAATATATAATGTCAGTAATCTATCAAGTGGGACAACATTCTATATAACATATAAATAGGTAACATTAACATGTATATATAGCATAGTATTACCTGACATAATATCCTGTGGGTCAATACTGAATCCTTTTCACGCTGTCTCTGGCTAGAGGTGGACCGGGGTCTATGCTGACCCTAAACTGGGGTCCTGACTAGTCCCTCTACCTGGAGGTACTGTTAATGGTACAGAGGTCCAGGCCACCAGCGTAAACCCTGTCTCCTATAAATCCCTGACCACTGTAATCTAGTCCTTAGAAGGACCCTGATTACCACCATAGGGAATGGACAGGTAAAGGTTAACAAACAGTATAGACAAACGAGGCAGACAGGGGATAAAGTAAATACTGTCTTGCATACAACATTAAAACACAGAGGGAACACCAAAGGTCTAGGAGATAAACTATAAGCAAGGTGAGGAGAAACAACAAAAGAGCTCTTAGCTTAAGTCTTCTCAGAACCGATCCTATCTGCAGTCTGTATGAATGCTTTCACCGGCATCTAACCAGCAGACTGGCAGCTATATAAAGGAAGCTAATTAGAACATAATCAAAAGCAGCCGGGCGAGGCTGGACCTAGTCTTAGCAAAGAGCTAGGTAAAATTAACTCCCTCATTACCAAACACAAAGAACCAGCAACTCAGCTGCGAGAAGTCAGAATGTGCAATCGCGACAATCTTCGTGGCGATGCACCCATGACAGTACCCCCCCTTCTACGAGGGACCTCCGGACCCTCAGGGCCAGGTCTGTCCGGGTAAGTCGTGTGGAAGGTCCGAACCAATCGATCTGCGTTAATCTCAGACGCAGAGACCCACGTCCTCTCCTCAGGACCATATCCCTTCCAATGAACCAAATACTGAAGGGACCGGCGATTCAGACGTGAGTCAATGATCTTCAACACTTGAAATTCTAAGTTACCATTGACCACCACTGGAGGAGGAGGTAGAAGTGACGGTATAACTGGCGCCACGTACCTCTTAAGCAACGATTTGTGGAATACATTATGGATTTTAAACGTAGGAGGGAGGTCCAGACGAAATGCCACAGGATTAATTATAGAACTGATCCTGTATGGACCGATGAACCTGGGACCCAGTTTCCAGGAGGGAACTTTGCGTTTTATATTCTTGGTAGACAACCACACCAGATCGTTCACACCTAGGTCCGGACCAGACACTCTCCTCCTATCAGACCTCCGCTTGAAACAGTTCCCCATAGCACTCAGACCATTCAGCACTCCTCTCCAAACTGAAGCAAGTGACGACGAGAATCGTTCCTCCTCAGGAACCCCAGATGGACGGGTATGTGGTGTCTTAGAGCGAGCACAAACTCCACAGGACGCGACAAAAGTTATTACCTCTTTATTTAAGTTAGGCCACCAAAACCGGCGAGAAAGGAGATCCACAGTTGCTTTACTCCCTGGATGTCCTGCTAAAGCAGAACTATGATGTGCCTCGATAACTTTTTGTCTTAACTGATTAGGAACAAACAGTTTCCCTGGAGGTCCTACAGGGGCGTCCCCCTGAGCCTCCAACACCTCCTCCTCAAGCTCAGAGCACACAGCCGACACCACCACTCCTTCCTGAAGGATAGGAACCGGGTCATCCGTCTTTCCGGCCCCTGGGAAACTACGAGATAAGGCATCAGGAAGCAATTTTATTGAGCAGTCATACGTGCGATGAGGAGGTAACTTTTGACACCCCTCCTCTGAGAACATCTCCCCAAAGTCCTCCAGAAAAGGAGGCAAAGTCCTAGGCACGACCGCACCGATGACCGTGTTCATGCAGTTATTCTTGCAAAATTCACCCCACTGGCTTATCTTTCTGGATTGCCAATCAATCACTGGGTTATGTTTAGCCAACCAGGGAAGTCCCAACACAATAGGAGTAGGAAGACCCTCCAACACATAACAAGACAACTGTTCTTTATGTATTGCCCCTACTCGAAGGTCTATGTTATGAACAGCTTGTACAAAGCTACCTTGACCGAGAGGTCTGGCGTCAATAGAAAGTATAGGGATCGGTTTGGCCAATACACTCAGTTGCATACCTTGCACCTGGGCAAACCGAGCGTCCACCATATTAGCCCCAGACCCACTATCAAGAAGAACAGAAATCCTCTCAACTCTCGCACCAACCACCACCTCCGCAGGCACGAGAAATTGAGACGGACCTGGGGACGAAATACCTACTCCCAGGTTGTCGTCCACCACACAACCTGGGATTAACAGTTTTTCGGTGACTTTTTTGCTCAATGAGGCATGGGAGGGACACCCCCCAACAAAATGTCCCTCTCTCCCGCAGAAGAAACACCTTCTTGTCTTGCGGCGCACCGCCGATTCCCTCCTACAAAATGATGTCCCACCCAACTGCATAGGTTCCTCAGAACAGACCAGGGGAACCTCCATATAAGGGACTTTAGTAGTGGGTGGAGTAATAACAGGGGGCGGAGTTACCTCGCACCTCCCCCGAAGCCGTCTATCAATACGAATAGCAAGGGCCATAGCAGCCTCCAGTGACGGAGGAGAATCATACTGAGCCAAAACATCTTTTAATTTGTCAGATAACCCTTGACAAAACTGGCTCCTAAGAGCTGGGTCATTCCACTGAGTATCTGTGGCCCATCTACGGAACTCAGAAGAAAATTCCTCCGCCGGACGATCTCCCTGCTGTATCCTACATAACTTCGTTTCAGCAAGGGAGACCCGATCCGGGTCATCATACACCAGCCCCAGGGCAGCAAAAAATCGATCTACTGACTGGAGGGCCGGGGAGCCCGGAGGAAGAGAGAACGCCCAGGATTGAGGGTCCCCTTGTAAGAGCGAGATGACAATTCCCACCCTCTGCTCCTCACTCCCCGATGACCGAGGCCGTAGCCGAAAGTACAATTTACATGCCTCCCGGAAGGTAAAAAATTTGTCCCGCCCACCAGTGAACCTGTCCGGGAGAGCAACCTTAGGTTCAGATCTGGTTTGCTCCGGGGGGGACAAAACCTTGGACTTAATGTCCGTAAACTCCATGGACAATTTCTGCAACTGCAGGGCAAGCTGGGCTACTGGATCCATGGTAGCTGGGGAGAATCTATAGTTTGGCCGGTGAAAATGTCACGCTGTCTAGCAGATGTATAAATATATAATGTCAGTAATCTATCAAGTGGGACAACATTCTATATAACATATAAATAGGTAACATTAACATGTATATATAGCATAGTATTACCTGACATAATATCCTGTGGGTCAATACTGAATCCTTTTCACGCTGTCTCTGGCTAGAGGTGGACCGGGGTCTATGCTGACCCTAAACTGGGGTCCTGACTAGTCCCTCTACCTGGAGGTACTGTTAATGGTACAGAGGTCCAGGCCACCAGCGTAAACCCTGTCTCCTATAAATCCCTGACCACTGTAATCTAGTCCTTAGAAGGACCCTGATTACCACCATAGGGAATGGACAGGTAAAGGTTAACAAACAGTATAGACAAACGAGGCAGACAGGGGATAAAGTAAATACTGTCTTGCATACAACATTAAAACACAGAGGGAACACCAAAGGTCTAGGAGATAAACTATAAGCAAGGTGAGGAGAAACAACAAAAGAGCTCTTAGCTTAAGTCTTCTCAGAACCGATCCTATCTGCAGTCTGTATGAATGCTTTCACCGGCATCTAACCAGCAGACTGGCAGCTATATAAAGGAAGCTAATTAGAACATAATCAAAAGCAGCCGGGCGAGGCTGGACCTAGTCTTAGCAAAGAGCTAGGTAAAATTAACTCCCTCATTACCAAACACAAAGAACCAGCAACTCAGCTGCGAGAAGTCAGAATGTGCAATCGCGACAATCTTCGTGGCGATGCACCCATGACAATAGCTACAACGCCCGCCGACATTGTGGTGGAGCCTTCTATGTCTCTGATTCTCAGATGTTGAAAGAACTAAGTCTATATTTGCTGATCAGACTAGACTCCTGTTCTCCCTGACTCCGGTTACGTATCAGCGCTTAGGGCTACCTCCTGCGACCTGTGGTCCAGAAAGCCTCCGGTTATCTTGTTACTAGGCGTGAAGCACTAGCAACGCTTCGGACCCCGGTGTCCGGTGAATAAGTGTGGTAATCTGGTACCTGAAGCACTTCTCTCTGTCTTCTCCACTGTGCCCTTCGCCCTGCTCTCGATCTTAACATAAGCACTTGTAGCTTTGATGGAAATGTCAGCTTTCTCCAGAGCTCGCTGAGCAGCTCTCAGTATCTTCCAAGTCCAGGCTGAACTGACACTGAACTGCACTGTCCTAAGACAGGAAACTATCTCGGGATGACTCACTCCTGAGTCTCCCAAGGCTTGAATGAACACTGACTGAACACTGAACACTGACTGAACGCTGACTGCTACGTGTCACTTCCTTTTATACCCCTAGTGGGTGTGTCTGAAAGTGTAAGTGACGTGAATGGATATCAAGCTTTTGCGATTACCTTCCTGTGCATTCTCCTGGATTATGTGTGCCTGACATAGCTGGGCCACACATCATCCTTCAGAAAGGGTTAATGTTTACTGCAGGGACCGCAGCTAATGCTGCAGCCTCACAGTAAACCCCCAAATGAATGAGTTCCTCTCCTGGCTGACAGGAGAGGAAGTGGAAAGCTTAATTGATTGCTTTCCACTTTCACTTCAGGTCAGCCAGGGACACAATCAGTGACGTCAGAGGGAACTGGTTAACAAAAATAGGGGATCCCCTCGAAAAAAATTGGCGTGGGGTCCCCCCTATTTTTGTTAACCAGCCAGATGAAGCAGACCGCTGAGGCCTGGATTTTCAGGCTGTTAAGGAGCCAAGATCCATGGACCTTGCCAGCCTGATAATACCAGGCCACAGCAGTCTGCATATCTTGGCTGATTAACAAAAATAGGGGATCCCCTCGAAAAAAATTGGCGTGGGGTCCCCCCTATTTTTGTTAACCAGCCAGATGAAGCAGACCGCTGAGGCCTGGTTTTTCAGGCTGGTAAGGATCCAATATCCATGGACCTTGCAAGCCTGATAATACCAGGCCACAGCAGTCTGCTTAGCTTGGCTGGTTAACAAAAATAGGGGATCCCCTCGAAAAAAAAAACGGCGTAGGGGTCCCCCTATTTTTGTTAACCAGCCAAGTAAAATGCAGACTGCTGCGGCCTGGTATTAAAAGACTGTCAAGGCCCATGGATTTTGGCCCTCAACAGCCTGATAATACCAGGCTACAGCAGCCCCACATTTGGCGCATCAAAAGATGTGCCAATTGTGGCACTTTACCCGGCTCTTCCCACTTGCCCTGTAGCGGTGGCAAGCGGGGTAATAAGGGGTTAATGTCACCGTTGATTGCATGGTGACAATAAGCCCGGTTAATAATGGAGAGGCGTCAATAAGACACCGATCCATTATTAATCCCAAAGTTATTAAATGCATAAAAAAAAAGACAAAGCAAGAAAAAAGTATTTTAATGAAATAAAAGAGACAACACAGTTTTCATTTCTTTTATTGTACTCTCATTCCTGCGACGCCATCGATCTCCTGTAAAAAAAGAAAAAAAAAAAACCAACAGTATACCACCTGTCCGACGCAGTCCATAGTAACGACAGTCCCACGACGATCCAGCTCTGCTACATCGCAATGACAGGCAGAGCCTGTCATCGCGACGCAGCACAGCTGATTACCTGCTTCCCCGGCGGTGACGTCATCGGACTGACTGCTTTACGGCCGGGATTACCCAGCAGTCACTGCAGTTATCGCGAGAAACTGCATGTGACCGCCGGGGAGAAGAGGATGGCGGCCATTAAGCAGTCCGGGATGTGACCGCCGGAGATCTTCTGCCGGGTAAGTGCCGCTGACTCCTGACAGACCCGACCGACGGACACTGACAGTGACAGACCCGACCGACGGACACAGACAGTGACAGTGACAATCCCGATTCCGGTATCCGATATGACGAAAATATCGGTATTCAGAATCGAAAGGCCGATACAGCTAATATCGGCCGATACCTGATATTTGCAGTATCGTATCGCTCAACACTAGTTGTGGCCAATCCAAAATAGCAGAAGCATTCTCTGGGTAAATGTGCAGACCTTCAGATAACATGATATATGAGAAATGGCAGTTCAAAAAGACATTGTTGCAGCTTGGCATAAAGATAGCTCTGTCAAAATCTTTTCAGAAAGGGGCGGACATGAAAATGATGTGAGTTTACATCTCTGGAGAAGATTAGGATATCACCCAGCTAGACTAGGATGTACTAATACAGGACATCATGAAATATCTTATTAACGAAGTGCTGTAACACAGCCGATGCAATGGATAACCTAAAAGGCATGACAAGATATTCATAGTGACTATCACGGGTATTGAACACAGTCTTCTCCCTTTTGAATGAATTAGGTTATAATCTCCACACAAATTTAATTTGGTGAAGATGGTAGCATACCATAATTAATCCTGTCAAATAATTTAAATATGAGAGGCAATGGATTACCCATCTTTCTTTTTAAAAAGAATAAACCTACACCAGCCAGAGATGAAGATTTTCATATATACCTCCATTCCCTTTAATATATACAAGCATCACCTCAGTGTCAGGGAGAATTAGAAGATAAATTATCCCTTTAGGCGCTTTAGCACCTGCAAGAAGGGTAATAGCAGACTCAAACAGCCTATGTCTAGGTAGTGTCTTCGAATTCGGCTTGGAAAAGATAAAGTCCTGGTAAACAATAGAGATGAGCGAATATTTCAATGTTCGGTTCAGATTAGGATTGCCGAATTTGGAATGTTTGCCGAACATAACCGAACGCCATTCAAGTCAATAGGAGTCAAAAACAAATGCATGCACAACACCTTCAAACAGCCTCAAAAAGCTGCAAAAACACATCAAATTAGGGGGAGACACCAGGAACGTGGCCTTAATTCACCCATAGTTCAAACTGCAGCATGGAACGGCAGCAATCAGCCATGCATGAGGTATCGGGGTCTGGGCCAGCATTTACAGCTTTGAATTGAATGTCATATTAAATCGAGTTGTGTGAGAGCCCTGATACCACATGCAACAGCTCAACCTGCTTTCATGCTCAGCCACACTCAGATGGCACAAATATCAGTTTCGTAGACTATTATTATCAGAAAAATCTAAGGATAGCAGTAACACGGGTAGTTGACTTCAAGGAAGTGGAGTCCTCATGGTCTCGGAAGCCTACTGCTACAGGCAACACACATGAAGGAGACCCAATCAGGACTCTCATCATGTTAGGGGCCTGCGGAACGCACCTAATAGATATTAAGGAGAGGTGCGTTCGCAGCCCGGGGTCCACCGTGCAGGCAGAGCCTGCTGCTAGTAAGATGGCGTAAATAGTCAGTATGAGCGAACTCTGTTATCCCGCAGAGTCACAGATGTAAACGCCATAGCACTATATGGCGATATAAGCGGACTCTGTTAATTCACAGAGCCGCTGTAACAAAGACTGTGTCCTGTTAGACTCACAGGGAACACAGGTGACTGCTAAGCCGATTGCAGTCTGTGGTCATACAATCAGAACCCAAGCAGTAATCTCCTCACAGGAGTAGCCGGTATTCTAATGGCGTCTTCAGCCGAGCCCTGAACACGTTGTAGCGATAGTAAGACTTCACTACACCTTTGTATGTGGTTTGAGGACCTGTGATGAGGTCACTGCCATGTGACCTGTCATGTGCTCTGTGTTAGCTGAATGTCTGGTATATATAAATGAGCCTAATGCTGACCACATGTGAGAGTGGCTGGAGGTGTGGAAACCTCCAGTGTGGGAGTTCTGAGGAGACCTCCAGTGTGTGTGCTGAAGAGAGTACTCAGTTAGAGTGCCAGGACGTTACAGCTGTTTTTTGTTACTTTGCGCCGGAGAAGGCTGTTTTGTTTTCTGTTTGACAGCAAGTTTATGATGTCTTAATAAACTTGCTTAAAGAACCGGGAAGAGTCGTCCTTCTGCTTACCTCCGGTCGCACACCAGCGAGACCACATCCCTACAATTGGTGGAGACGTGCGAGCAGCGTTCCCAGCAGAGAAATGGAGGACCTTCTAAAACACTTGGTCCAGGCACAGGTGCAGCAGCAAGAGGTCAACAGGAGGTTGTTGCAACAGATGCAGCAGAGCCAGCAGGAGCACCAACAGCAGATACAGCTTCTGACAACCGCCATCCAGGGCAGGACGAGTGCCCCAACCCCAGGTCTGGCTGATGACAACCACGTCAGAAAGGCGGTAAGACGCACATTACAAAAAATGACCCCCGGGGATGATGTTGAAGCCTTCCTGACTGTATTTGAGAGGGTTGCTGAGAGGGAAATACTTCCCCCAGAGCAGTGGGCAGAGCTACTGGCCCCATACCTGACAGGGGAACCCCAGAAGGCGTACTATGATTTGACTGTGCAGGACGCTCAGCAGTATCCCAAGCTAAAAGTGGAGATCCTCGCACGTATGGGGGTAACAATGACTGTCAGGGCACAGAGGGTGCACCGCTGGGCTTATCACCGGGACAAACCACCCCGCTCCCAAATGTTTGACCTGCTGCACCTGGTCCAGAAATGGCTACAGCCAGAGTCCGCTACGCCGGCACAGATGGTAGAAAGAGTCGTCATGGATCGGTTTGTGCACTCCCTGCCAAAGCCCCTACAGACTTGGGTTGCCCAGGGTGATCCCCGGAATGCTGATGAACTGGTCGGACTGGTCGAGAGGTACCAGGGGATGGAAGGTGCCTTGGGGAAGCAGCCCATTCCGTACTGGTGGCCCCAACAGGGGGCAGAGTCCCAAAAAGGGGTGGGGCGCCCAAGGTCACTGCGGGTGATATTGTTTGTTGGAGGTGCCGCGAGCCAGGACACATAGCTGCCCGGTGTCCCCAGACTACCGAGCAGATGGACTGCAGCATAGGACACCGTATTTCATGGTATGCATATCCAGCCTGCAGTAGGAACCCGTTCCCCAACCAGGGTCCTCAAGTCTGTCCCGTGAAGGTGAACGGTGAAGCAGTAACGGCGCTGCTAGACTCTGGGAGCTTAGTGACCTTGGTGAGGTCCACTTTTCCTCTCAACATATTACCAGGGAAAAAAGTTGGTGTTCAATGCATACATGGTGATGTAAAGGAATACCCTATGGCCAGAGTGGACATTGAAACGACGCATGGCACTGAGTCTCATGAAGTCGGCGTAGTTCGGGACTTGGTGCGTCCTATAATTATAGGCCAGAATTTTGGTCTGTTTTGGGATCTGTGGAGAAAGGGTTCTGAGGTCCCTAGAGAGAATGAGGACCCAGTAAACCCTAATAAACTACTGCCACACTCAGAGGGGGCGGAGTCCCAAACTGAGTAGGTGAGGAGAAAAGAGGTGGCGGCGAATAAACAGACGGACTATTGCCAGGTTCAGGGTTCGAACAGCGTATGTCCAGAATGGTGTACTGACTTTACATCTGACCGGGGGGCACTGAACTGTTCTCTAATAGTGAATGGAGAGGTGTGTGAGTGGACTTCTAGACTCAGGGAGCCAGGTGACCCTACTGAGTGACACACTCCCTGTCTATCTGATTCCCGGAAGGAAAATGGAAGTCCATTGCATTCATGGGGTCACTAGGGAGTATCAGGTAACCAGGCTAATTATTGAGACGTCCACTATTATTTCTACCCATGATGTCCCTGTAGTCCCAGACTTACCATACCCTATAATAATAGGCCAGGATTTTAAACGGTTTTGGGAGGTGTGGGACGAAAGACTGTCTGAGTGCTCAGAAGGGAACCAGAAGGACCCTCAGAGAGGCCCATCCCAGCAGGCGGCTGTAGTGGTTGCTGATAGTGTGGTGGGTAAAATAGAGGTAGCACCCCCTATAGTCAAAGATACCCAGTGCCTGGTGATGGGTAGAAAGTGTGGCTCAGACCAAAGTGGGGACTTTGGGGTGACCAAATATAGGACCGGAGGAAACTGGGTAGCTCCAGAAATAGGGGCCGACACCTGGTTAAGTGGGGACTTGCTGTTCCCAGACGACAGGGGGAGTGGGAAAGACTCCTATGCAGACGGTAACTTAACCGCAGGTGAAAGCGAGTGCAGCAAGGTGGAGTTGGGTACCAGTGGCGGATCTTCTCCTCCTCGCAGGGGCTGCGGAAAGGCCAGACAGCCTATACTCTCTAAGAAGAGAAATAAGGGGGAAATGATGGTGCCACATGTATGGGATAAAAGAGAGCAAGACCATGAGATAGAGCTGCTTAAAGAGACAGTCATGCGAGAAAGGATACGGAGACAAGGGATTGAGCAACGAGTGAAGGATCTGGAGAAAGAAGTCTCTAAAGTCCAAGGTCAACTATCAGCGTGCCAGACGGCGAACCAAGTTCTAGTGAAAGATACGGAGATGCTCAGAGAGGCCCAGGAGAAGTTTCAGCAGGAACTTCTACGGAGAGAGGATGAGCACCGCTGCTGGACAGAGGAGCAAGAGAAAATTCTCCAGAAACTCCAGATAGAGAAGGAGGCTAATACCCAGCTCAGGAAATCCACGACAGACCGGGAAATCGAACGGTTGCGCACTCCTAGTCCGAGTGTACGGGAGGAGAGTGAACTGAAGAGGCTGACCAAAGAAGGGGCCTCGACGGCGGAAGAAAGTCAGCAAGGGAACCGCCACCCAGATGGCCACACCCGGAAAGTCACAGTGAAGCGGGAGGCGGACATAAGAGATATGCCACTACAATACCTCCGCGAGAAGCAGAGATGTCGGGAGCCAACAAGAAAACCTCCAAGTCGGAGGGGGTTGGTGGAAAGCCTTAGGAAGATCCGGATGCTCCTGGAGGTATACCAGGGAATAATAGAGCAGCTAAAACTTGAGAAGGAGCAGACCAACAGACAGCTGCAAGAGTTGGGGGGAAAAAGGCAGTCACCTTTAACCCACAGTATAGAGAGGCGCAGAGGTTCGCTTCAGAGTGAAAGTCATCGAAGTGAAACGAAGACGGAACATAGATGGCCTGAAATGAGAGGTAGAGGCAGTGACACCTTAATTAGCTCAGGACTCAGTGACCTAAGCCATACTGTGACAGACCGGTCAATTGTGGAGACGACTGAAAAAGTTTCTAGTCGATGAATGAAATGTGCCAAGCCTACGGCTTTAGGCAGAGGGAGGAGGTATGTAGCGATAGTAAGACTTCACTATACCTTTGTATGTGGTTTGAGGACCTGTGATGAGGTCACTGCCATGTGACCTGTCATGTGCTCTGTGTTAGCTGAATGTCTGGTATATATAAATGAGCCTAATGCTGACCACAGGTGAGAGTGGCTGGAGGTGTGGAAACCTCCATGTGGGAGTTCTGAGGAGACCTCCAGTGTGTGTGCTGAAGAGAGTACTCAGAGTGCCATGACGTTACAGCTGTTTTTTGTTACTTTGTGCCGGAGAAGGCTGTTTTGTTTTCTGTTTGACAGCAAGTTTATGATGTCTTAATAAACTTGCTTAAAGAACCGGGAAGAGTCGTCCTTCTGCTTACCTCCGGTCGCACACCAGCGAGACCACATCCCTACAATGTGCATACAATCTCCTCACCGGAGGTGCCGGTATTCTAGGGGCTTATTTTAGCCAGACCGAACCACATGCATACATGACCACACTGGCGCAAGCACATAACAGATTTGATACTAGCGCACAGCCGTGCGGTAAGGACAGCCTTTTATAGCAGCCACGAGAAAAAGACCTTCCAGGAAGGACCAATGGGAAGCTGCTTCAGAACATCAACAGCCACAGGACCTTCCTGAAGGACCAATAGGAGTGGCAGCTGTATCTGAGCATGTGACCCCTGATCTCCAATGGGAGATCTTGTCCCGGGCATGCTCAGATGAAGCAACAAAAGACTTAGTCCCAAATTTGTATAGATATCAGCGGCGCTCTAGTGACTGTAGTTTAAAAGTGCTGCAAACAAGGGCACTACCACTATAGAATGCCAATTAAGGATGAATGAGTTATGTAAAACAAATAGTTTGCGCACATAAAAAACTGCAAAGCACAACAGATAGGTATTATGAAGATATATATAGATATATTGGATTGAAAAACAGCATATAAAAAGCACCCTAAAACAATATATAAGTAATCACATGTATACATTGAACTAGGCCCCATGGGAAAGAGGTGATGAGGAAAGCCTGAACTTGCAAGAGGTTATTAGCCCAAACCAATATGCATAAAGTGACCAAAATCTGCATAAAATGTATGATAACTTTAGGATATATAATTGTATTGTGTGTAGCCACACCACAAGAAAGTCCAGATAAGTCCTCCCAACAATGGGGCAGGAAATATATCAATAGAAGAGATCCTCAAAGTGCCTAAAGCAAAATGTCAGAAAAATTGTCCGAAAAAATTGAGACTGTCCCGACCGGTGACAGTTCAATAATAGTCACTTCTAGGGAATAGTAAGAGCACACCTGCAAAAGCAGGTATTACCTTATGACCCCATGGGTCTCTTGTAAAGGACAGTCCTCCTTCAGCTCCCTATGGCCTGTTGGTAATCCCGGTGTTAGTTGCAGGGAACCGACCTTCTAAAGCCTCCGTGGCCTGGTCAGGAACGTGTGCTGGTAAGAGTAAATACTCACTTGGAGCAAGAGTCTGGGCAGGAACTCCTTCAGCCTCCTGTGGCCTGTTGGTAATCCTGGTATCCTGCCCAGACTCTTGCATTCACTCTTACCAGCAGGCGTTCCTGACCAGGCCACGGAGGCTTCAGAAGGTCGGCTCCCAGCAACGGACACCAGGATTACCAACAGGCCACAGGAGGCTGAAGGAGTTATCATCCTAACATTCTACCACGATTTCCCATAGAAACGCCTTTACCAGCAGTGGCTGAAAGAATCACGTCTTTACAGAAGAATATGGATCTTCTAAAGGTGAATCTGGAATCGGCTCAGGAAAGGTACAAGAAAGCAGCAGATAAATTTCGTAAACCTGCACCAGCTTTCAAGGTAGGAGACTTGGTCTGGCTGTCAACCAGAAATCTTAAGTTAAGGATTCCATCGTCTAAGTTGGGACATAAGTACATTGGACCCTATAAAATCAGTAAAATTATAAGTGCCGTTGCTTGTCGTCTATGAGAATTCACCCTGTCTTTCATGTATCCCTACTAAAGGCTGCGACACCCAATACGTTTCCTGGACGTTCTTCTCCTTGCCCTGACCCAGTGCTAGTCGATGGTCAGGAAGAATTTGTGGTGGAAAGGATTTTAGATTCCAGGTTGTATAGAAATCAGTTACAATATCTGATTAAATGGCAGGGCTACCCAGTGGAGGACAACTCATGGGAACCAGTCAATAACGTTAATGCTCCTCGCTTGCTCCGTCAGTTTCATCAGAGGTACCCACACAAGCCTGGCCTGAGGTCATCCGGAGGTTGTCCCTAAGGGGGGGTAATGTAAGGTTCTGTGTACATGTTCCTGAAACTCAGTTTGTTCGTCAGCCATTTTACTTTCTGTCTTGCTGCAGCTATCTTGCCCTCAGTCAAAATGGAGTTTCCAGCTTGCATGTTCCCGCCCTGATTCTCTCCTTTTGCTTCTTAAGCAGCCACAGCTGAGCAATCAGTGCTTCAGAATCTAGCCTGCAGTGAACCTGTGACCTGCCTCCTAAAGCCTTGGACCTTGTACTCCAGCTATTCCTACTGAGGAACTCTGAAGCACTTGTGGACTCTGAACCCTGCTCTTTGAAAGACCCACGTTTGCATGGACTTACGGTAACAGAGAAGAAGATCCTGAACCTGTTGTGGAGAGTGATTGCTGAGCTTAGATTACTCTGGCCTGCTGTGTCTCCTGCTTCTGTGTCTGCAAACTTTGTGACTATTTTTGCCAACTTGTATGAAGTAATACAAGACTTTCTATATCAAACCTGTGTCTCATGTATTTTCATCGCACCCAAGCACAAGACGCTATATGAACTGTACTACATACATTACAAGATTCTGAAGCCAAAACGTTAGTGTCTGCTGGGTCTGGAAAGGCTGTGTCTGCTGTAACTGTGGATATCGGATGTCCGGTTGTACTTTCTGTGATGACAGTGGTTGTGACTTCTCACAACCATTCCAGGTGAGCAATTCCCTTAAGTGTTTTTTTTTTCTGCAGTGTTACCACAGGTAAACACTATTGTTTTTTTGTTTTTTTTTTCTTTTCTCTTTTTTTGTCTGCTGTAACTGTGGATATCAGATGTCCGGGTGAACTTTCTGTGATGATAGTGGTTGTGACTTCTCACAACCATTCCAGGTGAGCAGTTCCCTTAATTTTTTTTCTCTCTGCAAGTGTTACCACAGGTAAACACTATTGTTTTTTTTTTTCTCCTCTCCTCTTCTTCCAGTACTCCTGTCTTAAAAGATCTGGAAAATGGAGGCCCGCATAAAGGAACTTTGCGGAGTGACTGATAATATCCTTGCAGATTTGCAGAATATAAAGACCCGTTTTTCAAGCCTACAGGACCTCACTAATCACAATTTGCAAGTGTTTGGACAGACTGCCCAGGATTTGCGAGCCAGGATTGAGGTTCTAGAAGAGCGAGTCCAGGCTCCTGCCGTAGCCCCGAGTTCTGGGATTCCCAAGTTGCCCCCTTTTCGTTTTGGCGGTGAACGTGAGAAATTCAGGGGATTTATTAATCAGTGCAATCTTTTTTTTTCTGCACATGCTTCACAATTTCCCACTGAATGATCTAAGGTGCTTACTATAATTATGTTGCTTACCAACAAGGCTTTGATGTGGGCAAACCCTCTGATTGAGACTGAGGATGATTGTTTGAATCACCTTGATGCTTTTATTTCAGCCATGGGGCAGGTGTTTGATGACCCCAATCGAGGTGCAACAGCTGAAGCAGCCATGTTAGCTTTGCGCCAAGGTAAGCACTCGGTAGCTGAATATGCCTTGGATTTCAGGAGATGGGTGTCACGCTGTATAGCAGATATATATATATGTGATGTCAGTAATCTATATCAAAAGGGCAACATCCTATATAACATGCGCATAGATATATGATAACATAGAATTACCTGACAATGTCCAGTGGGTCAATACGGAATCCGTTATACGCTGTCTCCGGCTAGAGGGTGACCGGGGTCTATGCTGACCCTAAACTGGGGTCCTAACTAATCCCCTACCTGGAGGTACTGTTAAAGGTACAGAGGTCCAGGCCACCAGCGTAAACCCTGTCTCCTATCAATCCCTGCCAACTGTAATCTAGTCCTAAGAAGGACCCTGATTACCACCAAAGGGAATGAACAGGTAAACGGTTAATGAACAGAAAGACATACAAGAAAGACAAGAAATAAAGTAAATAAAGTCTTACATACAACACTCACACACAGTAGGAACACCTAAGGTCTCAGAGATAAACTATAAGCTGTAAGAGTAAAAACAACTAAGGAGCTCTTAGCTTAAGTCTTCTCAGAACCGATCCAGTCTGCTAGACTACATGAATGCTTTCACCGGCATCTAACAAGCAGACTGGCAGGTATATGAAGGAATCTAATTAGAACATAATCAAAAGCAGCCGGGCGAGGCTGGACCTAGTCTTAGCAAAGAGCTAGGTAAAATTAACTCCCTCATTACCAAACACAAAGAAACAGCAACTCAGCTATGAGAAGTCAGAGTGTGTAATCGCGACGATCCTCGTGGCGATACACCCATGACAATGGGCCCTTGATACCACCTGGGACAGTTCCGCCAAAAAATCTATTTTTCGAAAGGGGTTATCTCCACTGATTAAGAATGAACTTGCTCGTGCCGACCCTCCCACTGCGTTAGGTGACTTTATTAACTACTGCATCCGTATTGATACTCGTCTGACTGAACGCAGGCAAGAGAGATGGTTCGAAAGCAATCGCACTAACCTTTTCCTACCTTCCTCTCCAGCTAAGGAACCTTTGAGTAGGATTACACGGGAACCTGAACCTGAACCCATGCAGGTAGACTCTTTACAACGACGGGTTAGTGATGCACGCAAGGAACATCGTTTTAAGGAGAATCTATGTTTCTATTGTGGTAAGTCAGGGCACTTCATTATAAACTGCCCCAGCCGTTCTCGTAAGACTACTGCAGCACTCATTCATTGTGAGTGTTGCGAGAGGGGATCTGTCAGGTCCGAGCCTCAGGCTCCAGAGAGATCTGCAGCAACAGATCTTGATTTCTCGGACTTAAACTCCGTTACCTCTGAGGACGTTGACTGTGTAAACGCTGCCATTTTTCAAGTTTCCGCAGCGGTTGTCCCAGCTGAGTTGTAAGAAAAACAATTCTCATTGCTTTCTTTCCATCAAACTCTGGGTTGACTCAGCTTGGGTGTCTAGCTCTGCTATGATCGACTCAGGGGCAAGTGTAAATTTTATGGATGTCTCCTTTGCTCTGAAACAGGGGATACGTTCAGTGAAGAAGGCTACTCCAGTACAGATGGAAACTGTGGATGGCTCCCTGCTGACCTCTGGACCAGTGGATCAGGAAACAGAGCCTTTGAGGGTTCTTATGTAAGATTAAACACAATTTACACAATTGGAATACATATTTTATATTATATACATGTCATTTGTGAATTTTTATCATAAATATATGATTTAGTTTATACACTTCTTACTTATTTAAAATTTCCTCTAATTCAATTGCCGGGTAAACCCGGGGCTTCGTGAAAGGACGAAGCCCCGACTTTGAAATGACCTTGGTGTACATGGGTTAACCATGTTTTTCTTTCTTTTTGCTATTGTTTTGCCCCAAACAAATTAAATCGACAAATGTGTGCAAATTTTCACACCTGTAGGGGTTAATTAAAGGTGTAAATTCGTTGAAAAAAAAAAAGGGACTTTTTTTCCCTTGGGAAATTTACACCTTTATTAACCCCCTAAAGGTGTGAAATTTTGAAACCTAGTCGATTTAATTGTTTGTCCCAAATTTGGCGGAGTCCACACAACCACAAAAAATCGGTCCGTTTTTAGCGGTCGAAAAATTTGGATCAAAATAAAAACATCAACATCCTTTGCACCGTTTTCCTTCAAAAAAATGCGATTTAATCGCATGTGTGTGAAACCCTTGTAAAACCGATTTTCATCCGACTTGCGAGATTTTCTCGCGGGCTTGCAAAAATGACTTATAATGGATCCAAAAGAATGTATTTAAATGCCAAAAGAAAGAATAGATATATACACAATATTATATATTTTTTTTAATAAAATATTTTTTATATATGTCATTGTGACTTATATATTAATACATTTTTTTAGTTTTTTCATTTACATACTTTTTATAGCGTAAATTCAATTGCGGCTTTCAGTTGAAATACAGAAGCGACATGAAATGAACTTGTTTCCACATTTAACCATGTAATTTCATGTATTTTTTATTATGTTTGAAACATTCAATTAAGGGAGTTTATGTGTGCTAAATTTCAGACTTTGTAGGGGTTAATTAAAGGTGAAAATTCTTTTGGGTAAAAAAAGGACTTTTTTTGCTCCCGAATTTCACCTTTAATTAACCCTTCGGGTTTGTGAATTTTGCACACATAGTCTGTTTTTAATTGTTTGTGCAAATTAGGCTGGAGTCAACAAACCCCCAAAAAATCGGTCCGTTTTTAGACGGGTGACAATCGGTTTCAAAATAAAAACATAAAATCCTTCTGGCATCCGATTTTCCTTCAAAGATGCGTTAATCGCATGTGTGTGTACCTTGAACTCCGATTTTAATCGCTTGCGAGATTTTCTGCAGGCTTGCAAAATGCTTAAAAGGGGTCCAAAAAAAATTGTATTTAAATGCCAAAAGAAAAATAGATATTTAACATATTTTATTATATTTTATAGATATATTAATAATATGTCATTGTGCCAAAATTATTATAAACATTATTTTAGTTTTACACTTTTTCATACTGTTTATAGCGCTAATTCAATTGCCGGCTTCAGTAAAATTTCAAAGAAGCCAAAGGGAAAATGATACATTGTTTCCCCACATTTAACCATGTAATTTCATGTATTTTTATTTTTGTTTGAAAACATACATTAATGGTATATGTGGGGCTAAATTTCCAGACTTTGGGTTAATTAAAGGTGTAAATTCTTTTTTAAAAAAAAAGGGCGGGGGGTCCCGCTGTTTTTTCCACCAGACAGGCAAAGCAACCCGGGAAAGTGGGGGCAGTTAATAATAGCCTAGGGAGGGTACATTTTTTTTTGTGCCCCCCCCTGGCTATTAACATCTGCCCCCAGCACCCCAGAAAGGGGCAAACTTTTAATTAATTCGCCCTTTCTGGCCCTTTGCCCGTTATTCCCATTGCCTGTAGCGGTGGGGAAGGGGGTTTTAAAAAGGG
Source organism: Oophaga sylvatica (assembly GCA_033576555.1). NCBI lineage: Eukaryota > Metazoa > Chordata > Amphibia > Anura > Dendrobatidae > Oophaga > Oophaga sylvatica. The sequence continues at coordinate 77,695,748 of JARQOD010000002.1, read as the reverse complement.
GTTTAAAAGACCTTGCAATTGAAAAGTCACTTTAAGCCAGGTTAATTTAAATTTAAGTGTCAATTAGGCCCCAAATATCAATTATTAATCCTTGTATTGAAAGAAAAATCAAACAACACACTTTAATAAAAAAAAGTTTAATTAAATTTCACACCCGTTTTTTGACCATTTTTTTTTTTTTCCTGCTAAAACCATTTCCGGGAATAAAAATAAAATAAAAAAGCAAATTATACTTCCAAATCCGATGTACAGTCATTCCCAGGTGTATTCCTTCAGAAGGGGTAACAGGTTACAGGTCGCGAGGCTAATTATGCTGTCTCGACCTGTATTCCCTGAATGCATTTTTCCTTCCCGCAAAGTAGAGGAAAAAAGATTATGAATGGAGCTTAATTGATTTCTTGCCAATTTAACGGGAGTGCCTGACCTAAAGGGAAATGGGGACAAACCATTAAGCTTCATTCATGAAATCATTTCCCCTCCTGCGCCAGGGGGAGGAACTTATTCATTCGAGCTTTGAGGGCTTTTCGGATTACTTGCACTGCTTGGCTCAAAGCTAGTTAACCCTTTGTGAAGGATTAAGCGTGGGCGTGACAGTGGGGAAAGGTAAGAATAATTGGTTTTTTTTTTTTTCTTTTTCTTTTTTTTGGGACAATGGTTTCGCCGGATTTAGTTTTAAAATAAAATATGGCAAAAAAAAATTTTGTTTTTATTTCATTTTAAAATTATTTATTTTAAAGTGTGTGTGTTTTTTTATTTACTTCAATGGTTTTTAAAAATTTTATGTTGTCTAATTGACAGCTATCAATTTTAACCGGCCTTAAGGTCACCTTTCCAATTGCAAGGTGCAGTAAGGTGAGATAACCCATTCGCACCCCGCTTACAGGGCAATGGGAATAGACGGGCAAAAGTGCCAGAAAGGGCGAATCTAATTATAGATTTGCCCTTTCTGGGGTGTCTGGGGGGCCCGAAGTTAGTAGCCAGGGGGGCAAAAAAAAAATTGCCCTCCCTGGGTATTTTATCTGCCCCCCTCGCTTTGCTTGTCTGTCTGGTGGAAAAAAATCAGCGGGAGCCCACGCATTTTTTTTTTTAACGAAATTACCCCCTTTAATTAAACCCCTCAAGTCTGAAAATTTTTTCACAAATACACTCATGTAATTTTGTTTCAAACATATATAAAAATACTTTAAATTACATGGTTAAATTGTGGAAAACAAGTTTCATTTTCATGTCGGCTTCTGTGATTTCCCAAAACCCGGCAATTGAAATTAGCGGCTTATTCAGTATGTAGAAGTCTTTTGGAAATAAAAATTATGTATATATTCATGTCAAATGCCCCTGTATATATAATTATGTGTTTATGTTTATATATCTATTCTTTTAGGGCTTTTTAAAGCTGTTTAGTGTGATTTTACCGTATTGGGGGGATTAATCCGGCTTTTATAAAGGACACCGTTTCGATTTCATCGCAAGGGCAACGTTTTTTTGGGCGTTTTGTAATCAGGGTTTTTTAAATCGGGTCCCCTTTGACTTGCATTGGCGATTGTCGACCGACAATGGTGAACCCCAAACGCGCATGCTGCGATTGTACACGGACGTTTAAAACGGACCACAAAAAATTGATACTGGGAGCTGCTCCATAGATTAACATAGGTCCGACTGCAATGCGATATTTCATCGCATTGCAGTCGTCCATTTTGTCGCAGTGTGACTCCGGCCTTAGATAGAAAGGCATGAAAAACATGGTTAACCCTATGTACACCAAGTGTATTTCTGTCAACCGACATAAAAGACCTGGTGTACTAGGGTTAACCAGTCTTTTCATGCCCTTTTTGTATCTAATTTGCAAAAACAAATTAAATCGGGACTTTGGGTTGCAAAATTTCCACCTGTAGGGGTTTTTTTAAGGTGTAAATTCGTTGTAAAAAAAACGGAATTTTTTGTTAGAATTTACCCTTTTAATTAACCTACAGGTGTGAAAATTTTGCACACTTTGTCTGATTTAATTGTTTGTGCAAATTAGTAGCAAAAGGATGAAAAGACCTGGTTAACCCTATGTAACCAAGTGTCATTTATGTCGGGTTCTGCATTTTCACAAAAGCCCGGGCAATTGAATTAGCGGCTTTTATATATGTAGAAGTGTTTAACTAAAAATTTTAAAAATTTATATATTTTATGTGTACAAATTAATGACATGTATATTATAATGAGGTGTAAAATTGCTGAAAAAAAAAAGCGTGGGCTCCCCCCCCTATTTTCGCAACCCGCGGGCAAAGCGGTGGGGGGGAATAATAATAGCCCAGGAGGGCCCAAATTATTTTTGCCCCCCGGCTCTAACAATCTGCCCCCGGGGACCCCAGGAAAGACAAACTTTTAATTAGTTCGCCCTTTCTGGCACTTTGCCCGTCTTTTCCCATTGCCCTGTAGCGGTGGGAATGGGTTAATAGGGGGTTTTTTAAAGCCCCTTGTTATTGAAAGGTGACCTTAACCAGGTTTTAATTGAGAGCTGTCAATTAGACAACTACCCAATTATTAATTAATTGCTGAAATAAAAATAAAACACACACATTTTAAATTTTAAAAATCATTTTAATGAAATAAAGACACATTTTTTGACCATCTTTTATTTTACTGCAAAAACCATTTCCTGTAATAAAAATAAAATAAAAAAAACAAAATTATTTTACCTTTCCCCATGCACAGTCCCGGTCCCGGGTGTAATCTTCAGAAAGGGTTAATGTTTACTGAAAGGGGCCGAAGCTAATGCTGCAGCCTCACCAGTAAACCCCAAATTGAATGAGTTCCCCCCTTCCCCGCCTACGGGGAGTAAAGGCGGGGGGTAAAATAACGATACCCGCGATCCCGACAACGATTTGCATTGTCAGGATCGGGTGGTGTTTTCGCTTCATGATCGCGGGTGGTGCCAAACAGGCAGCGATATGGGACAGCGCATGCGGGGTAAAATCGTTAAGGGCCCGTTCCATAGGATATCGCTACCGTGATCGCTGCTGGTAAATAGTTTTGTGCGCAGCGGAAACTCACCAGCGATATGTGGGTGTGACATTCAGCGCGATTTACCCCCTGGGGTATCGCCCGTTTGTGCAGGAAAAGAAAGGGCCTTTTTTTTGATCGGGTTTCCTTGCGGCACGCATCGCTGGGGTGTGACAAGGGGGGAGGGCGCGTTCGCTGGTTTAAAAAAGGTACACAGCGGGTTTCCAGGGCCCGCGCAGCGTTGGAAAAAGCTGTGTACCTTGGTTTTCCGCTCCCCCGCATTAGGGCGTGGTTCCAAGGTCCAGGGGTTTTAGGCACAGCCCCGCGCTGGAAAACCGCTGTGTAACCTTGGTTACCAGGGGGATGCTGGTTTCCCGCCTGTCACAGCAGCGATGTGTGCCTGTCTGCGGGAAACCAGCGAAACAAAGGTCCCCGAATTTCGCAACGATTTAGCGTTCCCGGGGGGGGGGGGCTGACGTTTGCTGAATGACAAAACACAGGCTATGCTGGTGAGCCCTTTTCTGCTGCGTCAAAAAATAGTGCTCAGCAGCGATCTCCGGTAGCGATATCGCTAGTGAGACGGGCCCCCCTTAAGGGGAAAAAATTAAAATTTTGCTTTTCCTTTCACTTCAGGTCAGCCAGGGCACAATCAGTGAGGGGAAAGGGGAATGTTTTAAAAAAAAAGGGGTTCCCTTCGAAAAAAAAATGGCGGGGGGGCCCCCCCATTTTTTTTTTAACCCCCCGAAAAAACAGGCCCGCTGAGGCCTGGATTTTCGGGGGTTTTTAAGGGGGCCAAAAACCTTTGGACCTTTTTAAACCTGATTTCCGGCCCCGCAGTTTTTATATCTTGGCTGATTAACAAAAAAAAGGGGATCCCCCCGAAAAAAATTGGCTTTGGGGGGGCCCCCCCCTTTTTTTTTTAAAACCCCCCCGATGAAGAAAACCGCTGAGGCCTGGATTTTCGGGCCCCTTTAAGGACCCAAAAATTTCCTGGACCTTGCCAGCCTGATAATACCAGGCCCCCGGGGAGTTTTGTATTTTTTGGTTTTTTAAAAAAAAATAGGGGATCCCCCCGAAAAAAAAATTGGGTGGGGTCCCCCCCTTTTTTTTTTAAAAAACCCCCCGTTGGGGAAGGAAACCCCTGACCCCGGAAAATTTTAGGCTTTTAAAAGGGCCCCGATCCATGGCCCCGCCCCCCCGATAATGGGGCCCCGAGTCTGCTTTTTTTTGGTGTTTTTAAAAAAAAAGGGGGGTCCCCCAAAAAAAAAAGGGGGGGGGCCCCCCCTTTTTTTTTAAACCCCCGCCAGATGTTTTAAAGGGGCTGGGGCCCCCGGATTTTCGGGGGTGTTAAGGACCCAAAATCCAGGGCCTTGCCGCCTGAAAAATTCCAGGCCACAGCAGTTGCTTTTTTGGCTGATTAAAAAAAAATAGGGGACCCCCTTTTAAAAAAAAATTGGGTGGGGTCCCCCTATTTTTTTTAAAACCCCGCCGATGAAGCAGACCCCTAAAAGGTGGTTTTTCAGGGGGGTAAGGCCCCAAATCCTGGACCTTGCACCCCGATAAAAACCAGGCCACAGAGTCTGCTTAGTTGGGGTGGTTAACAAAAAAAGGGGATCCCCCCAAAAAAAAAAGGCGTGGGGACCCCCCCCCATTTTTGTTAAAGCCAAGTAAAAAACAAAACTGCTGGGGCCCCGGTTTTTAAAAACTGTAAAGGCCCTTTGGTTTTGGGCCCCTCAAAAAGCCTGTTTTAAAAAGGTACAGCAGCCCAATTTGGCGCATCAAAAGGGGGGGCCCAAAAATTTGGCACTTTTCCCCTTTTCCCCCTTTTTCCCTTTTGCGGTGGAAAGGGGGGGGGAAAAAAAGGGGTTTTTTGTCCCTTTTTTTTTAAAAGGGGGGCAATAACCCGGGGTTAAAAATTTTTTGGCGCCCCTTTAAACCCCCATCCATTATTAATCCCAAAGTTTTTAAATTTTATAAAAAAAAAAGGAACAGAAAAAAAAAGTTTTTAATGAAAAAAGGACAACACAGTTTTCATTTTCTTTTTACTCTTCACCCCCGCGACCCCCTCGATCTCCTTTTAAAAAAAAAAAAAAAAAAAAAACCCAAAAAGTATACCCCCCGTCCGACCCCCGCCCTTTTAAGGGGGCCCAAAAGACGTTTTCCGCTCTGCTACACCCAAAAGACAGGCAGGCTGTCATTGCAACGCCGCCAGCGGGGTTTTCCTGTTTCCCCCCGGCCCCGGGGGGCGTCATCGGACGACTGCTTTACCCCGGGGGGATTACCCAGCAGTAATTAAGTTTTTGCGGAAAATGGCATTTTTCCCCCCGGGGGGGAAAAAAGGGGGGGGGGGGAATTAAAAAGTAGGACGTGACCGCCCCGGGTTTCTTCTGCCCCGGGTTTTAATGCCCTGACTCCGACAGAACCCCCCCGCCGGACACTGACGGGACCCCTGACAATCCCCCTTCCCCGGATCCCCTAAGGGGGAAATACGGAAAACGGGAAAAAGGAATTCCTTTCAGCCCAAAAAGGGATACCCGGTTTTTTTGTTCCCCGGGAAGCTCAAAAACTTTTTTATGGGTTAAAATTTTTCAAAAGGGGAAAAACCTTTATGCTTTTCTCTTCTCCCCCTTTTCCCATTATTCTAGGGCTTTCCCCGGCTGAGGCTCCGAAAACCCACCTTTTTTTTGGGGGCCAAAAAGGGAATTTTTCTTTCCAAAAGAAACAGATTTTGTCCAAAAAAATTTTAGCTTGCTCTGTTCCTAAGGGAACCAAAATCGTCCTGAAATACCGTGTTACCAGGGGTATGTGGGGGTTTTTGTGACAAGAAGAACGGACCCCCCTTCCCCCCCCAACCCCCCCTATGATTGTCCCAAAATTAAATTTTGCCCCGGGGCAGAGTTCCTTTTTTTGGTTAAGATCTACCCCGCGGGGCCCGAGCTAAAGGCTTTTTTAAAAATTTTATAGACGAAAATCTTGCCCCAAGGGGGTTCTTTTGCCCCCTTCTTTTTCCCGCAGGTTTTACCCATCTTCTTTGTAAAGAAGAAAGTTTTGGTCTCTAGACATGGTAGATATAGGGAAATCAATAAAAGGGTTTTTTGGAAAAATTTTCCCCTTGGTTTTTAACCCTGAGTTTTTGGAGGGGTGCGAAATGCCCAAAAAATTTTTCTAAACTTTTATTTTTTGTGGGGCCTATAACTTTGTCCGTTTTGAACCCGGGGATGAATGGAAGACTTCAAAATTCCCGGTCCCCCTAGGGGCCTTTTTAAAAAATTGTTTTTCCCCTTTTGGTCTGAGTACCCCCCAGCCAAATTTCCCTTTTTAATTGGGGGGAAAGACTTTTCGGGAAAATTCCCCGATACATTGTGGTATTTTTTTTGGGGGTTTTTTTAAAATTTTTCTAACTCCCAAAGGGGGGAAATTTTGGGGGTGTGGGGTTTTGGCCTTTAAGTCTTAAAAAAAAATCTTTTTTATTTAAAACTTGAAATTTTGGGTTCCCTTTTTTAAAAAAAAATTCAAATTTTTTGGGGTTTTTTTCGTTTCCCGGTTTTTTGGTTTTGGGGGCAAAACCCAAGAAACCCGGATTGGCCAAGTCCTAGAAAAATGAAAAGGGGTACGGCTTCTTTTGGGGTTTCCAAACCTTTTTTTTTAGGGACCCCTTTCCAATTTTTTAAATTTTTCTTTTGGGGGGGAGTTGGGGGCCCTTCACAACCCTTTCCCGGAAAAGGGGGGTTTTTTTGGGGGGCTTTAGGGGTTTTTTTTTTTTTTTTTTTTTTTTTTTTTTTTTTTTTTTGGACTCCCCAAGCCAGGAAGCTTTTTCCCACTAAAAGATAAATTACCACCGCACCTATTTAGTACACCCCAAACCCGGCTTGCCTTCATAATAAGGTGGATGCTTCAGACTGTGCCGTTGGAGTATACCTCTCAGAGAACAGGTGGAAAAATGTTTGCATCCTGGGGCCTTTTCCCAGCAGGTTTCTTCGGCTGAGAGGAACTACGTGTGGGCAATAGAAGTTGTTGGCATTATTGCCGCCTTCAAAGACTGGGACCCTTTTAGGGAATGCACAGCAAATAGTCGTCCTGACAGACCATCGTAACCTTGAGTTTATCAGGTCGGCTAAGTGCCGCCCCTCGCCAGGCCGCTGGAATCTTTCTTAAACCAAATTTAATTTTATCATTTTTTATAGCCAGGATCGCGCAATGGAAAGGCTGTGCATCCTCTAGGATTTACTCAGCAGAGACAGTCCAAATACTCTCCAAGACTTTCTTCCTGAATTAGTTCCTAGGAGTAAATTAATTAACAAGACCTACTTAAGGCAAAAAGGGAACATACCAGCGGATTCCTTTTTGGCCAACCCCCAAGGGCGTAGTTTGTCTTTAAGAAAGGTGTGGGGGTTTCAGGGACAAGGGCCCTGTTATTCCTGAAACTGTCAGATTGTGAGTATTGCAACTCATTACGATTCCAAGATAGTGGGCATAGTGGAATTCTAAAGCCACGTAATTTCTCTCTGTTTCTTTTGGTGGCCCCACTTGCAGGAAGGATTTTTTTTAAACTATGTCCCTTCAGTGAATTTGGCAAGAGCAAAAAACACTGTCCTCCCAACTGGTTGTTACAGCCTCTTCCCCCCGTCCCGCCCGTGGGGACCCCTTTCTATTAAACTTTTTGGGGGTTTACCAACCTCTCAAGGGAGAACCCATTTGTGGTGGTTGACCGTCTAACAAGGCGTATTTTTACCCTTGTGTCGGCTTACTCACGCAAAACAGAATCAGTTTTGTTGAATAAAGATGTGTTTCGTTACATGGAGTACGGTGAGGTTATTTCGGAACGAGGGGTGCAATTTCACTTTTTGGTTTTTGGCACCAAATTTCTGTTCCGCATTGGACTTTAAAGAAACCTTTCTTTGCTTTTATCCCCGACTAATGGCAGACCGAACGAACCAATCAAACCCTGGAGCAGTATCTCCCTGCTTTATCTGCCACCTACAGGATGATTGGGGTGATTTTACTTCCATTTTTGAGTTCTCGTATAACAACCTCGAGTGCCTCCATAAGCAGTCTCCCTTTTTTTCTTTAATCTGGTTATCCCTAAACTTTACACGATTTCCCAAAAAAAGCCTTTACCAGCGTGGCTGAAAGATCACGTCTTTACAGAAGAATATGGATCTTCTAAAAGGAATCTGGAATCGGCTCAGGAAAGGTTCAAGAAAGCAGAGATAAAATTTCTAAACCTGCACCAGCTTTCAAGGTAGGAGACTTGGTTGGCTGTCAACCAGAAATCTTAAGTTAAGGATTCCATCGTTAAGTTGGACAAAGTACTTGGACCTATAAAATCATAAATTATAAGTGCCGTGCTTTGCTTCAACTGCCCAGAACTTGGGAATTACCCTGTCTTTCTGTATCCCTCTAAAGGCTGCACACCCAATACGTTTCGGCGTTCTTCTCCTTGCCGCCCGTCTACGTGGTCAGGGAATTTGTGGTGGAAAGGTTTTTAGTTCCAGGTTGTATAGAAACGTTACAAATCGATTAAAGGCGGGCACCGGGAGGACAATCAGGGAACCAGTCATAACGTTAATGCTCCTCGCTTGTCCGTCATTTTCTCAAGGTACCCAAACCCTGGCCTGGTATCCGGAGGTTGTCCTAGGGGGGAGTAAATGTAGGTTCTGTGTACTGTTCCTGAAACTAGTTTGTCCTCAGCCTTTTACTTTCTGTCTTGCTGCAGTATCTTGCCTCAGTCAAAATGGAGTTTCCAGCTTGCATGTTCCCCCCGATTCTCCTTTTGCTTTCTTAAGCAGCCCAGTGAGAACAGTGCTTTTGAATTAGCCTGCAGTGAACCGTGACCTGCCTCCTAAACTTGGACCTTGTACCCAGTATTCCTACTGGGAACTTGAAGCATTGTGGATCTGACCCCTGCTCTTTGAAACCCACGTTTGCTGGACTTACGGCAGAGAAAAGATCCTGAACCTGTTGTGGGAGAGTGATTGGAGTTTAGATTACTTGGCCTGCTGTGTCCCGTTCTTTTTGTCTGCAAACTTGTGACTATTTTTTGCCAACTTGTTAAGTAATACAAGACTTTCTATATCAAAACCTGTGTCTCATGTTTTCATCGCACCCAAGCACAAGACGCTATATGAATGTACACATACATTACATCAGTTGTATTGCGTGGCGACGGCAAAGGTAGTGAATGAAATTCCCTCTGCTCCTAAGTCCAAACAAAGCTGACTGTAAGTGTGGAAATCTACGTGATGCCCCTTAAAATTTATCTTGGAGGGGAAATGCCGCGTCTTAGTGAACCTCCTCCCAGGGCCACTAGAGCGATCGCTTCCCCGAGCGTGGCATTTGTTAGCATAGTGTCCTGTTGCAACAAAGGTTAAGACCAAGGTACCGGCGGCCCGAGACTAAGGTCCTGCCGAGGAACCTCTGTGGCCTTTTGGGGTTCGGACGCCAGACGGGGGATTCGGGGTTTTGGCAAAGGTGGGAGAACCGAATTCTGCCTAATTGGGCCCGCTCCAACCCCGCTCGTGAAAAAGGAGGTCGATGCGGGTAATAGGAGTAAGCTTCTCCAGTGTGGTGGGATTCCCTGGAGCCAAGCACTTTAACATGGTCACCAGTCCTCGCCAGTAGAAGGGAATAAATTTATCGATCAGTTAGTCTGACCAGAGTCCGAAATGGACAAAAAAGGGACTGCCAACGACGAACCCTAGCCAATCCAGCAGTTGGAGGCCCCGTATCGTGGGTCACCTGGGTCTAAAAAGTATTTTTAAGGCCTCCGGAAACGAGGAGCCTTCCCACCACATGATCGCGCACTCCCACAGGGCGTTACCACTCCAACTCTCGCCCGAGAGAGAGCATACAAAACCAGCTTGTGCCCGATCTGTGGGGAAACGTCAGCCAGAACCGGCTGTATGACACGGCTCACGAATCCCCCCCAAAAACATTGCTTGCTGTCACCGGCAACCTGTCGGAAGAGGGGTTGGGTAATGTAGGGGAGAGGTGGGCAGAGGACAAACGGCCTGCGCCACACTAGCGCCGAACAGCGACTGCGGAAACACCACACGAGGTTGTTCCTCAAGAGCCGCCAACCTACCCTCCAGTGCGGATTTACTGCAGTAGACGCTGGTCATCCGCCCATTTTACTAGCCGACCCTGGCGCTTGTTTAGTTAGGGGCCTGCGGAAAGACCCTATAGATATTTAAGGAGAGGTGCGTTCGCAGCCGGGTTTTTCACCGGCAGGCAGAGCCTGTGCTAGTAAGTGGCGGAAAAAGGCAGTTAGCGAAACTTGTTACCCCGCAGAGGACAGATGTAAAGCCGTGCCTATAGGTGAATAAGAGGACTGTTAATTCACGACCGCGTAACAAAGATTTGTCCTGTTAGGCTCACAGGGAACACAGATACTGCTAAGGGGATTGCAGTCGTGGCTCAATCAAACCCAAGCATAACTTCTCACCGGGTGCCGGTATTTAATGGCGTTTTTCACCGGCCCTGAAAAGTGCATACAATCTCCTACTGGAGGTCCGGTATTCTAGGGGCTTATTTTCAGCCGATCTAACACTGCATACAGACCCACTGGCGCAAGCCGTAACAATTTGATACTAGCGCCAGCCGTGCTGTAAGGACACCTTTTATGCAGCCCGAGAAAAAAAAGACCTTCTAGGAAGGACCAATGGGAAGCGCTTAGAACACAAAGCCAAGGACCTTGAAGGACCATAGGGTGACAGCTGTATTGAGCTATGCCCCTGTTCCATGGGGATTGTTTGTTTTCGGTAGCTGGAGGACGGAACAACAGCAGGGCAGCCGAAACCTGAATTTGGTAATGATGGGTTGCAGTTTCCTAAACTAACGACACAATAGAGATAGCCGTGGAGCTCCTAGTTGATCCTAGACGCCTCGTCACAGCTGAGAGATAACTACACCTAAAGCGAAAGATGAAAGTATCTGCCCCGGAGCAGTCCCAAAGAAAAAGGAAGCCCCCAAAATATAATGGCGGTTTTTAGACAAGATGAAATACAAACATAGGCAGAAAATAGACTGAGCAAAGTGGGCCACAAGCTGCTAAAGGATAGGACAGGAGAGATTACTTTCTGCAACCCAGAAAACCCTCAAAAATCCACAAATTCTGATTACAAAAATAAATGAAATAACAATTGCCACCCACTAAATCGATTCGTGTGAAAAAAAACCAACCCAGACCTGAAAAAAACAGGGAAAAAGCAAATGAGCAAATAAAGTGGTGAGAAAATTGTGAGGAGCTCAGGCCCCAGGGGGGACTGTGACCCCACAAAAGTGCAGAAAACAATGCAAAAAGCAAGCTAAAAAGAAAAGCAAAAAAAATTCTTATCTGAAAGCAGGAGATGCAGGCGGGCTCGCAAACTTCCAAATGACCAGGAAACCATTGAGACAAGAAAAAAATTTATCACCGGTAACCACAGGGGGGAACCTCCCTTAGTCGCCAGTCGTGAACCCAGATTGCCACTCTGCGAAAAGTTCAGTACTTCTGTAACCACCAGGGGGCCTCTTGCTCAGAAACCTCTCTAGCACATTCTTAAAAAACCCCCCCCTTGAGGGGGGTCACCGAACCCTCATTGTGCAACCAGGCCGATCAGGATGAGCTCGGTGTGGCAGGTAGTCTCCTAGCATAGATGTCCGAAGCAAACACCCAAGAAAATGTCCTCCTACATTCCCCACTTAACCAAATACTGGAGTTTCTGTCAGAAAAAAGGGGAAATCCAATATTTTCAACCAAATACTCCAGATTGCCCTCAACCAAAACAGGGTCAGGAGGCGAGCCATAGGAACCACTGGTCACAAACCTTTCAATAAGGCTTGTGGAACCGTTAGGATCTTAAATGTCCTGGAAGAAGCAAACGGAAGGAAAACGGATTAAGAATCCGTCTTATAAGGTCCAAGAACCTAGGCTTAAACTTTGGGGCAAACCTCTGGGATATTTCTGGGACAGCCAAACCGTCCCCCCACTTTTTAAAACCCAGGACCAACAGTCCTATGCCGGTTGGCAAACCGTTGGGCCTTCTCCTGAGGAGAGACAACCTTCCACTACCTGGTCCCAAATCTGGCTTTCGCTCCACAACGAGTCAACACCCGGAAAGCAAAGCCCCCCTGTCCCGAAAAAACGAGGGTGAAACCCAAAATTGCAAAAAATGGGCCAAGGTGGCAGAGCTAGTTCTATTATTAAGAGAAAAACTCAGCCAAAGGCAAAAAAAGAGGACCCAGTCATCTTGATCACGACCAAAACTCTCAAATAATCTCCAAGGTCTGGTTTGTTCTATCGGTTTGTCCATTGGTCTGAGGATGAAAAGAGAGGAGAAAGATAATTGAACACCAAGTTAAACAAAATGTCCCCCAAAAAATCTGGAAACAAATGGGACTCCTCTGTCAGAACAAGTTCTCCGGAATGCCATTAACGAACCACATGGAAGGAACAAAGGCACCTTTCGGAGGAAGAAGGCAATTAGGTAATGGCACAAGATTGTTTTTTGGAAACCTATACGATTACCCAGGTAATGGTTTCTCTAGAAACGGGAGGTCGGAAATAAAATCCAAGAGAAGGGTCCATGGTCCTTGGGCAAGGTAATGGCTTAACAACCACTAGGGCGAGGAAAGGCTTGGAGCGAGAGCAGTCCACAGGACTGCACAAATTTCCCTGTCCGGACAAAGTGGCCACCAAAAGGACCGAACCCCAAGTCTTGGACCAAAAAACCCGGGATGACCAGCCAACGTGAAAATGAATCTCAGAATCACATTCTTCTTCCCTGGTTGGGACAAACAATTTCCCAATGGGCAGCGCTCAGGTTTTCCCTGCACCTTCCAAGGCCCAGTCTCAAATTGGGCAAGATTGGGGAAAGAACTACCCCTCATTCAAAATAAAAAAGAGGATCAGATAACTCAGGGAGTCCGCAAAGAAACTCCTCAAAGGGGCATCCGCCTTAACATTCTTAGTGCCAGGAAGAAAAGAAACACAAAATTAATCGTGTGAAAAACAAGGCCCACCTGGCCTGTTTAGGATTAAGTCGTTGGCGTTTCAAGTTTAAACCGATTCTTATGGTCCGTGGGACCACCACCTGATGTTTGGTCCTTCCAGCCATGTCTCCACCTTCAAAGGCCCACTTCTGGCCAATAACTCCGATTCCCCTCTTTAATTAGTTCAGTTGGAGAAAATTTTCGAGGAAAAAAAGGGGCACAAGGGTTACTTTTAGAGGTCTCTGGATCTCTTTGTGACAAAACGGCACCGCCCCAATTTCAGAGGCCAACCCCACCTAAAGGTAGAGAAACCAGGCGGGTTTAAACAGGAGCAGAAGTGAACTCTGCTTAAGTTCCTGAAAGCAGACTGCCTCAGGAGGCCAATTCACCCCAATTCGAACCCTTTTGGTCAAATCGTCAATGGTTTAAACAATCCGGAGGGAAAATTCCAATAAATTTCGATAAAAAATTGGCAAAACCCAAAAATCTTGAAGACCTTAATGAAGTGGTTGGACCCATCACAGATCTTAACCTTGACCGGGGTCCATTTCAAAACAACGGAGCAAATGAATCCCGAAATGAGACCTTCTGTCGCCAAAAAGAACTTTATCCTTCCATACAGGCATTCTCTCTCAAAATCTGGAACACAGCCGAACATGTTTCACTGGGGAAATACCACATTGGAAAAAATCAAGATATCATCCAAATAAACAATCCGAAATTTATCCACAAAATCCCTGAAAATATATTCAGAGGATTGGAAGACGGAAGGAGCATTAGGAGCCCAAAAGGGCTCACTAGGAACTCAAAATTGCCCCCTGGGGTTTTTTTAAACGCCGTCCTTCCTCCCCCGTGCTTAATGGAATAAGGTAAAGCCCCCCCTGAGGTCAAGCTTGGTAAAACCAACTAGCATTTTCCCCGGGAAAACAGGTCAGAAATGAAGGGTAAGGATATTGATACTTACAGTGTCTTATTCAAGAGGATAATCAATACCGGCCTCAAGCCACCTTTTTGGCCAAAAGAAAAAACCGGCACCCAGGGGAAGGGATGGTCTGTTTACCCTTCTCCAATGATCCTTGATTAAGATCCATAGCATGTGTTCAGGTACGAAAGTAAAAAGGCGACTTTAGGAAATTACCACCAGGCACTAATTCAAATGCGCTCATGCTCCTGTGAGGGGGCAAAATGCAGATTTACTTTCACTAAATACACGAAAAATCAGTCAAAAATCAACGAACATCTGAGACTTGGGAAGGCAGAAAAAACAGGGTGTCGGCTTAACACATTGAGCCCCAACTGGTCACGACACAGATTTCCAATCCAAAAACAGGATTATGACGAAACCAAGGGAAACCTTTACAATAATGTCATGGATTTACGCCCGAAATTGCAACCTCTGATGATCGGTTAACCCCTCATTACCGAGTAGAAAACTGGGGTTTTTTCGCCAAAGGGGTGGAAATCAATGCCCAGTAGGGGTGCTTCCGCAGGGGTATCATGGGAACCCACCAACGTTTTGCAAAGTCCAAATCCATAGTTAATAGCTGCTCCTGAACAACAAAGCCTGAGCAAAAATGTGGACGGGAGCAAATCAGGGGGAACAGTCAAAAAGAAATTTTAGTCGAGCACTACCAAGACAACTGAGCGTGCAAAAAAGTCTTCCCCCCCCTTTAGGGCAGATGAAATAGCTGAGGGATACCACAGTAAAACATAACCCATTGCGCTTTCGAAACTCATCGGAGCCCCAAAGTCATCTATAATGCGGGGGTCGAAGCTGGCCACAAGGAACATATCACACGCAACCTCTGCGCCACGCAAAAAAGTCTGTCAATTTGAATAGCCAATGGACAAGAATCATTGAGGCCAAGGGGAGCAGGGAATCCCACCATAACATCCTTTACATTCCTGAAGCCCCTTCCGAAAAAGGGTTCCAAAGCTCACATTCTATTTGGTCGGTTGCCCACTTTTGGAATTTTGACAGTCAACTGCGTCTTCAAGACCTGATTTAATGCCAACAAGGTTTTTTTGCTTGATCAGTGACATTAGGTTCATCTTACAATAACCCCAAGGCAAAAAAAATGCATAATATCATTCAAAACGGACCGGTGTAGGGGAAAAGCCCAATCCTGAGGACCCGCCGCGCAGGAGGAGTGACAATTTAACCTCGTGCTGGTTACCTGAGGTTAGGCTTTAAGGCAAAAAAAAACTTACAGTTATTTTTGAAATTCAGAAATTTAGCCCGATCCCCCAAAAACATATCTGGCAGGGGAAATCCTAGGTTCCACAACGGCAACCCAGCAAAGTGGTAGCAATACTCCGAACCTCTGGCAACTGATCCACACGGCCAGACAATGTGCAAACTTCATTGAGAGAAAATTTCATCCTGTGCAATGCAAAGGAAATCCTGAAAACATGACCTTTGGTGGGCCTTCAGGACTGGAGTTGGGGAACCCTGATTAAACTATATGTTGCTGTTCATTGAAGCAACTTCAGTTTGCTCCTCGTTACAATACTGGTTCCTCAAATTCAAACTTTCTGTTGTTTGTGGCCCAGAATGTTCTTTACTGCGGTCAACCATCTTTACCTCTTTTTTAGCTTTAAATAGTTTTCTATTTGAACATTGTCGTTCGACAGAAAGAACTTGCTCTTTTTTAAGTTCTAGTCTTGCGGAACCTTTTCCACCAAGACCTGGAGAAACTCCTGGTGTGATGAGCTTTGGTTCTTTTACGCCAATGTCTTGATAACTATTTCATTTTTTCACAAACAAACGGCATTGACGGCAAATGTTACTTGTGACGTGGCAGGCATCCATTTTAAGAAACAAAGGTCCCTTGGAGTTTTTTTTAAGTTCTTACTTTTGATTAAAAGCTTCTTCGTTATAATTTTCTAATACTCTCTCTCCAGAGAAACAACCAAGCTTGCGGGCCATTTCCCCATTGACACATAAAAGTGGTGTGAAAATAATGAAATAGGCACACTTCCTTTACAACAAGCTCTATATCTGTTTTTTAAATGATTACTTCTTGTACAGTAACTTTGTCACACAAAATAAACTTGCAACGAGGCTGCAAAGTTCTCTGCTCCTTTGTTTGGCTGGAAGAGCTGGGCCTGGTTCATTGGTTTGGATGCAGTCTTTCTCATCATGGCTTTCAGTACTTCTGGTGAAAGCGCTGAAATGTCTCTTTAATTTGAAGTCTGGTAGGAGATTTTTTCTTTGCCTGATTCATGACTTGGCTTCACAGCATTTGTTTTCATCTGTCATTGTCAACCTGACAGAATAATGTTTTTTATCTTAGTGTGGTGGAAATTCAAAAAGTGATTTAATGTGACCTTTTGACATTCTCAGGTTTTTTTCTGCATTCACAATCCAAATGACAATTGTTTTTCCTAAAAAACATTGTCAAAATTATTGCCAGGTCTTACAACTGAATTGTGGTCAATGCTGTTATTCCTATTACTCCGTTAACTGAAGCAAAGTTTGTTGAAGGAAATACTTCTTCAGTCTTCCCTTTGGTGCAGTGCTTGGAAGACGCACACCTAGTAAACATTAGTTAGGGGGGAGCTTT
>JARQOD010000002.1:77608223-77679122 GCA_033576555.1 Oophaga sylvatica | reverse complement strand
CTCTGCTCAAAACTCATCTCAAACCCATTCACAACAGCTTCCTATTTTCTTTGGGGATCTGCTCCGGGGCAGATAGCTTTCCTCTTTCTGCCTTTAGGTGTAGTTATCGCTGAGGCTGTGACATGGCGTCTTGGATCAACGTAGGAACGCTCCACGGCTACCTCTAGTTGTGTGGTTAGTTCAGGTTACTGCAATCCAATAGGTTCCAGCCTCTCTGGTGTATTACTGTTTTTGCTTTTTCTCCTCAGCTACCTAAACATAACAGTCCCCCAGCAAAGCCCCCCCAGGCTGCACAAAGAGGAGCCGCCGACGCCGCCCCCAGAGCCTAGACCCTCGCTGATATGATCAGGTAAACACCTTGCCTCTGAAATGCCCACTCCCCCACCATATGTTCCGTACCCAGCATATAGGTGACACCCAGCGTATAAGAAGACTACCCCCTCTTTTAAGACGATGTTAGGGTCTGCGGAACGCACCTAATAGATATTGTAGAGAGGTGCGTTCGCAGCCCGGGGTCCACCGTGCAGGCGAAGCCCGCTGCTAGTAAGATGGCGAAAGTAGCGAACTCTGTTATCCCGTAGAGTCGCTAAAATAAACGCCGTAGCACGCTGTGGCAGTAAGTGTTATGTTTCGGTAGCTGAGGAGGACAGGAACAACAGCAGGGCAGCCGAACACCTGAGATGTTGCTAACTGATGGGTTGCAGATTCCTAAACTAACGACACAACTAGAGGTAGCCGTGGAGCGTTCCTACGTTGATCCTAGACGCCTCGTCACAGCCTGAGAGATAACTACACCTAAAGGCAGAAAGATGAAAGCTATCTGCCCCGGAGCAGATCTCCAAAGAAAATAGGAAGCCCCCAAACATATAATGGCGGTTAGACAAGATGATAATACAAACTTAGGCAGAAAAATAGACTGAGCAAACGCTGGGCCACAAGCTGACTAAATAGGATAGGACAGGAGAGATTACTTTCTGAAACCCAGAAAACCCTACAAAAATCGAACAATTCTGATTACAAAAATACTGAGATCACACAATCTCGCCACCCACTAAATCAGTTCTCAGTGTGAACAAAACCAAGCTGCAGCCGCTGAAAAAGCAGGAAAAAGCAAATGAGCAAATAACAGTGACTGCAGATAAACTGTGAGGAGCTCAGGCCCCAGGAGGGGACCTGGCTGACCTCCACAAAAGTGCAAAAAACAATGCAAAAAGCAAGCAGAAAAAGAAAAGCAAAAAATATCTTATCTGAAAGCAGGAGATGCAGGCAAGACTCCAGCTAACTTCCAAATGAACCAGGAACCACAATTGAGACAAGTACAATTGATCACCGGCAACCATCATGGGAGGGAACCTCCCTTATATCAGACCAGTCCGTGAACCCAGATTGCCACTCCTCGCTGAAAGGTTCAGTACTGTCTGTAACCACCAGAGGGAGCCTCTGCTCAGAAACCATCTCTAGCACATTCATAACAAGTAAGTGCGAGCTCTGTTAATCCCCAGAGCCGCTAACGGGAATGCCACAGCACTATATGGCGAAAAGTGCGAACTCACTTAGTTTCAGTGAGCCGCAAAGTAAAACGCTAGGGCGCTGAACCAGCGTTATAAAGCAAACCCTGTTGCGTCACAGAGCCGCTGAAAAAAGACTGTGTCCAGTTAGACTCACAGGGATACACAGATAACTGCTGTGCGGATAGCAGTCCGTGATCATGTACACAGCAACGCAATCAAGCAAGCTCCTCACCGGAGAAGCCGGTATTCTAGGGGCTTATTTCAGCCGAGCCCTAACCACATGCGTACATGATCACACTGGCGCATAGCACATAATGCAATTGATACTAGCGCATGGCGGCCCAGCCATGCCACCCTTTTATAGTAACAGCTACAGGACCTGCCAGAAACAAGGACCAATGAAACTGTTCCAGAACACCAGTAGTCACAGGACCTTCCTGGCGGACCATAGGACCTGCTGCAGTACCTGAGCATGTGACCCCTGATCTCCAATGAGAGATCTCACCCTGGGCATGCTCAAAAGGGGAAAACAAGGACTTTGTCCTAAAGACATCTGCTCGCCGCTAAACAGTACTGTCCACAATAGCAGAGCCTGGAGAGGCAGCAGTAATCCTCTGCACACTGTTAGACTGGGCGAGACGCTGGGACCGATGTCTAAGCTGAGCAGGATCCACTGCGGATGGAGATGGATGGGGGACCTCAGCAGGACTGGTTCGAGACTCCCCTTGTGCAGCAGCGGGAACTCGAACCCTAACAGACGATTTCATATTTTGACTGTAAAAGTTGAGGGGTCTTCTTATACGCCGGAAAATACGGTAGATGTGTGATGAGGACCTTGAACCCCCAAATGCTTTACAGAAGTTTATAACATTGAGCTGTGAAAATAAAAAAAATTACATTTTACCTACAAATATGTTTTTAGCCCCAAATTTTGTGTGTTCACAAGGGTAGCAGGAAAAAAAAAATTACCCCAAAATTTGTTGTGCAATTTGTCCTGAATACGCATATACCCCATATTTGGGGTATGTTACTGTTAAGACTCATGGCAGGGCTCAAAAAAAGTGTGATGTTTTGTAACACAGACTTTGATGGAATGGTCTGCCAGTGTCATGTCTCATTTCGAGAGTCCCTAATGTGCCTAAACAGTGGAATACCCCCACAAATGACACCATTCTAGAAGCTAGATCCCTCAAGAAATGTATCTAGATGTGTGGTGAGCACCTTTAAGCCCCAACTGCTTCAGAGAAGTTTATAATGTAGAGCAGTGAAAATAAAAAAAATCCTATTTTCAAAAAAAAAATGTTATTTTATCCCCAATGTCTTTATTTTCACAAGGATAGCATGAGAAAATGGACCCAAAAATTTGTTGTGCAATTTCTCCTGAGTACGCCGATATCCCATATGTGGTCAAAAACTCCCATACTTTTGAGGCACAGTGCAAAGCTCAAAAGGTAATAAGAGCCATATTGGAGTTCACATTTTGCTGAACTGGTTTGAGGGTACCATATCACATTGGCAGAGCCCCTGAGATGCCAAAACAGCAGAACACCCCCATAAGAGACCCCATTTTACAAACTACATGTCTCAATGAATTCCTCTAAGAGTGCAGTGATCATATTGACTCCTCATGTAGGTCACAGAATTTTATACCATTAGGCAATGAAGAAAACAAATAATCACATTTTCACTACCAAAACTTTGTTTTAGCCCCTGTAATTTTATTTTATTTTCACACTGGGAAATGGAAAAAATAGCACCAAATTTGTCCCACAATGTCTGCTGAATGTAGAAATAACCCCATACCTGCTTAGCCACATGGAGAGACCCTTCCGCGTAGAGATGACGAGCGAACTTTTTTTTTTTGTTCTGTAATACTTTGATTTGTGTACATTCCGGCAGCCAATCTGGGCACAGAAACCATCAACAACGTCATGACACAAGGTCTTCTGTGATTGGCTGCCAAAGTCACATGTCCCTATCCATATAAAAAACAGATATTTTGTTCTTCTATCTACATTTTCTCAGTGTAACAGTGCTGCTGCTGCAAGTGAACTTGTCAGTTAGCTAGATAGGATCCTGTCCTGTGTGAAATCGATCTTGCAGCATCTAACTAGTTTGTGCTAAAACTGTGCTGCCTTCTCTGGAGACCTCATTTGCTAAACAAAATCGTGTGGGCAAAGACTGTTAAAGTGAGAAATTAGGAGGCCAGATTTCCTCTTAAAAATCATTAGGCTTAATAAAGGGATTCAGCCAGGGGGTCTTATTTGTTAATTCAAATAGTTTGGGACAAAAGTGTGTTGCATTGAGGAATCAGAAGGCCACATTTCCTCTTAAAAATCATTAGGTCTAATATTGGGGTTCAGCCAGGAGGCCATATTTGCTAATCAAAATAATTTGTGATAAAACTGTGTTGCAGTGAGGAATCAGGAGGCCACATTTGCTCTTAAAAATCGTTAAGTATAAGAGTGTTGTTCAGGCACACTAAGAAATTAAAATGTAATTGTTCATTTAGTGACAGGTGACTGAAAGGTGTGGGCCTAAGGTTGTGAAACAGCAGGTTACAAGAGAGGAAGGGTACATACAACATGAGTGGGAAAAAGCAAAGTTGTGGTAGAAGGGGGAATAGGCTTGGTATTCAACGTGTACATGGGTTAGGTGTTAATGTTAATGAAAGCTCAACTGAACAAACATCGTCTCGTTCTATTTAAAGACCACTGACAACATCTGTTACTGGATAGGCTACTCCACTCCCTTTCTTTGGCAGCCGCACAGCGGTACACCTTGTAGATGAGGCACAGAAAGAGCATGTGCTCCGGTGGATGGCAAGTGCTGCATCAAGTAGCCTCTCTTCCTCTTCTTCCACCTTAACATCACATACAGTACAATCTTCAGAGGTGATACACCAATCACCCTTGTTTACCCCCAGCGTCACAAATTTCCAAATGCCCAACTGACTGCGGGGAACCACAGATGGGCCATTCTACAGAGCTGTTCACACATTTTATTCCATGAGCATCAGAGGCCTGCTCCAAAGATTCACAGAATCCAGAGGACGAAAGCATCTGCAATTATGCCTAAATTTTTTCATGTTGGATCCGGGGCCAGACGAAGTAGGGTCCAAGCAGAATCCAGACACTTGTCACCAGACATTAACCCCCGGGTGTGGAGGTGAGATGCCAGAGCCGCATGCAGACTGTACTGTGGTGACAGGGCAGGAAGAGGAGGAGGGTGACTCTCACGGCAAGGAGTAGGAAAACAGAGAGAATGATGATGAAGTTACAGATCCCACTTGGTGTGAACCCAGAGGCACACAGCTGAGCAGCTCAGCAGAGGAAGTGGAGGAGGAGGAAGACGAGGAGCTTATGTTGCAGCTTCCCTCACAAACACGGAGTGATGCAACCACAACAAGCACTGCATCCTCAGCCACAACTATGAGTTTGGCCAGCACCTGTCACAAGTCTGCAGTTTGCAGGGGCAGAAAGAGTTACCTAGCATGGGCATTTTTTGAGACCGCAAAGAATGACCCAACTCATGTTATATGGCAAATTTGCAAACAAAGACTCAGTGGAGGCAAAAATTGAAATAATTTGACTATTACATGCATGAACTGGCACATACGAGATCAACATGCATTTGTCTGGGAATCTCATTGCGCTAAAATGCGTACTAGCGGGCCCCGCCAACCACCCGCCATCCCATCAACCACATCTGTTGCTTCTTCCTCATCCGTCACCATGCCAAGTGTTCTCACACAGGTCTGCAGCCACAGAAACTCCAATTCTTTGCCTCGTACAGTCGGGGGAAGTGAGAGCCCGTCAGCTGTTAGGGAAGTGGAGATGTCTGCTGTTTTTGTTTCATTGAGCATAATACATCTTTCTCAATCCACCATAACATCTTGCATGCAACTCACTCATGGTCCAGCAGTTTATCTTGTTCACCCTACTCCACTCTCTCAGCAAAGCAGGCAGCCCTTGGTCCTGCAGTTGTGGTCACTAGGGTTGAGCGAAACAGGTCGGACACCTTCAAAAATCGCCGACTTTCGCTAAAGTCGGGTTTCGCAGACCGAAACCCAACCATAGCGTGAGGTCGGCCACGTGTTCGGTGACTTTATCGCGCCAGTCGATTTCCCTGAATGCTAAAAGCGCCATATTTCAGCCAATAATGAAGGGAGCACACTGTGGGCAACGTGATGACGCGCGCAGCCGCCACCACCATCTTATTGAAGGGCATTGCAGTGATTGGCTGGCTTTCTGTGACGTCACAGGGCATATAAAACGCCCTCACCGCCGACCGCCATTTTACTTCAGCCGATCTTAGCGTAGGGAGAGGTTGTTGCCGCTTGTTCTCATGAGGGAGAGCGTTAGGAATGCTGAAAAAAGACAAATCTGTGCCTGTGCTGATAGCGATTGGGCTGCACAGTTAGTGTGCAGTCACAGTGGTGCTTTTTTGTGTGTGCAGCAGCACTGGTTCTTAGGCAGGCAGCCACTGACAGGGGAGGAATTGGAAGTGTGGAGCAACAGTGCTGATTCTTACTGTGCACTCAGCTCTTTGCCATTGAGAGAGTAGGCATTTTTTCAGTGCAGCAGCATATCCAATTTATAGGCTGCCTGCTAGCTGTATAGCTGTGTGGACACTGCTGTGCAGACTGCTTTTTTCAAAGCAGCTACACAGCAGTAATACTGAAATAATAATTTTCTGCACAGTTACTGAGCCTTCATTTTGGCCCACACCGTATAGAGCTGTACGCGCCTCACACAGTACCTTGTATCGGCTGGTATCACGTAGAAAAGCCTGCTATCTGTGTGTGAGTCTGTAAAACCATACCTGTTTTGTTTTTTTTTTTACCAAAAGTGTATACAACTGGTATCTTTTGATACAGTTGTGTTTTACTGCCGTCTGTATTACGGTGCAAAATCAATACTGAGCGAGCGTCTTTGTGTGACTACAGAAATCTATACAGAGATTACCAAATACCCCAGCTTTGTATACAGCTGTGCTCTACTGCTATAGTACACTTATCCTGATTCCTGATCTTACTATTGTGGTGTACTCCATACTGCGGCTGTGAACGTGTGTGTTACCCCAGAAATATTTAGGGAGATTTAAAATTACACCAACACTGATTCCAGCTGAATGCTACTTATATAGTACAGTTTTGCTAATTTTAAATTCAGGTCTCCTCCTTAGTGAGACTCTGTACCAAATATCTATGGATATTTCAAATTACACCAACACTGATCTCAGCTGTACGCTAGTGATATACCACAGTTTTCCTCATTGTAAAATTGGGGCCTACTCCTTCCTGAGACTCTGAGCACCTTTGTTCCTATCAAATATCTACGGATATTTCTAATTACACCAACACTGTTCTCAGCTGTACGCTAGTGATATACCACAGTTTTCCTCATTGTAAAATTGGGGCCTACTCCATCCTGAGACTCTGAGCACCTTTGTTCCTACCAAATATCTACGGATATTTCAAATTACACCAACACTGTTCTCAGCTGTACGCTAGTGATATACCACAGTTTTCCTCATTGTAAAATTGGGGCCTACTCCATCCTGATGTCACGCTGTATAGCAGATATATATATGTGATGACAATAATCTATATCAAAAGGGCAACATACTATATAACATGCGCATAGCTATATGATAACATAGAATTACCTGACAGAAAGTCCAGTGGGTCAAAACGGAATCCGTTATACGCTGTCTCCGGCTAGAGGGTGACCGGGGTCTAAGCTGACCCTAACTGGGGTCCTAACTAATCCCTCAACCTGGAGGTACTGTTAAAGGTACAGAGGTCCAGGCCACCAGCGTAAACCCTGTCTCCTATCAATCCCTGCCAACTGTATTCTAGTCCTAAGAAGGACCCTGAATACCACCAAAGGGAATGACCGGGTAACGGTTAATGAACAGAAAGACATACAAGAAAGATAAGAAATAAAGTAAATAAAGTCTTACATACAACACTCACACACAGTAGGAACACCTAAGGTCTCAGAGATAAACTATAAGCTATAAGAGTAAAAACAACTAAGGAGCTCTTAGCTTAAGTATTCTCAGAACCGCTCCAGTCTGCTAAACTATATGAATGCTTTCACCGGCATCAACACCCAGACTGGCAGGAATATAAAGGAAACTAATTAGAACATAATCCAAAGCAGCCGGGCGAGGCTGGACCTAGTCTTAGCAAAGAGCTAGATAAAATTAACTCTCTCATTACCAAACACAAAGAAACAGCAGCTCAGCTGTGAGAAGTCAGAATGTGCAATCGCGACGATCTTCGTGGCGATGCACCCATGACAGTACCCCCCCTTCTACGAGGGGCCTCCGGACCCTCATGACCAGGTCTGTCCGGGTAAATTGTGTGAAAGGTCCGAACCAATCGATCTGCGTTATCATCAGACGCAGGGACCCACGTCCTCTCCTCAGGACCATACCCCCTCCAATGAACTTCCACGTTATCATTGACTACCACTGAAGGAGGAGGTAGAGGTGACGGTATGACTGGTGCCACATACTTTTAAGTAATGACTTGTGAAACACATTATGAATTTTAAACGTAGGAGGGAGGTCCAGACGAAATGCCACAGGATTAATTATGGAACTGATCCTGTATGGCCGATGAATCTGGGACCCAACCTCCAGGAGGGAACTTTAAGTTTTATATTCCTGGTAGACAACCACACCAGATCGTTCACCTTCAGATCTAGACCAGAAACTCTCCTCCTATCAGCCATCCGTTTGTAAGGGTTCTCCGTAACCTTCAGTCTTATGCGATCTGGAACTATCAGTCTCCCTGGAAGTCCCACAGGGGCGTCCCCCTGAGCCCCCAATACCTCCCCCTCAAGCTCAGAGCATACAGCTGACACTACAACTCCCTCCTGAGGAATAGGAACCGGATCATCCGTCTTCCCGGCCCCTGGGAAAGTACGAGATAAGGCATCAGGAAGCAACTTTATTGAGCAGTCATATGTGCGATGAGGAGGTAACTCCTTACACCCCTCCTCTGAGAACATCTCCCCAAAGTCCTCCAGAAAAGGAGGCAAAGTCCTAGGCACAACCGCACCGATGACCGTGCTCATGCAGTTATTCCTGCAAAATTCACCCCACTGGCTTATCTTTCTGGATTGCCAATCAATCACTGGGTTATGTTTAGCCAACCAAGGAAGTCCCAACACAATAGGAGCAGGCAGACCCTCCAACACATAACAAGACAATTGCTCTTTATGTATTGCCCCTACTCGAAGATCTATGTTATGAACAGCTTGTACCAAGCTACCTTGACCGAGAGGTCTAGAATCAATAGAGAGTGTAGGGACCGGTTTGGCCAATACACTCAGTTGCATACCATGCACCTGGGCAAACCGAGCGTCCACCAGATTAGCCCCGGACCCACTATCAAGAAAAACAGAAATCCTCTCAGTTCTAGTACCAATCACCACCTCCGCAGGCACGAGAAACTGAGAGGGATTTGGGGACGAAATACACACTCCCAGGTTAACTCCTTGGTTCAAAGAGGTCCGGGATGGACACCCCCCAACAAAATGTCCCTCTCTCCCGCAAAAGAAACACCTTCTAGTCTTGCGGCTCACCGCTGATTCCCTCCTACAAAATGATGTCCCTCCCAACTGCATGGGTTCCTCAGAACAGACCAGGGGAACCTCAGTATAAGGGACTTTAGTAGTAGGTGGAGTCATCACGGGGGCGGAGTTACCTCGCGTCTTCCCCGAAGACGTCTATCAATGCGAATAGCGAGGGCCATAGCAGCCTCCAGTGATGGAGGAGAATCATACTGAGCCAACACATCTTTTAATTTGTCAGACAACCCTTGACAAAACTGGCTCCTAAGAGCTGGGTCATTCCACTGAGTATCTGTTGCCCATCTACGGAACTCAGAAGAATATTCCTCCGCTGGACGATTTCCTTGCCGTATTTTACGTAACCTTGTTTCAGCAAGGGAGACTCGATCCGGATCATCATATACCAGACCCAGGGCAGCAAAAAATCGATCCACTGACTGGAGATCTGGAGAGCCTGGAGGAATAGAGAACGCCCAAGATGAGGGTCCCCTTGTAAGAGCGAGATAACAATTCCCACCCTCTGCTCTTCACTCCCAGATGACCGAGGCCGCAGCCGAAAGTACAATTTACATGCCTCCCGGAAAGTAAAAAATTTGTCCCGCCCACCAGTGAACCTATCCGGGAGAGCAACCTTAGGTTCAGATCTGGTTTGCTCCGGGGGGGACAAAACCTTGGACTTAATGTCTGCAAATTCCATGGACAACCCCTGCAACTGCCGGGCCAGCTGGGCTACTGGATCCATGACAGCTGGGGAGAATCTTTAGTATTGGCCGTGAAAATGTCACGCTGTATAGCAGATATATATATGTGATGACAATAATCTATATCAAAAGGGCAACATACTATATAACATGCGCATAGCTATATGATAACATAGAATTACCTGACAGAAAGTCCAGTGGGTCAAAACGGAATCCGTTATACGCTGTCTCCGGCTAGAGGGTGACCGGGGTCTAAGCTGACCCTAACTGGGGTCCTAACTAATCCCTCAACCTGGAGGTACTGTTAAAGGTACAGAGGTCCAGGCCACCAGCGTAAACCCTGTCTCCTATCAATCCCTGCCAACTGTATTCTAGTCCTAAGAAGGACCCTGAATACCACCAAAGGGAATGACCGGGTAACGGTTAATGAACAGAAAGACATACAAGAAAGATAAGAAATAAAGTAAATAAAGTCTTACATACAACACTCACACACAGTAGGAACACCTAAGGTCTCAGAGATAAACTATAAGCTATAAGAGTAAAAACAACTAAGGAGCTCTTAGCTTAAGTATTCTCAGAACCGCTCCAGTCTGCTAAACTATATGAATGCTTTCACCGGCATCAAACACCCAGACTGGCAGGAATATAAAGGAAACTAATTAGAACATAATCCAAAGCAGCCGGGCGAGGCTGGACCTAGTCTTAGCAAAGAGCTAGATAAAATTAACTCTCTCATTACCAAACACAAAGAAACAGCAGCTCAGCTGTGAGAAGTCAGAATGTGCAATCGCGACGATCTTCGTGGCGATGCACCCATGACACCTGAGACTCTGAGCACCTTTGTTCCTACCAAATATCTACGGATATTTCAAATTACACCAACACTGTTCTCAGCTGTACGTTAGTGATATACCACAGTTTTCCTCATTGTAAAATTGGGGCCTACTCCTTCCTGAGACTCTGAGCACCTTTGTTTCTACCAAATATCTACGGATATTTCTAATTACACCAACACTGTTCTCAGCTGTATGCTAGTGATATACTACAGTTTTCATAAAATTCAGATTGTGTTGGACTCCATACTGACCCTGTGAGCGCCTGTGTTACTCGACAAAGATATCCTCAAATTTCCAAAATTATCATTCACCTTATACAGCTGCACGCTTCTGATACAGTATCATATATCTGCTGTTATTTTGGGAACATTTTCACAAACATGAGTAGGTATGGTCTCAGACCCCATAAAGGTGGGCGGTGGGGGCCAGCTAGTACAGATGGTGGTGGTGCATGTGCTGGTACTGCCAAAAGCACTATAGCTCCTAAGGCAGGAGGTCTTGATCCGGCGGCATTGTCTGGGTCCACAAACCCTCGAAGGCTATCTTTTCTGGGAGTAGGTAAACCTCTTTTAAAGCCGGAGCAACAGGAAAAGGTTTTGTCTTACCTTGCTGAAGCAGGCTCCAGCTCTATGTCCTCCTCTTCTCAAGTTTCAAAAAGTAGAAGCACTCAGTTCTCATTTGGTGCTTCTGGTCAGGAACAACCCCTTTCCTTTTGTCCTTCACCCCCAAGTAAAGTGAAGGATGCGGCAGCCCGCAGTGCTGGTGATTACTCCATGGAGCTGTTTTCACATTCCATGCCAGGGTTAACAAGTCAAATCATGAATTCACCAGTCCGAGATGAATCAGACATGGAGTGCACTGATGCACAGCCACTGATAGATGATTCTGCTGGTACATTCCCACAGAGCACTACATTGACTTTGCAGTGTCCAGAGCCAGAAGCTGACCCTGATGAAACTCAGGTGCCCCTTCCCACATACTATAGCACCGTACACGGTCACACAGAGGAAGGTGCAAATGAAATGGAAGAGGAGATGATGGGTTACCCAGTTGTTGATCCAGATTGGCATCCAGTGGGGGAAGAAGTTGACGGTGGCAAATATAACTCACAAGCTGAGGAGGATCCGCAGCAGTTGTCAACATCGCAGCAGAGTTTATCTGTGAGTCCCGCAGCTGTAAAAAAAAAACGTGTTACAAAAC
This sequence comes from Oophaga sylvatica, assembly GCA_033576555.1. Lineage (NCBI taxonomy): Eukaryota > Metazoa > Chordata > Amphibia > Anura > Dendrobatidae > Oophaga > Oophaga sylvatica. The sequence continues at coordinate 77,667,282 of JARQOD010000002.1, read as the reverse complement.
CCCACAAAAAAGTGGCAGGACAGCTTGGACAGACGGCAAGCTCTGAAAATGTATACAATAGTAGGAAAAGTGCAGTTTGGCTCTTTTTTAAGCAAAATCCTATTAATGATGTCAAGGTTACATGTCAGAAGTGCGGAAGGAACTTTAGAAGAGGTAAAAATGTAAAAAATTTGAATACCAGTTGCATGCTTAGACATTTAAATACCATGCACTTTCAAGCGTGGACGGACTACAAAAGCTCAGTTAGCACATGTGCACCTGCTCCGACTGAAGTTAGCCACCAACGCTCCATCGCTTCCCCCACTGTAACATCACCGGTTGGCACACCAGCAGCAACAAGTGTTGAGGTGTCGGCGCAAGGCCAAAGCAGTCAGGGAATCAGTCGTTTTTGCAACGAAAGAGTGCATGTAGGCCATCGCCATCACCACCAGCAACACCACTACCATCAACATCACCAACCCCCTCTCAGTCCATCATGTCCACCGGTTGTTCCCCATATGCAGCTCTCAAGTACAGCTCACACTACCAGACACTATGAGTAGGTCCAAAAAGTACTCACCCTCTCATCCGCGCACACTGACTTTGAATGCCTAAATTGGCAAACTGATCGCATTAGAGATGATACCCTTCCGTTTAGTTGAAAGCGCTGCATTCAGGGACCTCATGGCCTACGCTGTCCCTCGCTATGACCTACCTAGTCGGCACTTCTTTTCTCGAAAAGCCATCCCTGCCCTCCACCAGCATGTGAAAGACCGCATTGTCTATGCACTCAAACAATGAGTGAGTGGAAAGGTGCACCAATGTCACGCTGTCTCTGCGTACCGGAGGATAGGGGCCTAAGCTGACCCTAAGCTGGGGCCCTGACTAATCCCTCTACCTGGAGGTACTGTTAAAGGTACAGAGGTCCAGGCCGCCAGCGTAATCCCTACCTCCTGAGGATCCCTGAACCTCAGTGATCTAGTCCTGAGAAGGACCCCGATCACAACAACAAGGAACGGGATAATATAAACCCACACACAGTACAAGACGAACGAGACAGTACAAGGGGAAAATCAACAACCACCTTGCATACAAAACTACACCAAAACAACAGAGGGAACACCAATGGGTAAGGAGATAAATGATAAAGCGAGGAAGGGAAAAACCCACACACAAAGTACACTTCACTCCAATCTCCAAAATACCACAAGCCGCTCTGTTTGTCTGCCAGGAATGCTTTCACCGACACTTCCCTAGCAGACTGGCAGGTATTTGAAGGAATCCCATCACTGCAGCATTAATTGCAGCTGGGCGAGGCTGGCTTCGTCTAGCACAGAGAGAGGGAGAATTAACTCCCTCACTGCCGAAAAACACCCAGCACCAGAAACTCAGCTGTGAGAAGTCAGGCTGTGCAATCGCGACGATCTTCGTAGCGACACACCCGTGACAGTACCCCACCTTCTACGAGGGGCCTCCGGACCCTCAGGGCCAGGTTTATCTGGGTGAGTAGTGTGGAAGGCCCAAATTAATCGGTCTGCGTTAATCTCCGACGCAGGAACCCACGTCCTCTCCTCAGGACCATACCCCCTCCAATGAACCAGGTACTGAAGGGACCGGCGATTCAGACGTGAATCGATGATTCTCGACACCTGGAACTCCAAGTTACCATTGACCACCACAGGAGGAGGAGGTAAAGGTGAAGGTATCACCGGCGCCACATACCTCTTAAGCAACGATCTGTGGAACACATTGTGAATTTTAAATGTAGGAGGGAGGTCAAGACGGAATGCCACCGGATTAATTATAGAACTGATCTTGTATGGCCCGATGAACCTGGGACCCAGTTTCCAGGAGGGAACCTTAAGTTTTATATTCTTGGTAGACAACCATGCCAGATCGTTCACACTTAGGTCCGGACCAGACACTCTCCTCCTATCAGCCATACATTTGTATCGGTTCCCCAGAGTACTCAGATTATTCAGCACTCCTCTCCACACTGAAGCAAGTGATGACGAAAATCGTTCCTCCTCAGGAACCCCAGAAAAGCCCCCCCTATTGAAAGTACAAAACTGGGGGTGAAAACCATATGCCCCAAAAAACGGGGACTTACCAGTGGACTCGCTCCGCCTATTATTAAGAGCAAACTCCGCCAGAGGCAAGAAAGAAGCCCAGTCCTCCTGGTTCTCTGACACAAAACACCAGAGATATGTTTCCAAGCTCTGGTTCAGACGCTCTGTCTGACCATTGGTCTGCGGATGAAAAGCCGATGAAAATGACAACTGCATCCCCCGCGTGTACAAAATGCCTTCCAGAATTTGGACACAAACTGAGACCCCCGATCCGACACCATATCGGAGGGTACCCCGTGAAGTCTCACAATCTCCCCAATGAACACCTGCGCCAGAGTTTTAGCATTAGGAAGAGCAGGAAGAGCGATGAAATGTGCCATCTTGCTGAACCTGTCCACTACAACGAGTATGACTGTTTTACCCGAAGATGGCGGGAGGTCCGTAATGAAGTCCATAGACAGATGAGTCCACGGACGCTCCGGGATCTTCAAAGGTAAGAGGGCCCCAGACGGACGGGTATGTGGGGTCTTAGAGCGCGCACAAAACTCGCAGGACGCGACAAAAGTTACCACCTCCCTATGTAAGTTAGGCCACCAAAACCGACGCGAGAGGAGATCCTCAGTTGCTTTACTCCCCGGGTGTCCTGCCAAAGCTGAATTATGGTGTGCCTCGATCACCTTTTGTCGCAACTGATTTGGAACAAACAGTCTCCCTGGAGGTCCTACAGGGGCGTCCCCCTGAGCCTCCAATACCTCCTCCTCAAGCTCAGAGCATACTGCCGACACCACCACCCCCTCCTGAAGGATAGCAACCGGGTCCTCCGTATTCCCGGCCCCAGGGAAACTACGAGATAAGGCATCCGCCTTTACATTTTTTGACCCAGGACGATATGTGACGACAAAATTAAACCTGGTAAAAAATAATGACCACCTAGCTTGTCTGGGATTCAGACGTTTTGCAGACTCCAAATATAGCAGGTTCTTGTGATCGGTGATGACAGTGACCGGATGGACTGCAGCCTCCAAAAAATGGCGCCACTCCTCAAAAGCCAACTTAATGGCCAAGAGTTCCCTATTGCCGACATCATAATTCCTCTCAGCGGACGACAGTTTTTTAGAGAAAAATGTGCACGGATGCCACTTACCAGGGGACGAAACTTGTGACAATACTGCTCCCACCCCTACCTCGGAAGCGTCTACCTCTACAATGAACGGCTGTGACGCATCAGGTTGAATAAGTATGGGTGCCGAGGCAAAGCATTTTTTCAAGGAGGAGAATGCTTGACAAGCCTTGTCAGACCACCTAGAAAATCCGTCCCCTTTTTTGTCATGTCTGTGAGAGGTTTAACCATGGACGAGAAATTACGAATAAATTTCCGGTAATAATTAGCAAACCCCAGGAAACGTTGTAGAGCCTTAAGGTTCTCTGGCAGATCCCACTCAAGAACTGCCCGTACTTTCCCAGGGTCCATACGAAAACCGGATGCTGAAACCAGAAAGCCTAAAAACTGGAGTTCCTGTACGGCGAACACACACTTTTCCCATTTGGCGTACAGTTTATTATCCCGCAAGATCTGTAACACCTGCCTAACATGCTCCTGATGAGACACAAGATCCGGCGAGTAAATTAAGATATCATCCAGATATATGACCACAAATTGTCCCACCAGGTGGCGAAAAATGTCATTTACAAAGTGTTGGAACACCGCCGGGGCATTAGTCAGACCGAATGGCATGACAAGGTTCTCATAATGCCCCTCCGGAATGTTAAATGCCGTCTTCCACTCATCCCCCTCCTTCATCCTAATCAGATTGCACGCCCCCCTGAGATCCAACTTAGAGAACCATTTGGCGCCCACGATCTGATTGAAGAGATCGGGAATAAGTGGGAGCGGATACGGATCTCGGACCGTAATCCGATTAAGTTCACGGAAATCCAGGCAAGGGCGTAGGCCTCCATCTTTCTTCTTCACAAAGAAGAACCCCGCGGCCACCGGGGAAGATGAAGGTCTAATATGCCCCTTTGCCAGACTTTCAGCAATATAATCCTTCATGGCCTGCCTCCAGGACCAGATAGATTATACAACCTAGATTTAGGTAACTTGGCCTCAGGGAGCAGTTTTACAGAACAGTCATACACGCGATGAGGAGGTAGTTCCTGACACCCTTTCTCCGAGAATACATCCTCAAAGTCCGCCAGAAATGGAGGTAAGACCCTAGGAGTGACCGCACTGATGACCGTATTCATGCAGTTTTTATTACAGAATTCACTCCATTGGCTTATCTCTCTGAATTGCCAATTAATAACTGGGTTATGCTTAGTTAACCAAGGAAGGCCCAACACTATAGGAGTGGGAAGACCCTCCAACACGTAACAAGACAACAGTTCTTTATGTATCGCCCCCACTTGAAGTTTTACGTTATGCACAGCTTGCAAAAAACTTCCCTGACCGAGGGGTCTGGCGTCGATCGAGAATATGGGGATGGGTTTAGCCAACACACTCAATCGCATACCTTGAAGCCGGGCAAACCGAGTGTCCACCAGATTAGCCCCGGCCCCACTATCCAGAAGAACAGATATCCTCTCAGTTCTCATACCCACCACCACCTCCGCCGGTACGAGAAACTGAGACGAACTTAGGGACGAAATACTTACTCCCAGATTGCCGTCCACCACACAACCTGGGATCAATAGTTTTCCGATGACCCTTTACTCTGCAAAGGACGGGATGGACACCCCCCAATAAAATGTCCCTTTTTCCCACAGAAGAAACAACTTCCTGTTTTGTGGCGCCCCGCCGGTCCCCTCCCCCGAAATGATGTCCCTCCTAATTACATAGGCTCCTCTGGACTGACCAGGGGAACCTCCATATAAGGGACCCTTGAGGAAGGTGGAGTCATCACAGGGGGCGGAGTTATCCCGCACCTCTCCCGAAGCCGTCTGTCAATACGAATAGCAAGGGCCATAGCGGCTTCCAGTGACGCGGGAGGGTCATACTGTGCCAACACATCCTTTAATTTGTCAGATAAACCTTGACAAAACTGGCTCCTAAGAGCCGGGTCATTCCACTGGGTGTCCGTGGCCCACCTACGGAACTCCGAACAGAATTCCTCCGCCGGACGATCTCCCTGCTGGATCCTACGTAACTTAGATTCAGCAAGGGAGATCCGATCCGGGTCATCATATACAAGACCCAGAGCTGCAAAAAACCTATCCACTGACTGGAGAGCCGGGGAGCCCAGGGGAAGAGAGAACGCCCATGATTGTGGGTCCCCTTGTAGGAGTGAGATGACAATTCCCACCCTTTGCTCATCACTCCCCGATGCCTGTGGCCGCAGCCGAAAGTACAATTTACATGCCTCCCAGAAAACAAAAAACTTGTCCCGCCCCCCAGTGAACCTGTCAGGGAGAGCTACTTTAGGTTCTGGTCCGGCTTGCTCAGGGGGGTACAAAACCTTGGACTTAACGTCCGCCAGCTCCATGGACAAACTCTGCAACTGCCGAGCAAGACTGGCTACTGGATCCATGGTAGCTGGAGAAAATCTTTTGTCGGTCGGTGAAAATGTCACGCTGTCTCTGCGTACCGGAGGATAGGGGCCTAAGCTGACCCTAAGCTGGGGCCCTGACTAATCCCTCTACCTGGAGGTACTGTTAAAGGTACAGAGGTCCAGGCCGCCAGCGTAATCCCTACCTCCTGAGGATCCCTGAACCTCAGTGATCTAGTCCTGAGAAGGACCCCGATCACAACAACAGGGAACGGGATAATATAAACCCACACACAGTACAAGACGAACGAGACAGTACAAGGGGAAAATCAACAACCACCTTGCATACAAAACTACACCAAAACAACAGAGGGAACACCAACGGGTAAGGAGATAAATGATAAAGCGAGGAAGGGAAAAACCCACACACAAAGTACACTTCACTCCAATCTCCAAAATACCACAAGCCGCTCTGTTTGTCTGCCAGGAATGCTTTCACCGACACTTCGCTAGCAGACTGGCAGGTATTTGAAGGAATCCCATCACTGCAGCATTAATTGCAGCTGGGCAAGGCTGGCTTCGTCTAGCACAGAGAGAGGGAGAATTAACTCCCTCACTGCCGAAAAACACCCAGCACCAGAAACTCAGCTGTGAGAAGTCAGGCTGTGCAATCGCGACGATCTTCGTAGCGACACACCCGTGACAACCTCACAACAGATGCATGGTCCAGTAAGCATGGCCAGGGGCATTACGTGTCCATCACTGCACACTGGGTGAATGTGGTGGAAGCAGGGTCCACAGGGGACAGCGGCGGTGGGACAGTTCTGCCTAGCCGGTATAGGAAACAGTTGGCTGTAGGCGTTACACCCTCCTCCTCCTACTCCTCCTCCACAATCGAAAGCTCGGAGTCATCAACAGAGCGCTGTCGCACCAGACCTCCATTCGCAGCTGCCAGTGTTGCACAGGAGGTGTCACAGTATCGAACAGCTGGTGGTAAGCGTCAGCAGGCTGTTTTACAAATGATGTGTTTGGGTGACAACAGACATACCGCGGAGGTACTGGCCGACTACTTGCAGCGAGAAACTGAGTCATGGCTGGGCAGTCTACATCTCGAGCCAGGCAAGGTAGTTAGTGATAACGGGTGTAATTTTGTGTCGGCCATAGCCTGGGCAAAACTCCGACACATACCTTGTCTGGCTCACACCTTGAACCTGGTGGTGCAGTGCTTCCTAAAAAATTATCCCGACTTATCAGCCCTGCTCACTAAGGTGCGAAGACTGTGCTCACACATCCGTCGATCGCCCGTAGACTCCAGTCGGATGCAGAGGTTGCAGCGATCGCTACACCTCCCCAAGCACTGCCTAATCATAGACATTGCAACAAGGTGGAACTCCACCATGCACATGGTTGAAAGGCTGTGCGAACAGAGGCAGGCTGTAATGCATTTGTGGCAGGATACACGGGCAGGCAGTACGAGGGCAGACATGGAGTTGTAGGGTGTGCAGTGGTCAAAGCTCAAAGATCTCTGTAAAGTCCTGCAGTGTTTTGAGGAATGCACACGGCTGGTAAGCGCAGATGACACCATAAGTATGAGCATCCCACTTATGCGTCTGCTCATGCAAACTTTGACGCACATTAAGGTTCAGGCGTCTGCAGCGCAGGAGGAAGAGGAGGAGCAGGAGGGAAGCCTTGATGACAGTCAGCCATTGTCTCCTCAGGGAAATGTCCAGGACGATGGGGAGGAAGAAGAGGAGGAGGATGAGGGGGATGGTTATTTGGGGAAGAGGAGCCTTCTCAGGGGCAAGATCAAATGTTGGCGTGCCAACGTCAGGTACAGGGTTTGTACGGGACTGGAGGGATGTGGATATTTCAGATAGTGCTCCTCCACCCACCAGTGTCAGTGCATCATTGACACCTGGAACATTGGCCCACATGTGTGATTATGCCTTGCGCATTCTAAAAAGGGACCCCCGCAATGCCAAAATGATGAAGGATGACGACTACTGGTTCGTCAGCATCCTTGATCCACGCTATAAAGGAAAATTACAGAACATCATGCCACAGGAGAACCTAGAGCTAATATTGGTGAACAAACAAGCAACTGTTGTAAACCGTTTGTTAGAGGCATTCCCATCACACAGCAGCATTGCTGGTTCTACCATGAGCCCTAGTGGGCCGAATGGAAGAGGTGTTCGTGCTACACACAGCCGAAGTGGGGTTGGAGACAGGGTTTCATGACCATGTTGTGGACTTATTTCTCAACTACCGCTCACACGACAGGTCATCATCAGGAATCTATGGCAACTGACTGGAGACAGCAGTTGTCAACTATGGTAAAAAACTACTTCTCCTTTCATATTGATGTTCTCCCTCACGGGTCATTCCCCTTTGACTACTGGGCCTGTAAACTGGACACCTGGCCTGAATTGGCACAATATGCCTTACAGGAGCTCGCTTGCCCTGCTGGTAGTGTGTTATCTGAAAGAGTGTTCAGTGCTGCTGGATCAATCCTGATAGAAAGAAGGACACGTCTGTCCACCCAAAATGTGGAAGATCTAACCTTCATTAAAATGAACCTGTCATGTATAGTGTACAGTTCCTATAGCGTCTTGTGCTTGGGTGCGAGGAAAACACAGGAGACATAGGTTGAAATGAAATGACTTGTATTACTTCATACAAGCATGCTGAAAAGTTCACACAGTTTGCAGGAACAGCGACAGGAGACACAGCAGGCCAGAGTAACTTCAAGCACTACAATAAATCTCCAAAGCAGGTTCAGGATCTCTTCTCTGTACCGTAATTCCTCTGCAAACATGGATTCACCAAACAGCAGGTTTCCAGAGTCCAAAAGTGTTCCAAGGTTCCTCAGTAGGGAATAGCTGGAGTACAAGTCCAAGGCTTCCAGGAGTCAGGTCACAGACTGACTGAGGCTTGATTCAGGAGCACTGATTGTTCAGCTGAGGCTGCTTAAGAAGCAAGAGGGAAGAATCAGGGCGGGAACATGAAAACTGGAAACTCCATATTAACTGAGGGCAAGAGCTGCAGAAAGACAGAAAGCAAAATGGCCGACGGAAAACTGAGTTTCAAGGAACATGTCAACAGAGACAAAGAACCTTACATTACTCCCCCCTTAGGGACAACCTCCGGATGACCTCAGACCAGGCTTGTCAGGGTACCTCTGATGAAACTGGCGGAGCAGGCGAGGAGCATTTACATTATTGACTAGTTCCCATGAGTTGTCCTCCACTGGGTAGCCCTGCCATTTAATCAAATATTGCAACTGATTTCTGTACAACCTGGAATCTAGAATCCTTTCCACCATAAATTCTTCCTGACCATCGACCAGCACTGGGTCAGGGCAAGGAGAAGAACGTCCAGGAAACGTATTGGGTGTTGCAGCCTTTAGTAGGGATACATGAAAGACAGGGTGGATTCTCATAGTTCTGGGCAGTTGAAGACGACAAGCAACAGCACTTATAATCTTATTGATCTTATAAGGTCCAATGTACTTATGTCCCAATTTAGACAATGGAATCTTTAATTTAAGATTTCTGGTTGACAGCCAGACCAAATCTCCTACCTTGAAAGCTGGTGCAGGTTTACGAAATTTATCTGCTGCTTTCTTGTACCTTTCCTGAGCCAATTCTAGATTTTCCTTTAGAAGATCCATATTCTTTTGTAAAGAAGTGATTCTTTCAGCCACTGCCGGCAAGGGCGTATCTATGGGAAATTGAGGAAGAATGTTAGGATGATAACCTAGATTGGAGTAAAAAGGAGACTGCTTTGTGGAGGCGCTCTGAGAGTTGTTATAAGAGAACTCAGCCAGTGGAAGTAGATTCACCCAATCATCCTGTAGGTGGCAGATAAAACAGCGGAGATACTGCTCCAGGGACTGATTGGTTCGTTCTGTCTGTCCATTAGTCTGGGGATGAAAAGCAGAAGAAAGGTTTACTTTAATGTCCAATGCTGCACAGAAATTTTGCCAAAACCTTGAAGTGAATTGCACCCCTCGATCCGAAATGACCTCATCCGGTACTCCATGTAAGCGAAACACATTCTTAATCATCAAGTCTGATGTCTGTTTTGCAGTGGGTAAGCCGACACAAGGGATAAAATGAGCTGCCTTTGTTAGACGGTCAACCACCACTAGAATGGTGTTCTTCCCTTGAGAGGTTGGTAACTCCACAATGAAGTCCATAGAAATGGATCCCCACGGGCGGGACGGGGTGGGAAGAGGTTGCAACAGACCAGTTGGTGAGGAGCGAGGTGTTTTGCATCTTGCACAGACTTCCCATGAAGTGACATAGTTTAAGACATCTTTCCTGTAAGTGGGCCACCAAAAGAAACGAGAAAGAAATTCTTGTGTCTTTAGAATTCCCCTATGCCCGGCTATCTTGGAATCGTGGATGAGTTACAATACTCTCAATCTGACTGTTTCAGGTATATACAGACGTTGTCCCTGAATCCATACACCATTCTTAAAGACAAGACTTACGTCCCTTGGGGGTTGAGCCAACAAAGAATCCGCATGGTATGCTTCCTTGATGTCCTTAAGTAGGTCTTGATTATGAATCACTCCCAGGAATCTAGAGTCAGGAAGAATAGTCTTAGGAGGAGTAAGTGGACGTGTCTCTGCTGAATGAATCCTAGAGAGTGCATCAGCCTTTCCATTGCGCGATCCTGGTCTATAAGAAATGACAAAATTAAATTGGTTTAGGAAAAGATTCCAGTGAGCCTGGCGAGGAGTCAGGCACTTAGCCGACCTGATAAATTCAAGGTTACGATGGTCTGTCAGGACGACTATTTGCTGTGCAACTCCCTGAAGAAGGTGTCTCCATTCCTTGAAGGCGGCAATAATGGCCAACAATTCTCTATTGCCCACATCGTAGTTCCTCTCAGCCGAAGACAACTGCTGGGAAAAGAAGGCACAGGGATGCAAGACATTCTTCTCACCTGTTCTCTGAGAGAGTATAGCTCCAACGGCACAGTCTGAAGCATCCACCTCTATTATGAAGGCAAGCTCGGGGTTGGGATGTACTAAGATAGGTGCGGTGGTAAATTTATCCTTTAAACAGGAAAATGCTTCCTGAGCTTGCGGGGTCCAGGAGAACCTAGACTGTTTCTGGGTAAGTTGGGTGATAGGTGACACTACCTCAGAAAAATTCTTAATGAAACGTCTATAGAAGTTGGCAAACCCGATGAAACGCTGCACCTCCTTCACATTTCTAGGAATTGGCCAATCCTTGATGGCTTGGGTCTTGCTTCCATCCATACTAATCCCTTGCGTAGATAGTACATACCCCAGAAATTGAATTTCGGTCCTATGGAATTCACATTTTTCAAGTTTGATGTAGAGATGGTTTTGTCTTAGGTGTTCTAAGACCATTCTCACATGTCCATGATGTTCCTCTGTGGAGTTAGAAAAAATTAGAATATCATCCAGATAAATCACCACAAATGTATCTAGGAGATCCCTGAAGATATCATTCACGAAGTGTTGGAAAGTGGCTGGGGCGGTACTCAGACCAAAAGGCATAACTAGATATTCAAAGTGTCCATAGCGTGACCTGAAAGCAGTCTTCCATTCATCCCCAGGTCTAATACGGACCAAGTTATAGGCCCCACGGAGATCCAGTTTAGAGAAAATTTTGGCATGCCGCACTCTCTCCAACAACTCAGGGATTAAAGGCAATGGATAACGGTTTCTAATAGTAAACTTATTGAGTTCCCTATAGTCTATGCAGGGTCTCAGAGATCCATCTTTCTTCTTCACAAAGAAGATGGGTGCACCTGCGGGAGATGAAGAGGGGCGTATGAAGCCCTTGGCTAAATTTTCGTCTATATAATCCTTCAAAGCTTTTAGCTCGGGCCCCGCTAGGGGGTAGATCTTACCAAAAGGTATCTCGGCTCCAGGCAATAATTCAATTGGACAATCATATGGACGGTGAGGAGGAAGCTGATCAGCGTTCTTCTTGTCACATAAATCCACATAGTCCTGGTATACAGCTGGTAGTTCAGGGACTGACATGGTTCCTTTAGGAACAGAGCAAGCTGAAACTCCTTGACTCATCTGTTTCTCCGGAAAGTGTAATTCCTTGGTCTCCCAGTTAATCGTAGGATTCTGCGCCTGCAGCCATGGTAGCCCTAGAATAATGGGAAAGTGGGGAGAAGAGATAAGCATAAAAGACATTTTCTCCTGATGATCTTTACCCATAAGGACCCTCAAAGGCTCTGTTTCTTGATCCACTGGTCCAGAAGTCAGTAGAGAGCCATCCACAGTCTCCATCTGTACTGGAGTAGCCTTCTTCACTGAACGTATCCCCTGTTCAGAGCAAAGGAGATATCCATAAAATTTCCACTTGCTCCTGAGTCGATCATAGCAGAGCTAGACACCCAGACTGAGTCAACCCAGAGTTTGATGGAAAGGAAGCAATGAGAATTGTTTCTTTTACAACTCAGCTGGGACACCGCTGAGGAAACTTGAAAAATTGCAGCGTTTATACCGTCATCGTCCCCAGAACTAACAGAGTTTAAGTCCGAGAAATCAAGATCTCTTGCAGCAGATCTCTCTGGAGCCTGAGGCTCGGACATGACAGAGCTCCTCTCGCAACACTCACAGTGAATGACTGCTGCAGTAGTCTTACGAGAACGGCTGGGGCAGTTTATAATGAAGTGCCCTGACTTACCACAGTAGAAACATAGATTTTCCTTTATACGATGTTCTTTGCGTGCATCACTAACCCGTCTTTGTAAAGAGTCCACCTGCATGGGTTCAGGTTCTGGTTCCCTTGTGATCCTACTCAAAGGTTCCTTAGCTGAGGAGGGAGGTAGTAAAAGGTTAGTGCGATTATTTTCGAACCATCTCTCTTGTCTGCGTTCAGTCAGACGAGCATCAATACGGATACAATAGTTAATAAAGTCACCTAACGCAGTGGGAGGGTCGGCACGAGCAAGTTCATCCTTAATCAGTGGAGACAACCCTTTCCGAAAAATAGATTTTTTAGCGGAAGTGTCCCAAGTAGTATCAAGAGCCCATCTCCTGAAATCCAGGGCATATTCGGCTACTGAACGCTTACCTTGGCGCAAAGTTAACATGGCTGCTTCAGCTGTTGCACCTCGATTGGGGTCATCAAACACCTGCCCCATGGCTGAAATAAAAGCATCAAGGTGATTCAAACAATCATCCTCAGTCTCAATCAGAGGGTTTGCCCACATCAAAGCCTTATTGGTAAGCAACATGATTATAGTAAGCACTTTGGATCGTTCAGTGGGAAATTGTGAAGCATGTGCAGAGAAAAATAAATTGCATTGATTAATAAATCCCCTGAATTTCTCATGTTCACCGCCAAAACGAAAAGGAGGTAATTTGGGGATCCCAGAACTTGGGGTTATGGCAGGAGCCTGGGCTCGTTCCTCTAGAGCCTCAATCCTGGCTCGCAATTCCTGGATAGTCTGTCCAAACACTTGCAAATTATGATTAGTGAGGTCCTGTAGGCTTGCAAAATGGGTTTTTAAAGTCTGTACATCTGAAAGGATTGTATCAGTCACTCGGCAAAGTTCCTTTATGCGGGCCTCCATCTTCCAGATCTTTTAAGGCAGAAGTGCTGGAAGGAGAAGAGGAAAGGAAAAAAAAAAAACAATAGTGTTTACCTGTGGTAACACTCCAGAGTAAAATTTTAAGGGAATGCGCTCACCTGGAATGGTTGTGAGAAGTCACAACCACTGTCATCACATAAGGTATTAAACGGACATCTGATATCCACAGTCACAGCAGACACGGCTTTCCCAGACCCAGCAGACACTAAACATTGGCTCCTGAATCTTGTCATGTATAGTGTACAGTTCCTATAGCGTCTTGTGCTTGGGTGCGAGGAAAACACAGGAGACATAGGTTGAAATGAAATGACTTGTATTACTTCATACAAGCATGCTGAAAAGTTCACACAGTTTGCAGGAACAGCGACAGGAGACACAGCAGGCCAGAGTAACTTCAAGCACTACAATAAATCTCCAAAGCAGGTTCAGGATCTCTTCTCTGTACCGTAATTCCTCTGCAAACATGGATTCACCAAACAGCAGGTTTCCAGAGTCCAAAAGTGTTCCAAGGTTCCTCAGTAGGGAATAGCTGGAGTACAAGTCCAAGGCTTCCAGGAGTCAGGTCACAGACTGACTGAGGCTTGATTCAGGAGCACTGATTGTTCAGCTGAGGCTGCTTAAGAAGCAAGAGGGAAGAATCAGGGCGGGAACATGAAAACTGGAAACTCCATATTAACTGAGGGCAAGAGCTGCAGAAAGACAGAAAGCAAAATGGCCGACGGAAAACTGAGTTTCAAGGAACATGTCAACAGAGACAAAGAACCTTACAGAACCATGCATGGATTTCAAAAGATTTTGTCCCACCTTCCCCTCATGACACATAGCTTGGCAGTATAATGGCTCACTTTCTCCGCCTCTTGATCGTACTCCTCCAATTCCTCCATTTGCAGCTGCTGAACCTCCAGCCTACAGGTCAACATATGCAATTTTTGGAAACCAGTCCATAACTGTCCTAACCCCCCCCAGGTCTGGTATAAACAACTTGTGCACCCTGCCAAGTGATGGTGCTCTGAGCAGGTGGTGGGGCCTACTGTTGGGCGACGGCACTGGCATAGGGCCCCTCATAGTACAAAAAGTGTGTCTGATGGTGGGGGAGCACACTCGCTGTTAGACACAACTCTATACTAGGAGGGGCCCTGTGCCAGTGCCGTCGGCCACAAGTGGGCACAACATGCTTGCTCTGGGCAACATCACTTAAAAAATGTATCTATTTTTGTCTTACATCTACATGTCCACCAATAACATCAAAAGTTTGGCAATTTGCCCTATAGAGTCCTGCAAGTGGATCGACCGCCAGGGCACTGTGGTCCTCGGTAACGGGAAGGTCTGTTCAAGGGATGTGTCACGTGAGCAGTGACACGGTACGTGGCCTTGGGCATCCAATGAAAAGGGGAAATATTTTCATGGGATATATGGAGATTTTGTATTGAACTGTTTACGCCACCATTGCTTTCTGTTGAAAGTTGACCAGCGCTGCAGTGCAGAGCCTCAGAGACAAGTGTTGATGCAGCAGAGTTAGAATATCTCTCCACAGGCCACGCTTGTTGGATCAGGGCAGAATTATGTATTGGAAGGAACATGAATGGTGCTGTTAGATGTAGCAGTGTGTACTAGGTGCTGCAGGCAGAAATTGAGATCACACATTCAGGTGCAGTTTCCAAGGCTTTACTTGGAGTTAAGGTGTGCACACAAGCCCGCTTAATGGAAAAAATGTCAAAGGCAGTACACTAACGTCAAGCCTAAACTCAATAAGGCATAGATATGACTCGCCAATTTGCATTTGGACTACCCATTTGATTATTACTTTACAGTTAACAAATAGTCACACTAAATTTCATTCAAAATCCGTATCTGTTTAGTGCTGCAATGTAAGCCACCAAAATATCCTTGCATTAAAAATTACCTACTGTTCTCCAACTACACCAACAGCTATTCAATTTTGTTAGTCACCATTTACTGTGCGATGAGGATTCGCCTGTGAATGTCAGTGGATGAAGGTGCAAAGAGTCATCATCAGGGATCTTAAAGGGATGTACATTTTCCAAGGCTTTGCTCGGAGTTGAGGTGTGCACACAAGGACGTTCGCTACGTTGTCCTCCAGGTGAGGGGCTCAGCAAAGTCACTGGTACATTGTGAACACACCTTTCCAGGACTCCTTAAAATATGTTCCTTTCTCTCCCGTCTGATGTTGTACAATTACTCGGCTCTACGTCCTGCCAACACCACAAAATCATTGTCCCAAGCCAGTAGCCGCGTAACTTCTGTGACAACGTCTGCTCTGCTGTATCTTGCTATTATATAGACACGCTTTCGGCAAAGATAATCGAGGTTCATAGCTGTGTTGTAAAGTTCACCAATAGGCTAAATGGCCACTGTTCCTTCTGCGCCCTAGTCCCTCAACAATTGGATGGGGCCCCATGGATGTCTTACTCAGTATCCGTGCCCCTAGTACACCTTCTTCCTCACGTTCTGGGCCTGTGGACGAGCTACTACCAGATCCTTGTACCCTCCCAGACTGTTTGAGTACTCTCTAAAGCTTCACTGCACCTCCTTCTTAGTTTCTTCAGCCCCCACTCAGGCACTGTTTCCTAACCAGCCAGGGCTGAGAAGATCCTCCCTTAGGGCACGTCCATGCTGTCCTGCTGCTGTAGTCTGAGGTGGGTGCAGGTGTTACAGTCCTGTGTGTTGTTCCCTCCTTACCTGAGAATGTTATATCACACCTCTGTGTGAGATGCAATCCCTCTGTTTTGACTGAACCCTCAGGGGCAACACACATGGCCCACTCGTCATGTCCAAGGTCATTCCGTCTCAATCGGTGCACACTGGGTTAATGTAATGTATGCAGGGTACACAGGGGACAGCGGGTTTGGGACAGTGCTGTCTAGGCCACAGCATAGGCAACAGTTGGGTGTAGGCATTATACCTTCCTCCTCCTCTTCCTCTACCTCCAGAAGCAAAAGGTCCTCGACATATAAAGTAGCCATTTAATAGAATGATGCTGTAACACTTTGTCTAATGATATTGTGGTGTTACCCAGACTGACCCTCTGAGAGTCTGTGTGCCTCATGAAATATATACGGAGCTTTAAATTTTGACCCTTAAAAAGATAAACCCCTTTCATGGGATGATGCGTGAAGCGTTATGCAAATGAATAATATTGTGGAGTTAGCGGGACTGATCCTGTGACATTCTCTGTGTGCCTCATGAAATATATACGGAGATTTAAACTTTGATGCTTTGCAAATCTATACCCCTTTCATGGGATGATGCTGGAATAGTTTTTCGAGTGATATTGTGGAGTTAGCAAGACTGAGCCTGTGAGAGTCTCTGTGGGCCTCGTGAAATATATACGGAGCTTTCCAATTAATTACCCCAAGACTCTATACACCTGTTGGCATTTTTAAAATTATTATATTCTTGTGTAATCAACACTGAGGCTGTGAGCGTATGTCTGTTATTACGGAAATATATCCGAAGAGTTACCATTACCCCTACACTGTATACAGCTGTAGTCTTCAAATACATTACGCTTTTACTTCTTTTTCTATGTTGTCTAATCCATACTGAGCCTGGGAGCGTCTGTGTCTGACTCATGATATATATACCCACACTTCCAATATTTACAAAATACTAGTTATACCTGGTATCTGGAAGATACAGTACACTTTTTCAGCTTTTCAAATTTTAACCTACACTGTATACAGCAGTACAGTCATGGCCAAAAGTTTTGAGAATGACACAAATATTAATTTTTACAAAGTCTACTGCTTCACTTTTTCTAATGGCAATTTGCATATACTCCAGAATGTTATAAAGAGTGATCAGCTTAACAGCAATTACTTGCAAAGTCAATATTTGGCTAGAAAATGAACTTTATCCCCCAAAACACATTTCAACATCATTGCAGCCCTGCCTTAAAAGGACCAGCTAACCTCTTTTCAGTGATTGCTCCATTAACACAGGTGTGGGTGTTGATGAGGACATGGCTGGAGATCAATCTGTCATGATTAAGTAAGAATACACCACTGGACACTTTAAAAGGAGGCTGGTGCTTGGCATCATTGTTTCTCTTCTGTTAACCATGGTTATCTCTAAAGAAACACGTGCAGTCATCATTGCAATGCACAAAAATGGCCTAACAGGGAAGAGTATCGCAGCTAGAAAGATTGCACCTCAGTCAACAATCTATCGCATCATCAAGAACTTCAAGGAGAGAGGTTCCATTGTTGCCAAAAAGGCTCCAGGGCGCCCAAGAAAGACCAGCAAGCGCCAGGACCGTCTCTTAAAAGTGTTTCAGCTGTGGGATCGGGCTACCAGCAGTGCAGAGCTTGCTCAGGAATGGCAGCAGGCAGGTGTGAGTGCATCTGCACGCACTGTGAGGCGGAGACTCTTGGAGCAAGGCCTGGTCTCAAGGAGGGCAGCAAAGAAGCCACTTCTCTCCAGAAAAAACATCATGGACAGACTGATATTCTGCAAAAGGTACAGGCAGTGGACTGCTGAGGACTGGGGTAAAGTTATTTTCTCTGATGAATCCACTTTTCGATTGTTTGGGACATCAGGAAAACGCCTCATTCGGAGAAGACAAGGTGAGCGCTACCACCAGTCTTGTCTCATGCCAACTGTTAAGCACCCTGAAACCATTCATGTGTGGGGTTGCTTCTCAGCCAAGGGAATCGGCTCTCTTACAGTCTTGCCTAAAAACTCAGCCATGAATAAAGAATGGTACCAGAATGTCCTCCAAGAGCAACTTCTCCCAACCCTCCAAGAGCAGTTTGGCAATCAACAATGCCTTTTCCAGCATGATGGAGCACCTTGCCATAAAGCAAAGGTGATAAATAAATGGCTCAGGGAACAAAACATAGAGATTTTGGGTCCATGGCCTGGAAACTCCCCAGATCTTAATCCCATTGAGAACTTGTGGTCAATCATCAAGAGACGGGTGGACAAACAAAAACCTAAAAATTCTGACAAAATGAAAGCATTGATTGTGCAAGAATGGACTGCTATCAGTCAGGATTTGGTCCAGAAGTTGATTGAGAACATGCCAGGGAGAATTGCAGAGGTCCTGAAGAAGAAGGGTCAACACTGCAAATATTGACTTGCTGCATTAACTCATTCTAACTGTCAATATAAGCTTTTGTTACTCATATGTTTGCAATTATATTTCTGTCTGTGATAAAAACATCTGTCAAACACACACATAAAAACCAGAGGGCAGCAGATCATGTGAAAATATAATATTTGTGTCATTCTCAAAACTTTTGGCCATGACTGTACAGTCCTCATACAGTACCGTATATCCGATTTTTGTATTAGGCTCGAGTACATAATGAGTGAGCGTCTGTGTGCGAGTCTACTAATTACATTTCATCCCCTATCGATGTTCGCCCCCACTATTCATTCCCCTTTCACTACTGGCCCTGTAAAGTGGCCTGAATTGCCACAATATGCCTTACAGGACATCGCTTGCCCTGCTGCTAGTGTGCTATCTGAAAGAGTCTTCACAGAGTACTGCTGGATAAATCCAGATCCAAAACAGGACACACCTGTCACCAAAAAATGTTGGTGAATGAGCTGACCTTCATAAAAATTTGCCATGCCTGGGTTTGTAAGGATTTGGTACCACGTTCCCCAGATGACACATACAGGGGTTTGCCGAAATAATGGAAACACCTGAAAACTGCAAGCAAAGTTAGTTAAATATGGTCTTGTTCCACCTTTTGCAGCGATTACAGCATCAATACTACAAGGTATGGATTCAGACAAGGTGTGAATTGTTTCACAAATAAATTTTTGCCCATTCTTCATTTTAAAGACCCTACACAGTCATTACAGTGACGATGGCGGCTGAAATAGACGTTTAAGTTGAATCTATTAAATCGACCATAAATGCTCAATAATGTTTTGGTCTGCGGATTGTGGGGGCCAGATGACATGCTCGACTTCATTGCAATGTTCCTCGTGCCATGCTTTAACACTTCTAGCTGTATGAATTGCTGCATTATCATCCTGAAAGATGGCGTTCCCCTCCAGAAACAGCTTGAGCCATAGAATGCACTTGTTTGACCAAAATAACAAAATAATCGCCGGCGCCGCTAATAATTCTTCCATGAAGGGATATCATTGGCCCAGCGGATGTACACGAAATTGCACCAGAGATCATCACAGAACCTAAAACTTTTTTTACGGTTGGGAGAAGGCAGTCTGGATGGAATGCTCCTTTCGGCTGACTCCAAACGTTGACTCGTAAAGAGGTCGGACATAGGATAAACGATGATTCATCTGCGAATATCACAGATTTACACTGCTCGAGGCAACAATTATGGTGGTTTAAACACCACTCTAACCGCTTGGAAACATTTGCCAGTGAGAACAGCGTTTTTAAAATTGCAGCTCTTCCATGGAATCCATATTGTGCACACAGACAAATGACATTGCCCTGAGCAGTTGGGGGGCCCACTCTTGGGTAACGGCACTGGCACAGGGTCCCTCATTGTACAAAAAAGTGTTTCTGATGGTGGGAGGCGCCCTCGCCGTTAGACACACCAGCGTACTATGAGGGGCCCTGTGCCAGTGCCGTGACCCACCAGTGGGCCCACCCTGCTTGCTAAGGGCACAGCACTTGCAATAGTGACCTCTCCTGCTCCACCGCTGTGACGTGTTCCGTGTTTTGTGACAGTGACATTCAGGTTAGAGAGTGCGATGACGTCACGTCTGTACGCCCTTGTCATGTGTGCATCGCCACGAAGATCGTCGCGGTTGCACATTCTGACTTCTCACAGCTGAGTTGCTGTTTCTTTGTGTTTGGCAGTTAGGGAGTTAATTCTGTCTGTGCTCAGTTCTGGGACTGGGTGCAGTTTCTTCCGGCTGCAATTAATTATTTGTTGATTGGTTTCCTTTAAATCTCTGGTTGTCTGTGTTGGGAGTTGCCAGTGAAATTCTTCATGCAGACCACAGATAGGATTGTATCTGTATAGACTTAAGTTAAAGAGCTCCTTAGTTGTTTTAAGCTCTCCTTGCTTAGAGTTTAATATCCCAGATCATTTATGTTCCTTCTGTGTTTGAGTGTGTATGCAAGTCTGTGTTTTCTCCAGTCTGTCTTATATGTCTAATCTGTGTATTTAGCAGAGATCAGCCCATATCCCTTTGGTGGTAATCATAATCCTTCTTAGGACTGATTACAGGGTTCAGGGTCTGATAGGAGACTAGGTTAGGCTGGAGACTTGGACCTCTGAACCATTATCAGTACCTCCAAGGTGAGGGATTAGTTAGGACCCCAGTTTAGGGTCAGGTTAGACCCCCGATCCTCCTCTTTTCTGTGACAGTGTATCAAGTCCTCAAGTTAACCCTGAGTTCAACGGATATCGTGTCAGGTAAATCTATTCTATATTTACATGCTGATGTTGCTAATCTATATGTTGTATAGAGGGTTGTTCTTTTAAGAATAGTTTACTGACATCGTACACATATCATAAGACCGCGTGACATTTTCATTGGCCTATAAAATTATTCCCAGTTGCCATGGATCCAGTAACCCAGCTGGCTCTGCAGTTGCAGGGATTATCCATGGAGCTGACGGACATTAAGTCCAAAGTTTTGTCTCCCTCGGAGCAAACCAGATTTGAACCTAAAGTAGCTCTCCCGGACAGGTTCACTGGTGGGCGAGACAAATTTTTTACCTTCAGGGAAGCATGTAAATTGTATTTTCGGCTTCGGCCTCGATCATCAGGGAGTGAAGAGCAGAGAGTGGGAATTGTTATCTCGCTCCTACAAGGGGACCCTCAATCCTGGGCCTTCTCCCTTCCTCCGGGATCCCCGGCTCTACAGTCAGTAGATCGATTTTTTACTGCCCTGGGTTTGGTATATGATGACCCAGATCGGGTCTCTCTTGCTGAGACAAAATTACGTAAGATACAGCAGGGAGATCGTCCGGCGGAGGAATTTGCTTCTGAGTTCCGTAGATGGGCCACAGATACTCAGTGGAATGACCTAGCTCTTAGGAGCCAGTTTTGTCATGGGCTTTCTGACAAATTAAAGGACGTTTTGGCTCAGTATGATTCTCCTCCATCACTGGAGGCTGCTATGGCCCTAGCTATCCGTACTGATAGACGGCTCCGGGAGAGGTGCGAGGTAACTCCGCCCCCTGTTGTTACTCCACCTACTACTAAAGTCCCTTATGTTGAGGTTCCCCTTGTCTGTTCGGAGGAGCCTATGCAGTTGGGAGGGACATCATTTCGTAGGAGGGGATTGGCGGTACGCCGCAGGACTAGAAGGTGTTTCTTCTGCGGGAAAGAGGGACATTTTGTTGGGGGATGTCCATCCCGTGCCTTGTTGAGCAAAAAGTCGCCGGAAAACTGTTAATCCCAGGTTGTGTGGTGGACGACAACCTGGGAGTATGTATTTCGTCCGCTAGTTCTTCTCAGTTCCTTGTACCAGTGGAGGTGGTGGTTGGTACGAGAGTGGAGAGATTTTCTGTTCTTCTTGATAGTGGGTCCGGGGCTAATCTGGTTGACGCTCAGTTTGCTCAGGCTCAAGGTATGCATCTGAGTGTATTGGTCAAACCGATCCCTATATTCTCCATTGACGCCAGGCCTCTCAGCCAAGGTAGCTTTGTTCATGAGGTTCATAACATTGACCTTCGGGTAGGGGCAATACATAGGGAATTATTATCTTGTTATGTGTTGGAGGGTCTACCTACTCCTATTGTGTTGGGACTTCCTTGGTTGGTTAAACATAACCCTGTGATTAATTGGCAGTCCAGAGATATAAGCCAATGGGGGGAGTTTTGCAAAAGTAACTGCATGAACACAGTCATCAGTGCGGTCGTGCCTAGTACTTTGCCTCCTTTTTTGGAGGACTTTGGGGATGTGTTCTCTGAGGAGGGGTGTCAGGAGTTGCCTCCTCATCGCGTGTATGACTGCTCTATTAATTTACTTCCTGATGCTAAGTTACCTAAAGCTAGGTTATATAACCTTTCTGGTCCTGAGAGGCAGGCTATGAAAGATTATATTTCGGAAAGTCTGGCCAAAGGGCATATTAGACCTTCATCTTCCCCAGTGGCCGCGGGGTTCTTCTTTGTGAAGAAAAAAGATGGAGGCCTACGCCCTTGCTTGGATTTCCGCGAACTTAATCGGATTACTGTTCGAGATCCGTATCCACTCCCTCTGATTCCTGATCTCTTCAATCAAATTGTTGGCGCCAAATGGTTCTCTAAATTGGATCTCAGGGGGGCGTATAATCTGATTAGGATAAAAGAGGGGGATGAGTGGAAAACGGCGTTTAACACGCCGGAGGGACATTATGAGAACCTTGTCATGCCTTTTGGTCTGACTACTGCACCAGCAGTATTCCAACATTTTGTTAATGACATTTTTCGTCATCTGGTGGGGCTGTTTGTGGTCGTATATTTGGATGACATTTTAATTTACTCACCAGATCTTGTGTCTCACCAGGAGCATGTGAGACAGGTGTTGCAGATCTTGCGAGACAATAAACTATACGCCAAACTGGAAAAGTGTGTATTCGCCGTACAGGAACTTCAGTTTTTGGGTTTCTTGGTGTCAGCCTCCGGTTTCCGTATGGACCCTGAAAAGGTGAGAGCAGTGCTTGAATGGGATCAGCCAGAGGATCTTAAGGCTCTGCAGCGTTTTCTGGGGTTTGCTAACTACTACCGGAAATTTATTTGTAATTTCTCATCTGTTGTCAAACCTCTCACTGACATGACAAGAAAAGGGACGGATTTTTTCTAAATGGTCGGACAAAGCTTGCCAAGCTTTTTCCTCTTTGAAAAAATGTTTTGCTTCGGCACCCGTTCTCATCCAACCAGATGCATCACAGCCGTTCGTTGTGGAGGTGGACGCGTCTGACGTAGGGGTGGGTGCAATATTGTCCCAGGGTCCGTCCCCTGGTAAATGGCATCCGTGCGCTTTCTTTTCTAAAAAATTGTCGTCCGCCGAAAGGAATTATGATATCGGCAATAGGGAACTTTTGGCCATTAAGTTGGCTTTTGAAGAATGGCGTCACTTTTTGGAGGGGGCAGTCCACCCGGTCACCGTCATTACTGATCACAAGAACCTGCTGTATTTGGAATCTGCTAAGCGTCTGAATTCCAGACAAGCTCGATGGTCGTTGTTTTTTACCAGGTTTAATTTTGTTGTCACTTATCGCCCTGGATCTAAGAATGTTAAGGCGGATGCCTTGTCTCGCAGTTTCCCAGGGGCCGGGAAAATGGATGACCCGATTCCTATCCTTCAGGAGGGGGTGGTAGTGTCGGCTGTATGTTCTGAGCTTGAGGAGGAGGTGTTAGAGGCTCAGGGGGACGCCCCTGCAGGACCTCCAGGGAGACTGTTTGTCCCAAATCAGTTGAGACAAAAGGTTATTGAGGCACATCATAATTCTGCTTTAGCAGGACATCCAGGGAGTAAGGCTACTTTAGATCTCCTTTCTCGCCGGTTTTGGTGGCCTAACGTTAATAAAGATGTTTTAACTTTTGTCGCGTCCTGTGGGGTTTGTGCTCGCTCTAAGACCCCTCATACCCGTCCGTCTGGGACCCTCTTACCCTTGAAACTTCCGGAGCGTCCATGGACTCATTTGTCTATGGACTTCATCACGGACCTTCCTCAGTCGTCAGGGAAGACTGTCATACTGGTGGTTGTTGACAGGTTCAGTAAGATGGCACATTTCATTGCTCTTCCTGCCCTCCCTAATGCTAAAACTCTGGCGCAGGTGTTCATTGGGGAGATTGTGAGACTTCATGGGTTGCCTTCTGATGTGGTGTCAGATAGGGGGTCTCAGTTTGTGTCCAAGTTTTGGAGGGCATTTTGTTTACGTCGGGGGATGCAATTGTCATTTTCCTCGGCTTTTCATCCGCAGACCAATGGTCAGACAGAGCGTCTGAATCAAAGCCTAGAGACTTATCTTCGGTGTTTTGTCTCAGAGAACCAGGAGGACTGGTCTTCTTTCTTGCCTCTGGCAGAGTTCGCTCTTAACAACAGGCGGAGCGAGTCCACTGGTAAGTCCCCGTTTTTTGGGGCATATGGTTTTCATCCCCAGTTTTGTACATTCAATGGGGGGGGCCCTTCTGGGGTTCCTGAGGAGGAGCGTTTCTCGTCGTCACTTGCTTCAGTGTGGAGAGGTGTATTGAATAATCTGAGTGCTATGGGGAACCGTTATAAACGTATGGCTGATAGGAGGAGAGTTTCTGGTCCAGATCTTAATGTGAACGATCTGGTATGGTTGTCTACCAGGAATATAAAACTTAAAGTTCCCTCCTGGAAGCTGGGTCCCAGATTCATCGGGCCGTACAGGATCAGTTCCATAATTAATCCTGTGGCATTTCGTCTGGACCTCCCTCCTACGTTTAAAATTCATAATGTGTTCCACAAGTCATTACTTAAGAGGTACGTGGCACCAGTCATACCGTCACCTCTACCTCCTCCTCCAGTGGTGGTCAATGGTAACTTGGAGTTTCAAGTGTCAAAGATCATTGACTCACGTCTGAATCGCCGGTCCCTTCAGTACTTGGTGCATTGGAAGGGGTATGGTCCAGAGGAGAGGACGTGGGTTCCTGCGTCTGACATTAACGCAGATCGTTTGGTGTGGACCTTCCACAGAACTCACCCGGGCAAACCTGGCCCTGAGGGTCCGGAGGCCCCTCGTAGAAGGGGGGGTACTGTCATGTGTGCATCGCCACGAAGATCGTCGCGGTTGCACATTCTGACTTCTCACAGCTGAGTTGCTGTTTCTTTGTGTTTGGCAGTTAGGGAGTTAATTCTGTCTGTGCTCAGTTCTGGGACTGGGTGCAGTTTCTTCCGGCTGCAATTAATTATTTGTTGATTGGTTTCCTTTAAATCTCTGGTTGTCTGTGTTGGGAGTTGCCAGTGAAATTCTTCATGCAGACCACAGATAGGATTGTATCTGTATAGACTTAAGTTAAAGAGCTCCTTAGTTGTTTTAAGCTCTCCTTGCTTAGAGTTTAATATCCCAGATCATTTATGTTCCTTCTGTGTTTGAGTGTGTATGCAAGTCTGTGTTTTCTCCAGTCTGTCTTATATGTCTAATCTGTGTATTTAGCAGAGATCAGCCCATATCCCTTTGGTGGTAATCATAATCCTTCTTAGGACTGATTACAGGGTTCAGGGTCTGATAGGAGACTAGGTTAGGCTGGAGACTTGGACCTCTGAACCATTATCAGTACCTCCAAGGTGAGGGATTAGTTAGGACCCCAGTTTAGGGTCAGGTTAGACCCCCGGTCCTCCTCTTTTCTGTGACAGTGTATCAAGTCCTCAAGATTAACCCTGAGTTCAACGGATATCGTGTCAGGTAAATCTATTCTATATTTACATGCTGATGTTGCTAATCTATATGTTGTATAGAGGGTTGTTCTTTTAAGAATAGTTTACTGACATCGTACACATATCATAAGACCGCGTGACAGCCCTGTGCCGAAACAGTCCAAGTGCAGAGAGCTGCAAGATGGCGACGCTGAGGAGTCCAGAGTACAGTAGTGCCCATCAAGGAGAGGTATTTCCTTTTTTGAAAATGTTTGGAGCAATGTATGGGGAGCATTATACACTGGAGAATGATAAATGGGGCCCATCATACACTGTAGCATCATCCATGGGGCCCACTGACACTTTTTGGCCAGGGGCACACGAAAAACATGAGCCAGCCTTGCCACCCACCCACAAATTTAGCCAATTAACCACCAGTTTTTAATGCGTTACTATTGTTATAAAGTATCAATAAAGCAATATAATAGAGATATACCCCAAAATGTGTTTCAATGTACAGCAGCAAAAAAATGGGGATGTAAAACTTAACATTTAATAAACCTAATGTTAAAAAGGGGACACACAGACAATTACCATCCTCCAAACAAACAGTGAGGATACATGATATAATCAGAGAGTAAAGTCCAATGGGGACTACAAAATATAGGAGATATACATATAAACCAGACAACTTATAGTTTGCTCTGCACTGCAAGAGCAAAAAATTGACTAACTAAATGCAAGTGTAAGCATCGCTTATTTGTAAGTCATTTGTCTGAAACTCAATCAAACGTGTGTGAGACAGTATATATAAAAGGAATGATCTCACCCATTTGAATGGAGATATGCGCTCCAAAATTCATCTCCTAATAAAGTATGCATCTGGTCATTTCCAGAGTAGATAAGGCCCTTTCCCAACGCGTTTCCTCCTTTCAGGATTCATCAGGGGATATGGCGACTAGAGACATCTATATCAAATGCATTGCTCTCATGAGGAGAAAAAACATATAACTCCTCCTTATATCAATTAATAAGACACTCCCACCACCATTCAAACCAATCAGTGCAAAACAAAATAATGAATCACCAATCAAACGTGATGTGCATAGTTTAAAAATACATGCCTGTTTAATGAGCTCATAATCTTGTTGAAACGCACGCCACATATTACGAAATGCATATAGCGATCTCACCGTTTGCCAAATAGTGATCGCGCGCTGTATATTAGTGGCGCATGCGCAGTTAGTGACTTCCGGTAATCGCATTCATTGGACATCCAGTCTACTGAGACTACGTCATTGGCGTCCCACTCTGTGATGTAAAAACCACCGCACGCATGCGTGATACAAATTAAGTGGCTATGGTGTAAAAATTCAGATCGCACATTTCAAGAAGCAACACAGAACGCACAATTGTGTTGTGTCCTATATTGGGACGTTAAATTAAATCGCAAATTCGACGAAGATATAACGCTATTATAAAAGTTATGTCACTGCACAACAGAAGCATCAAAATACAAATATATTGCGTCCCTAATGGCGTCATTAAATATTATTTTAACCAGCATCACTTATTGCGACCAAAATCATGCCATCTTAAGTGACATTCGATAGTTCACCAAAATCTGACATTAACCATATAGAAACATAAAAAAGGACGCGCAAGATCATTTTAACTCATTTTAACTCATTCAATACCGTTATTAACACAGACATAGTATACAAATCCCCAAACGAAAAAAATTGGAGATTAGTCCTCTCGCACTAAGAGGTAAATCAAAAAAATATATATTAAAGGAGCATCCACATAAGGTGTCCCATGGTACTCCAATCCAGAATATAGATATGGAGAAGAAGGAATATCCTTCTATATAGAAAAAATAATAATTGGAGCTTCGGCTGGCTTACCACACTATGGAACGATACTTAAATGATTTCATTGATGTATTTGAAGAAATTGTAAAGGATATAAAATACATAATCAAATATGGAGACCAGCATCCATAGGTCATAATAAAATAACATTTCAATTTTGGAAGGGAAAAAAAGGAAAAAGAAAAGCCTGACAGATCCCTATCAGGTACCTATTTCCATCCGACCCTACCTAGCAGCGGAGGTTGGAGCCCTAAATTCCTGCGCAAGTGGCCCCCCCGGTCCACGGCGGCTTATTAATTGATATAAGGAGGAGTTATATGTTTTTTCTCCTCATGAGAGCAATGCATTTGATATAGATGTCTCTAGTCGCCATATCCCCTGATGAATCCTGAAAGGAGGAAACGCGTTGGGAAAGGGCCTTATCTACTCTGGAAATGACCAGATGCATACTTTATTAGGAGATGAATTTTGGAGCGCATATCTCCATTCAAATGGGTGAGATCATTCCTTTTATATATACTGTCTCACACACGTTTGATTGAGTTTCAGACAAATGACTTACAAATAAGCGATGCTTACACTTGCATTTAGTTAGTCAATTTTTTGCTCTTGCAGTGCAGAGCAAACTATAAGTTGTCTGGTTTATATGTATATCTCCTATATTTTGTAGTCCCCATTGGACTTTACTCTCTGATTATATCATGTATCCTCACTGTTTGTTTGGAGGATGGTAATTGTCTGTGTGTCCCCTTTTTAACATTAGGTTTATTAAATGTTAAGTTTTACATCCCCATTTTTTTGCTGCTGTACATTGAAACACATTTTGGGGTATATCTCTATTATATTGCTTTATTGATCATTTATACTTTGGAGCATGGCTGGCTTCCTAACGACTGGAATAGATACTAATCATTGGCTTACTGAAGTAAAGGATATTTTTTCTGATCGTGACTTTCAGCAAAAGAAATATACTCCATCCTTTAACTCTGCATTTAAAGAATTGACTAGAGTATATAAAAACCAGATTGTGTCCTGGTGTAAGGTTCTGTGTATCTGTTTCTGAAACTCAGTTTGTTCGTCGGCCATTTTGCTTTCTGTTTTGCTGCAGCTATCTTGCCCTCAGTCAAAATGGAGTTTTCCAGCTTGCATGTTCCCGCCCTGATTCTCTCCGTTTGCTTCTTAAACAGCCACAGCTGAGCAATCAGTGCTTCAGAATCTAGCCTGCAGTGAACCTGTGTTCTGACTCCTGAAGCCTTGGACCTTGTACTCCAGCCATTCCTACTGAGGAACTCTGAAGCACTTGTGGACTCTGAACTCTGCTCTTGAGAGCCTCACGTTTGCATGGACTTGCGGTAACAGAGAAGAAGATCTGAATCTGTATTGGAGAGTTATTGCTGAGCTTAGATTACTCTGGCCTGCTGTGTCTCCTGCTTCTGTGTTTGCAACCTGTGTGTTTATTTTTGCCAATTTGTATGAAGCAATACAAGACTTTCTTTATCAACCTGTGTCTCAAGTATTTTCATCGCACCCAAGCACAAGACGCTATATGAACTGTACCACATACATTACAAGATTCTGAAGCCAAACGTTAGTGTCTGCTGGGTCTGGAAAGGCTTGTCTGCTGTACTGTGGATATCGGATGTCCGGTTGTACTTTCTGTGATGACAGTGGTTGTGACTTCTCACAACCATTCCAGGTGAGCAATTCCCTTAAGTTTTTTTTCTGCAGTGTTATCACAGGTAAACACTATTGTTTTTTTTTTGTTTTTTTTTTCTCTTCTCTTTTTGTCTGCTGAAACTCTGGATATCAGATGTCTGGTTGAAAGCTTTCTGTGATGATAGTGGTTGTGACTTCTCACAACCATTCCAGGTGAGCAGTTCCCTTAAAGTTTTTTCTTTCTTCAGTGTTGCCACAGGTGAACACTATTGTTTTTTTTTTCCTCTTCTTCCAGTATCCTGTCTTAAAAGATCTGGAAAATGGAGGCCCGCATAAAGGAACTTTGCGGAGTGACTGATAATATCCTTGCAGATTTGCAGAATATAAAGACCCGTTTTACAAATCTTCAGGACCTAAATAATCACAATTTGCAAGTGGTTGGACAGACTACCCAGGATTTGCGAGCCAGGATTGAGGTTCTGGAGGGGCAAGTCCAGGCTCCTGCCGTGGCCCCGAGTTCTGGGATTCCCAAGTTGCCCCCTTTTCGTTTTGGTGGTGAACGTGAAAAATTCAGGGGATTTGTTAATCAATGCAATCTTTTTTTTTCTGCACATGCTTCACAATTTCCTACTGAACGATCTAAGGTGCTTACTATAATTATGTTGCTTACCAACAAGGCTTTGATGTGGGCAAACCCTCTGATTGAGACTGAGGATGATTGTTTGAATCACCTTGATGATTTTATTTCAGCCATGGGGCAGGTGTTTGATGACCCCAATCGAGGTGCAACAGCTGAAGCAGCCATGTTAGCTTTGCGCCAAGGTAAGCACTCGGTAGCTGAATATGCCTTGGATTTCAGGAGATGGGCCCTTGATACCACCTGGGACAATTCCGCCAAAAAATCTATTTTTCGAAAGGGGTTATCCCCACTGATTAAGGATGAACTTGCTCGTGCCGACCCTCCCACTGCGTTAGGTGACTTTATTAACTACTGCATCCGTATTGATACTCGTTTAACTGAACGCAGGCAAGAGAGATGGTTCGAAAGCAATCGTACTAACCTTTTCCTACCTTCCTCTCCAGCTAAGGAACCTTTGAATAGGATTACACGGGAACCTGAACCTGAACCCATGCAGGTAGACTCTTTACTACGACGGGTTAGTGATGCACGCAAGGAACATCGTTTTAAGGAGAATCTATGTTTTTATTGTGGTAAGTCAGGGCACTTTATTATTAACTGCCCCAGCCGTTCTCGCAAGACTACTGCAGCACTCATTCATTGTGAGTGTTGCGAGAGGGGATCTGTCAGGTCCGAGCCTCAGGCTCCAGAGAGATCTGCAGCAACAGATCTTGATTTCTCGGACTTAAACTCCGTTACCTCTGAGGACGTTGACTGTGTAAATGCTGCCATCTTTCAAGTTTCCTCAGTGGTGTCCCTAGCTGAGTTGTAAAAAAAACAATTCTCACTGTTTTCTTTCCATCAAACTCTGGGTTGACTCAGCCTGGGTGTCTAGCTCTGCTATGATCGACTCAGGTGCAAGTGGAAATTTTATGGATGTCTCCTTTGCTCTGAAACAGGGAATACGTTCAGTGAAGAAGGCTACTCCAGTACAGATGGAAACTGTGGATGGCTCCCTGCTGACCTCTGGACCAGTGGATCAGGAAACAGAGCCTTTAAAGGTTCTTATGGGTAAAGATCATCAAGAGAAACTGTCCTTTATGCTTATCTCTTCTCCTCACTTTCCCATTATTCTAGGGCTACCATGGCTGCAGGCTCAGAATCCTACCATTAACTGGGAGACCAAGGAATTACACTTTCCAGAGAAACAGATGAGTCCAAAAATTTCAGCTTGCTCTGTTCCTAAAGGAACCATGTCAGTCCCTGAACTACCAGCTGTATACCAGGACTATGTGGATTTATGTGACAAGAAGAACGCTGACCAGCTTCCTCCTCACCGTCCATATGATTGTCCAATTGAATTATTGCCTGGAGCAGAGATACCTTTTGGTAAGATCTACCCCCTGGCGGGGCCCGAGCTGAAGGCTTTAAAAGAGTACATAGACGAAAATCTAGCCAAGGGCTTCATACGCCCCTCTTCATCTCCTGCAGGGGCACCCATATTCTTTGTAAAGAAGAAAGATGGATCCCTGAGACCATGCGTAGACTATAGGGAACTCAATAAGGTTACTATTAGAAACCGTTATCCATTGCCTTTAATCCCTGAGTTATTGGAGAGAGTGCGACATGCCAAAATTTTTTCTAAACTAGATCTTCGTGGGGCCTATAACTTAGTCCGTATTAGACCTGGGGATGAATGGAAGACTGCATTCAGGTCACGCTATGGACACTTTGAATATCTAGTTATGCCTTTTGGTCTGAGTACCGCCCCAGCCACTTTCCAACACTTGGTGAATGACATCTTCAGGGATCTCCTGGATACATTCGTGGTAATTTATTTGGATGATATTTTAATTTTTTCTAACTCCACAGAGGAACATCATGGACATGTGAGAATGGTCTTGGAACGTCTAAGACAAAATCATCTTTACATCAAGCTTGAAAAGTGTGAATTCCATAAGACCGAAATTCAATTTCTGGGGTATGTACTGTCTACACAAGGAATTAGTATGGATGGAAGTAAAACCCAAGCCATCAATGATTGGCCAAGTCCTAGAAATGTGAAGGAGGTACAGCGCTTCATCGGGTTTGCAAACTTCTATAGACGTTTCATTAGAAATTTCTCTGAGGTAGTGTCACCTATCACCCAACTTACCCGGAAAGAGTCTAAGTTCTCCTGGACTCCCCAAGCCCAGGAAGCATTTTCCCGTCTAAAAGATAAATTTACCACTGCACCTATCCTAGTACATCCCAACCCAGAGCTTGCCTTCATAATAGAGGTGGATGCTTCAGACTGTGCCGTGGGAGCTATACTCTCTCAGAGAACAGGTGAGAAGAATGTCTTGCATCCCTGTGCCTTCTTTTCCCAGCAGTTGTCTTCGGCTGAGAAGAACTACGATGTGGGCAATAGAGAGTTGTTGGCCATTATTGCCGCCTTCAAAGAATGGAGACACCTTCTTCAAGGACTGCACAGCAAATAGTTGTTCTGACAGACCATCGTAATCTTGAGTTTATCAGGTCGGCTAAGTGCCTGACTCCTCGCCAGGCTCGCTGGAATCTTTTCTTAAACCAATTTAATTTTATTATTTCTTATAGACCAGGATCGCGCAATGGAAAGGCTGATGCACTCTCTAGGATTTACTCAGCAGAGACACGTCCAATTACTCCTCCTAAGACTATTCTTCCTGACTCTAGATTCCTAGGAGTGATTCATCATCAAGACCTAATTAAAGACATCAAGGAAGCATACCATGCAGATTCTTTTTTGGCTCAACCCCCAAGGGACGTAAGTCTTGTCTTTAAGAATGGTGTGTGGATTCTGGGACAACGTCTGTATATACCTGAAACAGTCAGATTGAGAGTATTGCAACTCATTCACGATTCCAAAATAGCCGGGCATAGAGGAATTCTAAAGACACAGGAATTTCTTTCTCGTTTCTTTTGGTGGCCCACTTGTAGGAAGGATGTTTTGGACTATGTCACTTCGTGTGAGGTTTGTGCAAGATGCAAAACACCTCGCTCTTCCCCAACTGGTCTGTTACAGCCTCTTCCCACCCCGTCCCGCCCGTGGGGATCCATTTCTATGGACTTCATTGTGGAATTACCAACCTCTCAAGGGAAGAACACTATTCTAGTGGTGGTTGACCGTCTAACAAAGGCAGCTCATTTTATCCCTTGTGTCGGCTTACCCACTGCAAAACAGACATCAGATTTGATGATTAAAGATGTGTTTCGCTTACATGGAGTACCGGATGAGGTTATTTCGGATCGAGGGGTGCAATTCACTTCTAGGTTTTGGCAAAATTTCTGTGCAGCATTGGACATTAAAGTAAACCTTTCTTCTGCTTTTCATCCCCAGACTAATGGACAAACCGAACGAACCAATCAAACCCTGGAGCAGTATCTCCGCTGCTTTATCTGCCACCTACAGGATGATTGGGTGGATCTACTTCCATTGGCTGAGTTCTCTTACAACAACTCTCAGAGTGCCTCCACTAAACAGTCTCCTTTTTACTCTAATCTAGGTTATCATCCTAACATTCTACCACGATTTCCCATAGAGACGCCTTTGCCAGCAGTGGCTGAAAGAGTCACGACTTTACAGAAGAATATGGATCTTCTAAAGGAGAATCTGGAATCGGCTCAGGAAAGGTACAAGAAGGCAGCAGATAAATTTCGTAAACCTGCACCAGCTTTTAAGGTAGGAGACCTGGTCTGGCTGTCAACCAGAAATCTTAAGTTAAGGATTCCATCGTCTAAGTTGGGACATAAGTACATTGGACCCTATAAAATCAGTAAAATTATAAGTGCCGTTGCTTGTCGTCTTCAATTGCCCAGAACTATGAGAATCCACCCTGTCTTTCATGTATCCCTACTAAAGGCTGCGACACCCAATACGTTTCCTGGACGTTCTTCTCCTTGCCCTGACCCAGTGCTAGTCGATGGTCAGGAGGAATTTGTGGTGGAAAGGATTTTAGATTCCAGGTTGTATAGAAATCAGTTACAATATCTGATTAAATGGCAGGGCTACCCAGTGGAGGACAACTCATGGGAGCCAGTCAATAACGTTAATGCTCCTCGCTTGCTCCGTCAGTTTCATCAGAGGTACCCACACAAGCCTGGTCTGAGGTCATCCGGAGGTTGTCCCTAAGGGGGAGTAATGTAAGGTTCTGTGTATCTGTTTCTGAAACTCAGTTTGTTCGTCGGCCATTTTGCTTTCTGTTTTGCTGCAGCTATCTTGCCCTCAGTCAAAATGGAGTTTTCCAGCTTGCATGTTCCCGCCCTGATTCTCTCCGTTTGCTTCTTAAACAGCCACAGCTGAGCAATCAGTGCTTCAGAATCTAGCCTGCAGTGAACCTGTGTTCTGACTCCTGAAGCCTTGGACCTTGTACTCCAGCCATTCCTACTGAGGAACTCTGAAGCACTTGTGGACTCTGAACTCTGCTCTTGAGAGCCTCACGTTTGCATGGACTTGCGGTAACAGAGAAGAAGATCTGAATCTGTATTGGAGAGTTATTGCTGAGCTTAGATTACTCTGGCCTGCTGTGTCTCCTGCTTCTGTGTTTGCAACCTGTGTGTTTATTTTTGCCAATTTGTATGAAGCAATACAAGACTTTCTTTATCAACCTGTGTCTCAAGTATTTTCATCGCACCCAAGCACAAGACGCTATATGAACTGTACCACATACATTACACCTGGTGGGAAGTACAAGGACTGGAATATTACATCAAAGCCGGTATTGTCCCACGCCATTTGAGAATTTCTTTGGCACCAGGCTTGAGATATAAAAGTCCTGATTTATTGAGTAAATGGGAAAGAGAAGCCACTAATAGTTCACTCAAGTTCATGCAGATTCTTCTTGATGATGAACGTATCACTTTGAATAAGTGTAATGAGATATTAAAAGATCAAATTGAGGTCACAAAAAAATTTTCTTCTGAAGCAGAATTTTCTGCAAAAGAATTAGGTGTACAGAATACTCTTGAACGCTTTCAGTATCACCTGAAAGAAAGGAAACACAAACAATTCATTCGTGACCTACAAGATTTTAAAGAAAACAAGGCCTATCTCTTTCCCAATAGACCATTGATAGGCATTGATAGGCATTGATTATGTATTTTATATCCTTTACAATTTCTTCAAATACATCAATGAAATCATTTAAGTATCGTTCCATAGTGTGGTAAGCCAGCCGAAGCTCCAATTATTATTTTTTCTATATAGAAGGATATTCCTTCTTCTCCATATCTATATTCTGGATTGGAGTACCATGGGACACCTTATGTGGATGCTCCTTTAATATATATTTTTTTGATTTACCTCTTAGTGCGAGAGGACTAATCTCCAATTTTTTTCGTTTGGGGATTTGTATACTATGTCTGTGTTAATAACGGTATTGAATGAGTTAAAATGAGTTAAAATGATCTTGCGCGTCCTTTTTTATGTTTCTATATGGTTAATGTCAGATTTTGGTGAACTATCGAATGTCACTTAAGATGGCATGATTTTGGTCGCTATAAGTGATGCTGGTTAAAATAATATTTAATGACGCCATTAGGGACGCAATATATTTGTATTTTGATGCTTCTGTTGTGCAGTGACATAACTTTTATAATAGCGTTATATCTTCGTCGCAATTTGCGATTTAATTTAACGTCCCAATATAGGACACAACACAATTGTGCGTTCTGTGTTGCTTCTTGAAATGTGCGATCTGAATTTTTACACCATAGCCACTTAATTTGTATCACGCATGCGTGCGGTGGTTTTTACATCACAGAGTGGGACGCCAATGACGTAGTCTCAGTAGACCGGATGTCCAATGAATGCGATTACCGGAAGTCACTAACTGCGCATGCGCCACTAATATACAGCGCGCGATCACTATTTGGCAAACGGTGAGATCGCTATATGCATTTCGTAATATGTGGCGTGCGTTTCAACAAGATTATGAGCTCATTAAACAGGCATGTATTTTTAAACCATGCACATCACGTTTTATTGGTGATTCATTATTTTGTTTTGCACTGATTGGTTTGAATGGTGGTGGGAGTGTCTTATTAATTGATATAAGGAGGAGTTATATGTTTTTTCTCCTCATGAGAGCATGCATTTGATATAGATGTCTCTAGTCGCCATATCCCCTGATGAATCCTGAAAGGAGGAAACGCGTTGGGAAAGGGCCTTATCTACTCTGGAAATGACCAGATGCATACTTTATTAGGAGATGAATTTTGGAGCGCATATCTCCATTCAAATGGGTGAGATCATTCCTTTTATATATACTGTCTCACACACGTTTGATTGAGTTTCAGACAAATGACTTACAAATAAGCGATGCTTACACTTGCATTTAGTTAGTCAATTTTTTGCTCTTGCAGTGCAGAGCAAACTATAAGTTGTCTGGTTTATATGTATATCTCCTATATTTTGTAGTCCCCATTGGACTTTACTCTCTGATTATATCATGTATCCTCACTGTTTGTTTGGAGGATGGTAATTGTCTGTGTGTCCCCTTTTTAACATTAGGTTTATTAAATGTTAAGTTTTACATCCCCATTTTTTTGCTGCTGTATATTGTTATAAAGTAACTGAAGGTTGACAAACTTATGGAATAAGAATTGATGTTGTTGGCATTGAAATGGGCACTGTAGGTGTCTTTCCTGCCCCCCACTGCATGACGACTTTGCTTCCCCATTGACTTCAATGGGGTTTCGTGTTTCAGCCGAAACCCAGACTTTTCAGCTAAGTCGGGCGATTTCGCTCGACCCGACTTTTCAGAAAGTCGGGTTTTGCGAAACCCTACTAGACCCGAAAAACGGCAAAGTCGCTCATCTCTAGTGGTCACATAAAAGAATGTTTTCTCCTACACATGCCAAAGGTAAGAGCTTGAACTCCACCATCTCCAATCTGTTGGCGACTGAAATGCTGCCTTTCCTCCTGGTGGATACAGGTGGTTTCCAAAATTTGATTGCCATTGCAGTCCCTCAGTAGCAATTACCCAGTCGCCATTCCTTCACTAAGAAAGCTGTGCCTGCGTTACACCAGCATGTCACAGACAACATCAATCGTTCCCTGGAAAAATCTATGTCGGCCAGGGAGCATTTCACCACTGACACTTGGAAGATCAAACATGGGCAGGGGCGTTACATGTCACTGACTGGGCACTGGGTGACTCCGTTGGCTGTGGAAGCAGGTGGTCAAGGGGCTGCTCCACAAGTCTTGGAATCCCTGACGAACCTCTGTATCTAACACTTCGTCCACTGTTTCTGGCTTTCCCACCTCTTTTAGGGCCTCCACCTGCACCCTCAACCTCTCCCTTAATGGCCCACATGTTCCAATAGTGCAAAAAGAATCCCCCCACCTCTGTACTGCTCAGCCAAGGCTCTCTGCAATCAGACAGTGTTTAAATGAATACGCCTTGGAGATCGCAGTTACACATTTCAAGAGTTGTGGATAGCTATCCAGGATGAGTTAGAGCAATGGCTGTCTCCACTGAACCTGGAGCCAGGGAAGGCTGTGTGCAATAACGGTGCAAATCTGGTGCCAGCCCTATGCCGCGGCAGCCTCACAGATGGCCTTGCATGGTTCACGTCCTCAACCAGGTGGTACAGTAATTTCTCCACTACTATCCAGGCCTGAATGCGCTACTGCAGAAAGCATGGTCCCTGTGTGCTCACTTCTGACTGTCGCACTCCACAGGTCATTTACTTGCATCGCTACAGAGGTCTTTCGGTCTATCGGTTAACCGTTTGATTTGCGACGACCCGACATGGCAGAATTCCATTCTGCACATGTTGCAACGACTGTGGCAGCAGTGACGAGTCCTGGTGCAGTATGTCCTTTTGCATAGCCTGGGCCAACGCAGAACGGATGTGGTGCAAATCACGCTTGCGGAGTGGGCACAGATAACGGACCTCTGCACCCTTCTGCACAGTTTCGAAATGGCTACTAAGATGGTTAGCTCTGACAATGCTATCTTCAGCATCACTATTCCAGCCATATACAGTGCCTTGCAAAAGTATTCGGCACCCTGAACTTTTCAACCTTTTTCCAGATATCATGCTTCAAACATAAAGATGCCAAATGATAATTTTTGGTGAAGAATCAACAAGTGGGACACAATTGTGAAGTTGAACGAAATGTATTGGTTTTTTTACATTTTTGTGAAAATACAAAACCTGAAAAGTGGGGCGTGCAAAATTATTCGGCCCCTTTAACTTAATACTTTGTTGCGCCACCTTTTTCTGCGATTACAGCGGCAAGTCGCTTGGGGTATGTCTCTGTCAGTTTTGTACATCAAGAGACTGGAATTCTTGCCCATTCTTTCTTGGCAAACAGCTCGAGCTCAGTGAGGTTGAATGGAGATCGTTTGTGAACAGTAATTTTCAGCTCTTTCCACAGATTCTCGATTGGATTCAGGTCTGGACTTTCACTTGGCCATTCTAACACCTGGATACGTTTATTTATGAACTATTCCATTGTATATTTTGCTTTATGTTTGGGATCTTTGTCTTGTTGGAAGACAAATCTCCGTCCCAGTCTCAGGTCTTTTACAGACTCCAACAGGTTTTCTTCAAGAATGGTCCTTGTATTTGGCTCCATCCATCTTCCCATCAATTTGAACCAGCTTCCCTGTCCCTGCTGAAGAAAAGCAGGCCCAAACCATGATGCTGCCACCACCATGTTTGATAGTGGGGATGGTGTGTTCAGGGTGATGAGCTGTGTTGCCTTTACACCAAAGATATCGTTTGGCATTGTTGTCAAAAAGTTCAATTTTGGTTTCATCTGATCAGAGCACCTTCTTCCACTTGTTTGGTGTGTCTCCCAGGTGGCTTGTTGCAAACTTTAAACAATACTTTTTATGGATATCTTTGAGAAATGGCTTTCTTTGTGCCACTCTTCCATAAAGGCCAGATTTGTGCAGTGTACGACTGATTGTTGTCCTATGGATAGACTGTTCCACCTCAGCTGTAGATCTCTGCAGTTCATCCAGAGTGATCATGGGCCTCTTGGCTGCATCTCTGATCAGTCTTCTCCTTGTTTGAAATGAAAGTTTAGAGGGACGGCCAGGTCTTGGTAGATTTGTAGTGGTATGATACTCCTTCCATTTCAATATGATCGCTTGCACAGTGCTCCTTGGGATGTTTAAAGTTTTGGAAATCATTTTGTATCCAAATCCAGCTTTAAACTTCTCCACAACAGTATCACGGACCTGCCTGTTGTGTTCCTTGATCTTCATGATGCTCTCTGTGCTTCAAGCAGAACCCTGAGACTATCACAGAGCAGGTGCATTTATACAGAGACTTGATTACACACTGGTGGATTATATTTATCATCATTAGTCATTTAGGACAACATTGAATCATTCAGAGATCCACAATGAACAATGGGCAGAATACTTTTGCAAGGCACTGTACATGTTGGAGCACACTTTGAATAGTCTGCGTGAGGAGGTGGTGGTCCCAGAGGAAAAGGTGGAAGCAGAGGAGAATGCGGAAGGGATAACAATATCTCTAAGGTCTGGACTGTCAAAGCACAGGCGGGTGCCATGCAAAGGTACTTACAGCGAACGAGGGGGACTCATAATACCAGACAAATTGTTAGTGAAGGTGCAGGAGCCAAGGAACAATTTGAGGAGGATGAGGAGAAAGAGGTGATGTGTGAGCAACATTCAGAAGATGAAGAGGATAATTATCCCTCTCTGTTGTCCATGGTGGGTGGGACAGGACAGAGGAAGCAACCTTGAGTGTTACCCCACCACCAACACACCATGGACTTGGACCTCATGGAAGCACCCGACACATGAGCGCCTTCTTGCTGCACTGTCTTCAACATGATACCCTAATTCTTAGGGTTAGTAATAGTGCTGACCACTGGGTTGCCACTCTGTTAGATTCATGGTACAAGAGTACATTCTGCCAAAAGCTGGAAAGGAACGTGCACATGCTGGAGTATTGAAACATGCTTGTAGACAAACTTAAGAGTGGTTTTCACCAATACAGTAGTGAGGCACACTGTGCATCGCAGTTCTAGACTTCCAACCCTTTGAACGTCAAGGCATCATCTCAAAAACATTAGCAGCAGCAGTGTAAGTGACATAAGCAATTTATTTGAGTAATTTCACACATTTTTTAGACCAGCCCATGCACCAGCAGAACAGAGTAAAAGTCTGACACGCTGTGAACGACTTGAGATGATGGTGCAGAAGTATCTCAAGCTCAACATCAATGTCATCAGGAGGAATTTGGACCCTTTTGCACTTTGGTTTTCAAAAATGGAAGTGTGGCCTGAGCTCGCCAGTCACGCCTTTTAAGTATTGTCATGCCGTTCTCTTAGAACATGTCTTCAGCGCTGCTACTGGTGTCCTGATGGATAAGCGCATCCGGATGTCCTCTGAAAGAGTAGCCCAGCTAACTTTTCATCAAAATGAACAAATCATGGATCTCCAGTGACTTTTGCATCCCAGTCGCAGAATGGGCAGAGTAGGCGATGGTGTCGTTTTTATTGTCATGTATTGATCTCGCGTTATTGCAGTTTGTGCCATCTTTGTGGTGTCTTTTGTGCTTGCTGCTGCTACTGCTGCTGATGTTACAAACAATTTTTTGAAATGTGGAGACTCCAAGTTGGGTCTCCATTTGATGGGTCGCCTGTTGTGGAAGGTATGTCAGAGGCCTATTATACTGTTTCTACTCTGTGGAAATTGATTCCACTTTAGTGGTGTGTGACAATAACTTTTTGAAATGTGGAGAATTCAAGTTGGGACTCCTTCATGTGTGTTGCCTGTAGAAGTAGGGCTCCCAGACAGGCAGGCCTGCACTTAGTTTCACTCAACTACCTGTGTTACTATCCTTACATTTTTCTACCAATAAAACTCTATGAAACTTATATTTGTGCCATCTGA
Organism: Oophaga sylvatica; assembly: GCA_033576555.1. Lineage (NCBI taxonomy): Eukaryota > Metazoa > Chordata > Amphibia > Anura > Dendrobatidae > Oophaga > Oophaga sylvatica. Next base: position 77,626,828 of record JARQOD010000002.1, on the reverse strand, counting down.
GTATGGCTGAGAAAAAAATAAAAAAAACTGTTGTATGAGGTATCAGGGCTCCCAGCAAAGAATACTTACACCGCTCCTTTAACCACCAGGTCTTAATAATAATTTCAATTCAAAGCTCTAAATGCTGACCTAGACCCTGATACCTCATGCATGGCCCATTGCTGACTGCTTCTGTGCCATTATTAAATTTTCCACTGTGGGTCAATTGATCAGTCAACTACCTGTGTTACCTTCCTTATATTTTTATGCCAATAGCACTCTATGAAACTTGTGTTTGTGCCATCTGAGTGTGGATGGGAAGAAAAAAAAAAAGCTGTTGCATGAGGTATCAGGGCTCCCAGCAAAAAAAGGCTTACACTGCTCCCTTAACCACCAAGTCTTCATTTAAACTTCAATTCAAAGCTCTAAATTCTGGCCCAGGCCCTAATACCTCATGAATGGCCCATGAATGACTGCTGCTGTGCCATTAGCAAATTTCTACTGTGGGTGAACTGATGCCTCTTTTCATGGTGTCTGCCCCTAATTTTAGCCGTTTGGGAACCTTTTTGTCTCCCTTAAGATGATGACTATACATTGGTTTTGCCTCCCATTGAATTTAATGGGTTTGTGTTATGTTTAGGTAGCTGAGGAGGCAGGAGCAAAAAACCGCATAGGCAGCCGAACACCAGAGAGGTTGGAAACTAATAGGTTGTAGACCCCTAAACTAACCGCACAACTAGAAGTAGCCGTGGTACGTTCCTACGGTGCCCTAGACGCCTCGTCACAGCCGGAGAGATAGCTATCCCTGAAGATGGAAAGAGGAAAGCTAACTGCCCCGGAGTAGACCCCAAAAGAATAGGAAGCCCACAGACATATAATGGCGGTTAGACAAGATGAAAATACTAACACAGACAGAAAATAGATTGAGCAAACGCTGGGGCCCAAAACTGTCTAGATAGGACAGCAAAGGAGAGAATACTGTCTGCAACCCAAAAAACCCTAGGAAAAACTCCAACACTTCTGAATCCAAAAATACTGAGACCACACGGTCTCGACCACCTACAGTCATGGCCAAAAGTTTTGAGAATGATACAAATATTAATTTTTACAAAGTCTACTGCTTCACTTTTTCTAATGACAATTTGCATATACTCCAGAATGTTATAAAGAGTGATCAGCTTAACAGCAATTACTTGCAAAGTCAATATTTGGCTAGAAAATGAACTTTATCCCCCAAAACACATTTCAACATCATTGCAGCCCTGCCTTAAAAGGACCAGCTAACCTCTTTTCAGTGATTGCTCCATTAACACAGGTGTGGGTGTTGATGAGGACATGGCTGGAGATCAATCTGTCATGATTAAGTAAGAATGGCACCACTGGACACTTTAAAAGGAGGCTGGTGCTTGGCATCATTGTTTCTCTTCTGCTAACCATGGTTATCTCTAAAGAAACACGTGCAGTCATCATTGCAATGCACAAAAATGGCCTAACAGGGAAGAGTATCGCAGCTAGAAAGATTTCACCTCAGTCAACAATCTATCGCATCATCAAGAACTTCAAGGAGAGAGGTTCCATTGTTGCCAAAAAGGCTTCAGGGCGCCCAAGAAAGACCAGCAAGCGCCAGGACCGTCTCTTAAAAGTGTTTCAGCTACGGGATCGGGTTACCAGCAGTGCAGAGCTTGCTCAGGAATAGCAGCAGGCAGGTGTGAGTGCATCTGCACGCACTGTGAGGCGGAGACTCTTGGAGCAAGGCCTGGTCTCAAGGAGGGCAGCAAAGAAGCCACTTCTCTCCAGAAAAAACATCATGGACAGACTGATATTCTGCAAAAGGTACAGGCAGTGGACTGCTTAGGACTGGGGTAAAGTTATTTTCTCTGATGAATCCCCTTTTCGATTGTTTGGGACATCAGGAAAACGCCTCATTCGGAGAAGACAAGATGAGCGCTACCACCAGTCTTGTCTCATGCCAACTGTTAAGCATCCTGAAACCATTCATGAGTGGGGTTGCTTCTCAGCCAAGGGAATCGGCTCTCTCACTGTCTTGCCTAAAAACACAGCCATGAATAAAGAATGGTACCAGAATGTCCTCCAAGAGCAACTTCTCCCAACCCTCCAAGAGCAGTTTGGCAATCAACAATGCCTTTTCCAGCATGATGGAGCACCTTGCCATAAAGCAAAGGTGATAACTAAATGGCTCAGGGAACAAAACATAGAGATTTTGGGTCCATGGCTTGGAAACTCCCCAGATCTTAACCCCATTGAGAACTTGTGGTCAATCATCAAGAGACAGGTGGACAAACAAAAACCTAAAAATTCTGACAAAATGAAAGCATTGATTGTGCAAGAATGGACTGCTATCAGTCAGGATTTGGTCCAGAAGTTGATTGAGAGCATGCCAGGGAGAATTGCAGAGGTCCTGAAGAAGAGGGTCAACACTGCAAATATTGACTTGCTGCATTAACTCATTCTAACTGTCAATATAAGCTTTTGTTACTCATATGTTTGCAATTATTATATTTCTGTCTGTGATAAAAACAACTGTCAAACACACATAAAAACCAGAGGGCAGCAGATCATGTGAAAATATAATATTTGTGTCATTCTCAAAAATTTTGGCCATGACTGTATATTAGATCTCTGGTGTGGACATGTAGCAACCCAGCAGTAAAATATCACAAGAACTGAGCAAATGAACAAATACAAAAAACGAACGGAGACCAGCCAAAGGGGACCCGACTGAGGGCATAAAGCAATGCAGCAAAAAGCAAAGAATTCAAACCACAGTAAAAAAAAAACTGAAAGAGACTTATCTGAAAGCAAGCAGGAGACAGCAGGAAAGCAAGTTGAATTCCAACCTAGACCAGGAAGAACAATTGATCACCGGCGAGGATCATGGGAAGTCAGCTCACTTATATCAGACCAGTCAGTACCACCTGACAACCACTCATTATCTGCAGGTGTAGGACTCTTGGTGTTCAACATAGGTTCAATACCCTCAGCAACCACCAGAGGGAGCTTCAGCTCCGAAGTCGTCTCCAAAACGTTCACAACAGGTTCGGGTACGTTCGTCAAACTGTTCGGCGAACATCGGGACGTTCAGCTAACTGAACCAAACCTTGGAAGATACAGTCATCTCTACTCCCAAGTGTCGCCATTTGGCACTTGAAGGGGATTCTGCTCTTCTAGCTTTTAGGGGCTCTGTATATGGAATCTGCAAACTATTATAGAAAATTCTGCACTCCAGGATGCCTTCTGTATATCAGTACTGCTTAGCCAAATGGCGAGACTCGGGAGTAGAAATGACCGTATCTTCCAAGGTTTGGTTCTAAGTGGCAGAATTGCTTTCTAATTATTGATAGATTTCAGCTTGCGACATGACTTTCTATGGCTTTTTGCACCTCTCTTTCATGCATTCAATACATTTTCCCTGTGTCATTTCCCATTATTAAACATACCGTATATACTCATGTTTAAGCCGACCCGTGTATAAGCCGATCCCCCTAATTTTGCCACAAAAAACTTGGAAAACTTATTGACTCGCGTATAAGCCGGGTGTATAAGTTGCCGTCCTGCTCTGTGCTCCCCCATCCAGCTCTGTGGCCCCCATTCTCTTCTGTGCTCCCCTCCTCCCGCTCCATTATCCTGTCCTGCTCGTGCTTTCCATCCTCCCCCGTCCTGCTCCGTGCTCCCCCATCCAGCTCTGCACTCCCCCATTCTCCTCTGTGCCCACCCCCGTCCTGCTCCGTGCTCTCTGTCCTCCCCCCATTCTGCTCCATGCTCTCCGTCCTCCCCCGTTATGCTGTGCTCTCCGTCCTCCCCCCGTTCTGCTCCGTGCTCTCCGTCCTCCCCCCAGTCCTGCTCCGTGCTTTCCGTCCTCCCCCGTTCTGCTCCGTGCTCTCTGTCCTCCCCCCCGTCCTGCTCCATGCTCCTTGTCCTCCTCCATCATACTCACCCTCCCCGTGCCATCGCTGAACATCCCGGCAGGCAATCCTGCATTCTCCCGGCTTCCTGCAGCTCTCCCCGGCTTCCTGCAGCTCTCCAGCGCTGAGCGGTGACGTAATACCGCTCATTAAGGCCATGAATATGGAGGCGACGCCCATGGGAGTGGCGTCGCGTCCATATTACATGACCTTAATGAGCGGGTATTACGTCACCGCTCAGCGCTGGAGAGCTGCAGGAAGCCGGGGAGAGCTGCAGGAAGCCGGGGAGACTGCAGGATTGCAGGGACGTTCAGCGATGGCACAGGGAGGGTGAGTATGATGTCCAGAGCCACCGGCTCCTGCCGCCGCATCCCCTCCCCCGCTGGTTTCTGCCATATGACTCGTGTATAAGCCGAGGGGCATTTTCAGCACAAAAAAAGGTGCTGAAAATCTCGGCTTATACATGAGTATATACGGTAAGTTGATTTATGGACATCTATGGTTTGATTTCTTTGCCTGTGTGTATTGGATGGGATGTTACAAACATCTAGTGAGAATTTCATGTCAATAACACCTTTAGAAACATATTTACTTTCAAAATTGGTGACGTGTCCAATATTTCACCAAAGACAGAGGTCGTTGATCATTACCCTGAAAACAATGCCAGGAGCTGTCTGTGGAACTGATTATTGTAGCAATGGCATCCCTGCATGCTTCTCCCCTCCTCCGGCAGGGACGTTAACTCACTCACCACCGCAGGCCCCGTTCAGCACTTCCTCCTCCTCCGGCTGCTGCCCGGGGTCTGTGCACAGCTCGCAGATCTCCGAGCACTGTGCTTAGGGAGCACGCGCACCCTCCTTCTAAAAAGGGACAGTGACATTGTTCTAAAATGTCCCTAGTGAAATGGCTGGGAGACACTTATTATTTAAGGCACCTTCACCTGAATGGAGGTGCCTGAGCAACATGTAAAGTCATCACGCTTGCTAGTTGTCAGGTCTCCAGTACCGCAGTGAGTTTACCTGTCCTGTACCTGTCTGTCCATAATTGCCTTGTGTCCCTGTATCCCAGCCATGCCCACTAGCACCTGCCTGTATAAAACTCTTGCCTGTCTACACCAGCCTGCCTGTATATCTGCCGTTCCCCCTTACACCTGCCTACCTGCAAATCAACCATGCCCACCTGCACTAGGCTGCCTGTACATCAGCCGTGCCTGCCAGCACCTGCCTACCTGTATGTCAGCTGTGCTCGCCTGCACCAGCCTGCCTGTATATCAGCCGTGCCCTCCAGCACCTGCCTTCCTGTACATAAGCAGTGCCAGGCTGCACCAGCCTACCCGTATATCAGCAGTACCAGCTTGCTCCTGGGGTACCTGTTATGATTTGGTAGCTGAGGAGAGCAGGCAAAAACGGCAATACACCAGAGAGGTTGGAATCTACTGGATTGCAGTACCCTGACTAACCACCAAAACTAAAGGCAGCCGTGGAGCGTTCCTACGTTGGTCCTAGACGCCTCGTCACAGCCTGAGAGGTTAACTACACCTAAAGATAGAAAGAGGAAAGCTATCTGCCCCGGAGCAGATCCCCAAAGAACATAGGAAGCCCCCAAACATGTAATGGCGGTTAGACAAGAGGAAAATAGTATGAGCAAACATTGGGGCCCAATCTGCCTAGACAGAAAAGGATAGGAAGGATACTTACTGCAATCCACAAAAACCCTAAAAAATGCCAACGCTACTAATTGCAAAAACACCTGAGATCACACGACCTCTACCACCTAAATTAGTTCTCTGGTGTAACAAAACTAAGCCGCAGCCACTGAAAAAACTGGAAAAGGCAAATGAACAAATAACAGTGGCTCCAGAGGAAATGAGAGGAGCCCAAGCCCCCCGGGGAGGGGAACCTGGCTAACCTCACAGAAATGCAGAGAAATATGCAAATGGTAAGCACAAAAATAAAAAACAGAAAATATCTTATCTGAGAGCAGGAGAAGAGGCAAGACTCAGCAAGCTTCCAAGTGAACCAAGAAACAAAGTTGAGACAAGAACAATTGATCACCGGCAACCATGATGGGAGGGAACCTCCCTTATATCCAGCCAGTCTGTGATTCCTGATTGCCAATCCTCATTGAATGGTTCAGTACTGTTTGTAACCACCAGAGGGAGCTTCTGCTCAGAATTCATTTCTAAAACATTCACAACAGGTACCAGTCTGTAAACCAGCCATACCTACCTGCTCCTGCCATGCCAGTCTGTATAACAGCTATATCTGTCTGCATCTGCCATGCCAGCCTGTATACCAGCTGTACCTTGGCCACTCCATCTGCCTGCCCCTTTGGGGTTCAGCTGCTGTGCATCCGAGGTCTGTCCTGGAGTAGCACCTCGCGTTCATATGGAACTAAGACTAACTGCACCATCAGGGGCTCTAGCAAATAGTCAAGTGTTTGCCTTGTCACACCCCTCCATGTTCTCCTCGGATCATGGTGCAGTGGTTCTACCACCCTGTTACAGTTTGCTTAGGCAATGGCATCCGCTGGCTATCAAGTTTACTCCATCTCAGACCTGTGCCAGTAAGTTTCCAGCCAAAAAGACCAGCAGGATGAAATCTTCTCCTACCTGCGGACAGTGACCTGGATATGCTGACATCAAGCTGTGGCAACTATGTTCCTGGTTCCGGACCCGGTCTGTCAGCTCCTCTATATTATGGCGGTGATCCTGCCCTATGTCATTGGTTCATCAAACAATGCACGCTGCACTTTGAACTCTTGGCCCATCAGTTCACTTCACCTTGGGTTAAAGTGACTTTCATCATGTCCCATCTCACTGGTGAGGCTCTGGCTTGGCTAAATCCCCTATAGGAACGAGAGGATTCTCTTGTCTTCAACCTTCAGACTTTCTTAGAAGCCTTCTGCAAGGTTTTTAATGCGCCTGGCCATTTTTCCTCTGCAGCCTACTCCCTTCTCAGGTTGCATTAAGGTAACCTCACAGTGAGCCAGCACGCCTTCTGCTTACAGTCCCTGTCTGCCAAACTCGCCTGGCACAACGAGATGCTGGTGGACGCTTTCTGGGAGGGTCTTTCCAGAAGAATTAAGGAATACGATACGATACACTTTATTGATCCGTGGGAAATTATGGTATCACAGCAGCGTTACAACAGCATTACAGACAAAACATTACAAACAACGTTACATAGAGTAGTTACTATACACAAATCTTGCACATAACTAGCCACAATACGTAACAAATGAGTTGGCTCATCGTGTTATTCCTACTTCACTGGGTGACTTGATATCCCTAACTTCCTGAATAGACATCAGGTTTCAAGAGTGCTCCCAGGTGACCAAGAGAAGAGTTTGGCTCCTACCTCAAAGTCGCAGACCTCAACTTTGACACCTTCCTCTGAATCCATTCAGATCAACCAAGAGAAGTTGGCCAAGCACCTTCAAGAGGACAGTCGGGCAGAAGAGAGGTGCTTCTATTGCAGCAGTCCTGAACATTTAATCTGTTCCTGCCCCAAATATCCATGAAACTCCAAAACCTGGGGTCCGTTAAGAAGGCTACCTTGGGCAAGGACTATTCCTCTCCTACCCTGACTCTCTGAGTATCCATTTCCTGTGGTGACATCTATGTCACTAAATCGGCCGATCTGGACTCTGTATCCGCAGGAAATTTCATTCAGGACCTTAATCCAATTGAGAATCTGTGGCATGACCTTTAAAAAGGCAGTTCATACTAGGAAATCCTTCAATGTGGTTGAATTACAATAATTCTGCAAAAATGATTGGACAAAAATTCCTCCAGAGCGTTGTAAAAGACTTAATGCCAGTAATCGGAAACAATTGATTGAAGTTGTTGCTGCTAAGGGTGGCCCAACCAGTTATTAGGTTTAGGGGGCAATCACTTTTTCGCACAGGGCCCTATAGATTTGGATTTCTTTTTACCTTAATAATAAAGACCTTCATTTAAAAACTGCATTTTATGTTTATTTGTGTTATTTTTGTCTAATATGTAAATTTATTTGGTGATCTGCAACATTTAAGTGTGAAAAACATGAGAAAGAATAGGAAATCAGGAAGCACATAAATGTATATAGGCATAATCATTTTTAAGATGTGCTCTATAGGGGCACAAAAAGGCCATTATTACTGTCTGAAGCATTATTTTTGTTTAGGAGCACTAAAAAGATTACCATTAATGTGTGGGGCACAAAAGATGTTATTACGTCTGAGTAGTGCATTACCATGTGTACTGTAGTATTATCATTTTGGGGGCAGTATCTCCGTGGAATTATTGTTTTCAGGATGTTGTCTTGCACAATATTTTGGGGGTAATGACATCATTATTTGTGAAATATTTGGGGTATTGTGTTATAAGGCGGGTGCTGTAGTAAAGGAAAATAGGGAACCAATAGGCTCAGATTTGGGGATGGGAGCAGAATGGGGGAGATTGTTTAGGATGGAATTGGTTGGGATGGTGCTGGAAATGGGAGAAGTCAAACGTTTCTTGTGTTACAAACTCTGCAAATAAGCCAGGGCTGCAAAAGTCTTCATGGAGGTCTGGCGCAGAGCTGAATATCACTATATAGAATTAATATTTGGCATTGTATTCAATTTTTTATTTAGTAACATTAGTGTCCATTATACCCACTAGGATTTGTTTGTGCCTCTGCCGTTGAAAGCATATGCTACCTGGTTGTCAACAAGCGCTTCAAATAATTAGCCCTATTTTGTGAGCTGTTTGATGTGTGTGTATTCTCAAAGTGTACGTTTCACATCAGCAGTGCAGTCTATCACTTCAAACCACAATATGCAACCAGGAGATCTGTGGTTGGCATCACTGTGCAGTTGTAGTGGTAGTGGCAGCGGCAGAACCTGCAAAACAGAGTATTAGGATAGGCAGACAAGGAGATGTCTGGCAATATAAGTCCAGCAACAGCACTACAGTCTAACACTATAAAACATGATTCACAAACAGCCAGGATATGTGTGGCTAGCATGGGCGTACCCACCGTGGGGCAGGGGGGCAAGTGCCCCCCCTAGAAGCAGGGGCACACAATGAAAGAGAGCGGAGAGAGCAGCACAATGCCGGCTCCCTCTGCCTGTCTGTGTTTGCAGTGCACGGAGCTGCTGTCTCACCAGAGGAGCTTCTTCCTGGCTGCAGCAGCTGTAGTTTCACTTTCTGCCCTGCAGGCTCTGGTTGTCTCAGCCACACTGGGTCCTAGTGCCCTCTGTGTGCAGACACTGGACACTTCCTGCTCCTGCCTCAGCCACTGCCTGCAAGCTTCATGGAAAGAGTGGATGGAATTTATTAAATTCATTCTGCTTAGGCATGTCATGGTCACTGTGGGGGAATGTGAGAGGATGGGGGTACTGTGGGGGAGGGGTACAGGGCACTGGGGTGAATGTAAGAGGATGGGGGTATTGTGGGGGCTAGGGCACTGGGGGGGTTAATGTGAGAGGATGGGGGTATTGTGGGGGAGGGGTACAGGGCACTGGGGTGAATGTAAGAGTATGGGGTATTGTGGGGGCTAGGGCACTGGGGGTTAATGTGAGAGGATGGGGGTATTGTGGAGGAGGGGTACAGGGCACTGGGGTGAATGTAAGAGTATGGGGTATTGTGGGGGCTAGGGCACTGGGGGGGTTAATGTGAGAGGATGGGGTATTGTGGGGGCTAGGGCACTAGGGGGGTTAATGTGAGAGGATGGGGGTATTGTGGGGGCTGAAGTGGGGGAGGGGCAACAGGGCACAGAGAGTGAATGTGAGAGGATGGGGTATTGTGGGGGAGGGGATACAGGGCACTGGTTGGTGAATGTGAGAGGATGGGGATATTGTGGGGGCTGGGCCACAGGGGTTGATGTGAGAGGATGGGGTATTGTGATCGAGGGTGGACAGGTCACTGGGGTTGAATGTAAGAGGATGGGGGTATTGTGGGGCTAGGGCACTGGGGGTTTACTGTGAGAGGATGAGGGTATTGTGGGGGCTGAAGTGGGGAGGGGCAACAGAGCACTGAGGGGTGCATGTGAGAGGATGGGGGTATTGTGGGGTCAGTGGGACAGAACACTAAGGGGTGCATGTGAGACGATGGGCTGTTGGGGTGTGGGTGGGGGACAGGTAAGGTAGGGGGCTTTTTTTTACTTGTGAGCTCCTTAATACTTTAATAATAGATTAATATTTCAGTATTATTATAACAAGGGCATAGACAGACGGCCATATAACTCATGCGAGGATCGCACCACAATACTCGGACTTGCTGGTACCGCTCCTGACATGAGCGCGACTGCCATGTATAATATATGGTATATACAGCGTAGTGTCGCATACACTGCTGTATTATACAATATACAACAGTTACAATGCTCCATACCTTTTATGCAGGATAATGTACAGTGTATATGATGTAACCTGAATAAGATGCGACATTGGCTTGCCCCCCCCTAGTTTTGATCCTGGGTACGCCCATGGTGGCTAGCATGACTGTACAATGGCAGTAGCAGAAGCCACAAGGTAAAGCATAGGCAGCATGGTAACTCAGTGGTTAGCACTGCAGCTTTTAAGCTGGGGTCCTGGGTTCAAATCCCATCAAGGACAAAATCTGCAAGGAGTTTGTATGTTCTATCTGTGTTTGCATGGCTTTCCTCCGATTTCTCCATTTTATTCTCACACTCCATAGACATAATGATAGGAAATCTAGATTTTGAGCCTCAATGGAGGCAGTGCCGATAATGTCTGTAAAGCGTTAATAAATAAAGAATATAAATAAATTAGAACGGGCAAGGAGATGTCCGGCAGTGTAGATCCAGCAGTGGCAGCAGTGGCAACCCTTGCAGGTGAAGTATAGTCTAGCACTATAAAACATATATAACCTGGAATTAAAACATAATGTATAGGCACACTGCAGTAAGTAAATACATTAAAAAACAGACAGGCAGCCAATAGATGTGTGACTGTGCATTGGCAGTGGCAACAAAAGCCGCATGATAGAGCATAGACAAGATGTCTGGCAGTGCAGGGCCAGTAACAGCAGCCCTGGCAGAAACAGTACTACAATATAGATGAGATGGAGGACATGGAGTAGATGCCCACCATAAGGGTGTAGAAGACAGACAAAGGAAAGTCAAAGGAAAATAGTACAGCTGATTAAATAGTTGGGTTCATCCGAAAGTGTATGAAAGCTGGCACTGTTCTAGGTCTGATTTTTTTTTTTACAAAAAGGTTTTTGACTTTGGTACTGTTGGCAGCGGATTATTCAGGATACTCTCCAAGTGTGTGACAACAGAGCTTCTTTATTCAGGAACAAACAGCAACAATATATGATAAGCTTAATAGATCAGGCATAAATTATTTGTTTGTCTCTGTCTGTGCAGCATCTGCAGCAGGCTGCTTCTCTCATACACAGACACAGGAAAACAGGGATTACAGTCACATGCTCTCCCTGTGTGAGCCTCTGGGAGTTTTTTATTTTGTTGTTCTAACTTTATGAACAGCATATAAATGTATAAATTTAGCAACTAAACACTCATAGACAGGAATGGAGTTGTTGCGCCAAACATATTACAACAGCCACACTCAACGACTACTTATCCTGATAGTCCCATTGCGGTTCCGAAGTCCACAAACTTGGCTCTTGATAATGGCTTTGTCATACCATCAGCTTTGATCTTGTCAGACTCACAATAAACAAACTCGAGTACACCACGTTCCACTAAGTCATGTAAGTGGTGATGTTTTACATCAATGTGCTTAGTCTTTGCATTAATCTACTCACTGCTGGCAAGTTTAATGCATCCTTGGTTGTCCTCATAGATAACTGTTGGTTGAGCTAATGGCTTGCCGAAATCTTCCAAAAGTTGTTTCAACCAAATTACTTCTTGACCTGCATAAGCAGCAGACATATATTCTGCTTCTGTAGAAGATTGTTTTCTATAGTTGAAGCACAATTAAGTAAGAGAATAAACCCTTTTTAAATTATAACGAAATTAGCAAAAAGAAAGGGGGGTATTAAGACTTAACATTTATTCCAAAAACGTTAAAATAGGACACACATAGTAAAAAACCATCCTCTATTTATTGTATTGAGGATATATGATATATGTCAGAGAGAGTAGTTAAATAATGGGGGACCAATGCAATGGAGTAGCAGCAAAAGAATAATTATGTTCTGCACCGCTAGAACCAATGTATACAAAGACAAACTAGCACCGCTAGAATTGGCTTTAATGCTGTCTACTACAGTCATGGCCAAAAGTTTTGAGAATGACACAAATATTATATTTTCACATGATCTGCTGCCCTCTGGTTTTTATGTGTGTTTGACAGATGTTTTTAGCACAGACAGAAATATAATAATTGCAAACATATGAGTAACAAAAGCTTATATTGACAGTTAGAATGAGTTAATGCAGCAAGTCAATATTTGCAATGTTGACCCTTCTTCTTCAGGACCTCTACAATTCTCCCAGGCATGCTCTCAATCAACTTCTGGACCAAATCCTGACTGATAGCAGTCCATTCTTGCACAATCAATGCTTTCATTTTGTCACAATTTTTAGGTTTTTGTTTGTCCACCCGTCTCTTGATGATTGACCACAAGTTCTCAATGGGATTAAGATCTGGGGAGTTTCCAGGCCATGGACCCAAAATCTATATGTTTTGTTCCCTGAGCCATTTAGTTATCACCTTTGCTTTATGGCAAAGTGCTCCATCATGCTGGAAAAGGCATTGTTGATCGCCAAACTGCTCTTGGAGGGTTGAGAGAAGTTGCTCTTGGAGGACATTCTGGTACCATTCTTTATTCATGGCTGTGTTTTTAGGCAAGACTGTGAGAGAGCCTATTCCCTTGGCTGAGAAGCAACCCCACACATGAATGGTTTCAGGATGCTTAACAGTTGGCATGAGACAAGACTGGTGGTAGCGCTCACATTGTCTTCTCCGAATGAGGCGTTATCCTGATGTCTCAAACAATCGAAAAGGGGATTCATCAGAGAACATAACTTTACCCCAATCCTCAGCAGTCCACTGCCTGTACCTTTTGCAGAATATCAGTCTGTCCATGATGTTTTTTCTGGAGAGAAGTGGCTTCTTTGCTGCCCTCCTTGAGACCAGGCCTTGCTCCAAGAGTCTCCGCCTCACAGTGCGTGCAGATGCACTCACACCTGCCTGCTGCCATTCCTGAGCAAGCTCTGCACTGCTGGTAGCCTGATCCCGCAGCTGAAACACTTTTAAGAGACGGTCCTGGCGCTTGCTGGTCTTTCTTGGGCGCCCTGGAGCCTTTTTGGCAACAATGGAACCTCTTTCCTTGAAGTTCTTGATGATGCGATAGATTGTTGACTGAGGTGCAATCTTTCTAGCTGCGATACTCTTCCCTGTTAGGCCATTTTTGTGCATTGCAATGATGACTGCACGTGTTTCTTTAGAGATAACCATGGTTAACAGAAGAGAAACAATGATGCCAAGCACCAGCCTCCTTTTAAAGTGTCCAGTGGTGTCATTCTTACTTAATCATGACAGATTGATCTCCAGCCATGTCCTCATCAACACCCACACCTGTGTTAATGGAGCAATCACTGAAAAGAGGTTAGCTGGTCCTTTTAAGGCATGGCAAAAATGATGTTGAAATGTGTTTTGGGGGATAAAGTTCATTTTCTAGCCAAATATTGACTTTGCAAGTAATTGCTGTTAAGCTGATCACTCTTTATAACATTCTGGAGTATATGCAAATTGCCATTAGAAAAAGTGAAGCAGTAGACTTTGTAAAAATTAATATTTGTGTCATTCTCAAAACTTTTGGCCATGACTGTATATCATGAGCAGCTATATTTAGACGCCATCAACAAGGAACGATCTCACCCGTTCAAAAGACGTCTTTCTGGAGGCCCATTCTTTTGCTGCTACTCCATTGCATTGGTCCCCCATTATTTAACTACTCTCTCTGACATATATCATATATCCTCAATACAATAAATAGAGGATGGTTTTTTACTATGTGTGTCCTATTTTAACGTTTTTGGAATAAATGTTAAGTCTTAATACCCCCCTTTCGAAGATTGTTTTCTGCTGGACCAAGAAATTGAATTTTCTCATAACTTGAACAAGTAACCACGTGTTGATTTCCGATCACTTGAATCTCCTGCCCAATCTGCATCCACATAACCTCGGAGAGTGAGATCTCCTGATGCAGATATCTTAACATTTAGAATCTATAAAAAAAAGCAGGCCTACTACTGGTACTTCCTAAAAGTTCATTATAACCCTACAAAAAGCTGGAAGCTTACACCAATTAATCACAAGAAAAATCTATCTATTCTATTATTTCTAAACACTATTTTTCGTTGATTACTTTGTATCTCCGTTCATACTGCACCCACACATACAAGTGATACACCATTTGAAAGGTAAACTTGCCCCCTTCAGCAAGAAAATAGCCATACAAAACACACATCCACGATTTGATCACAAAATACAGTTTAAACATTAATTATCATAAACCTGCAGTAAGGAAAAATTACCTGCAGGTGTCACCACAGTACCCAAAAGCACACTACCACAAAACTGTTTACAGACATCACAAACAAATCCAAACAATTGCCTTGTGGGCTTTCCAGCTTGCCGAACTGTTTGCCCAGCCTATTTTAGCCAAATTAGAGTATTGCACACTTCACTGCAGGTGAGACACATATGCAAACACATTTGTAAACATGCACTGCCTATTGAAATGCACACTTGCTCCATTCATACTCCACCCACACAAACAAATGATACACTATTTGAAAGGTCAAATGACCTGCAGATGGCAGCACTCTACCACAAAGCTGCTTACAGACATCACCAACAAATCCAAACATTTGCCTTGGGATCTTTCCAGCTTGATCAAATGCTTGCCCAGCCTATTTCAGTCACATTGGAGGATTGCACACTTCACTGCAGGTGAGTCACATATGCAAACACATTTGTATACATGTTAAAACCAAAATTCACACTGGCGCAACCTGAAAGAACGCTGAGTGGATATATTATATATATATATATATATATATTATATATATATATATATATGTATATGCTTTTTTGTATGAACAAAAACAGTGAAAATGCCCCGTTTGCATGCACGAACACCTGTAGAGGCAGCTGGGGTTAAATTAGCCACTGTGTACCATTGACTAAAAGAAGGAGAACTGAAATAAAGAATAAACAGTAACCGTAACCCCTGCGCTTCCCAGGAGGGGCAGTAAAAGATGGTATGAAACAAACCCACTTATATGCTGACACGAGTGTGAACTATAATAAACATGAGCCTAATGAGAAAAATGATGACTTACTTAGTTCCTATGTACGGTGGCGGGCTTTCAAGTGTGGGACCCCGTCAGGAATGGTGCGTAAGCTCCGATGGCGTAGATGGTCAGGAAAGAGGGTTAAGAGAACTTAGCTCCTGTGTGCTATGACGGGCTTGCAAGCACCAGAACAGGGATGAAGAAGGCCTGAGTGCCTTTGAAACGCGTTGGATACTATCTTGACCCATCTCAGCTCCCATACCGCGGTGACGTCACCCGCCTCCCATCCTCCTTCCCCGTCGCTCCTGCTTTCTCTAAGCGGCTCCTCTCGGCCAGAGGTAGCCGCATCTTATCACCCCAGCTGCGTGGCAGCTCAGGAGCTTTCCTGCTTCTCAGGGAGGACGCTCCCTTGCAGGATCACCTCATCCTCTAATCGGACCATCCACTCTATCAGAACCCAGGCATTAATCCCGACGGGTTCTGGTGCTTGCAAGCCCGTCATAGCACACAGGAGCTAAGTTCTCCTAACCCTCTTTCCTGACCATCTACGCCATCGGAGCTTACGCACCATTCCTGATGGGGTCCCACACTTGAAAGCCCGCCACAGTTCATAGGAACTAAGTAAGTCATCATTTTTCTCATTAGGCTCATGTTTATTATAGTTCACACTCGTGTCAGCATATAAGTGGGTTTGTTTCATACCATCTTTTACTGCCCCTCCTGGGCAGTAAAGCGCACTGCTAATCACAGATCATATAGGACAATAAAAAAATAATTGCTACTGCATACAGTGCTTGAATAAAGTCAAAATGTCATAATGTTAAGTACATATGGTTTTAAAAAAAACCTACATCTCATATTTCATATATATAAAGCTTATCCAATAACACTTGTATGCAGACAAAGGTTAATTATTGTAACAGACTATGTTTAATATCTGCCCTTAATACAAAGGAAAGTGCTAAGTGCATTGATATTCAGTCTATAGCAGATTGCTAATTCATCCATTTTAAAACACTATCCATTAGTGTATAGTTGCTAGCAAAGTGCAAATGAGCATGGCGGCAAAGGTTAGTAAAACATGCATTGTTATGAACAAGTCATTGCTGAAGTGAAGGTGGTAACCAAACACAATGAGCATATTTGTATGTGTACCTGACCTGTGATGCAGTCTTGACACCCCAACGCGTGTTTCGCGTTAGCTTCTTCCGGGAGGACCTGTCAAACACATTCCCCAAGAAGAAGCTAACGCGAAACGCGTGTTGGGGCGTCATTACTGTGTGGCGCCCTGAGGGTCCAGTTGCTACAGAGATGTTGCATCTCACCCAGAGGTGTGACACCTGACTCTCAGGTAAGGAGGAAGCAAAAACACCTGAGATCACACGACCTCTACCACCTAAATCAGTTCTCTGGTGTAACAAAACTAAGCCGCAGCCACTGAAAAAACAGGAAAAAGCAAATGAACAAACAACAGTGGCTCTAGATAAACTGAGAGGAGCACAAGCCCCCCGGAGGGGACCTGGCTGACCTCCATAGAAGTGCAGGGAACAATGCAAAAAGCAAGCACAAAAAGAAAAGCAGAAAACATCTTATCTGATAGCAGAAGATGCAGGCAAGACTCCGCAAGCTTCCAAATGAACCACAATTGAGACAAGAACAATTGATCTCCGGCAACCATCATGGGAGGGAACCTCCCTTATATCAGACCAGTCCGTGATCCCAGATTGCCACTCCTCGCTGAAAGGTTCAGTTGTTAGAACCCTCTTGTTAGGTTTTTTTCTGTTTGCTGGTCACATGACCTTTTTTCCCTATTTAGTCTGGCTCCGCCCTTCTGGCTTTGCTGGACTTCATTGTATTATCTACTCTTAAGCTAGCCGGGTGCTTAGGTGCCTTTCTCAGTCAGTTTTGCTTGATCTTAGGATCTCGTAGTAATTTGTTTTCTGTTTAATTATCCCTGCTACAATTTCTGTTAGGAGGTGTCCACCTTTTCTCCCAGTCCCTAGATCTTGTAGGGATTCCTCCCTCGCAACTATAGGTCTTCGTTCAGACTAGCTGAGGACTTTAGCGGGTCTGGTCGCAGGATCAGGTTCCCCGTTACATCGTAGGGATCCAGCTCAGTTCTATTGTAGGGACAGAATTCCCATCTTTCCTTAGTGCTTGTAGCAGATCATAACACTAAGTGCAGCCTGAAAAAAAAAAAAAAATCTCTAAGGAAAGATTTTCTGTTTCCATCATGGTGTCGGTTCAGGATTTGGCTCAACGCCTGCAGGGTCTCTCTCTGGAGGTGGCTGAAATCCAGCAACACGTGAGTAGTAGTGTTGAGCATTCCGATACCGCAAGTATCAGGTATCGGTCGATATTCGCTGTATCGGAATTCCGAGACTTAGTTCCGATATTTTTCCAATATCGTATACCGGAATCGGAAGTTCCCCTAATTCTTTGAGAGGCAATGTGATTTTAGTCAGCCAATGAGGAATCTTATGAAGTGTGGGCACATCCTGTAATGCTGCGGTCATCTTAACTAATGGCATGGCTGTGATTGGCTGCTGAAATTTTAGCCATATTAGCGTCACTGTGCTGTGAACTCAGTTAGGGACAGAACGCTGTTCTGCTGACTTTGAGGGACAGTTAGACATTGCGATTTTGTGTACTGTGCTTTAGGCAGGCTAGTTTACCAACCGCTGTGTAAAGCTTCCTTTTGCCAGTGTTGTTTTAACAGCTCTGTGCAAGGTGTGTGTGAGAGTGCAGGTGACGCTGCAGTTTGCTCTGCATCCACCGCTGTTTGTAGGCATCTGCACGTGTCACTCACTGACTCTTTTTTTTATTTTATTTTGTGGAATTGGTGCAGCTCCATTATATTTGAAAAACATCTAATCTATTAGTGTGACGCGCTTCCATCCGTATACAATACATTGGTTGCAAACACTATAGAAGTACAGAAAGGAGCCTTTCACAGATAGTGAACAGTTGTGTTTCAGTGTTCACTGCAGTCTGTGAGGTTTTGATTTTTTGAGTGCAGATCAACTCCAGTTAGTTCTCAAACCCCTGCTGGTTGTAGTCTGCTGAGCGTGTTTTCACTGCCTCATCCTTCACATTTTTTTTTAATTGGGGCTTCTCCTTATATTTGAAAAAAATGTAATCTATTAGTTTTGACGCGCTTCCACCCTATACAATAAATTGGTTGCAAACACTATAGAAGTACCAGAAAGGAGCCCTTTTACAGATAGTGAACAGTTGTGTTTCAGTGTTCACTGCAGTCTGTGAGGTTTTGATTTTTTGAGTGCAGATCACACTCCCGTTAGTTCTTCAACCACTGCTGGTTATAGTCTGCTGAGCGGTGTCTCTGCTCATCCTTCACATTTTTCTCTAATTGGTGTGCTCCATTATATTGAAAAAATCTAATCTATTAGTGTGACGCGTTCCATCCGTTAAAAAAATTTTT
>JARQOD010000002.1:77543189-77608123 GCA_033576555.1 Oophaga sylvatica | reverse complement strand
AGGGGTTGTACACAGTCACAGTCACCACTTTTTCCATGAGCCCAAACAGGGGCTCCACCCGCACTCCCTCCAGGCATGGATCACCTTCATTACTTCTGAGCCATTCAAAGACGGTCAAACAGCATCCCTCATTCACAAAGGTTACATCATATGTACCTTGACTCCGGAATTCATTGACGCTGTAGATATCCTGACGATGGGCTCCAGCTTTTCCCTCAAGCAGGTCACGAACGACGTACACCAGGTTGTTTTTCTCACCACCTTCCACCACCACACGGATCGTATTCTTTATGAACATCCTAAGTCCAGACTGCCGATACGGATACCGCAGTAGAAATTCAGCAGCACACTGCCAGCAAAGCCTCTGGATCACTCCAGTTTGCTTCACTCAGTTAGACTGAGCACCACAATATACTCAGCAACAGGAAGCTGCACTGGCCAGGTATATATAGCAGGTCCATTCAGACTTAATCAGGGCGAGAACAATCAGCAGAGCAGGTGACGATCTTTATCCCAGACGAAGTTCATATGGTTTTCAGACTGAAGTTATACAAGTTCCAAATAGCTCCACAGCAAAGGAACTGACCAGCAAGCAATGGTTCACAGGTTCAAATCCTGACAGTCGGTGACTTATGAATCTGACCGACCTGTTTCGCTCAACTGTAGTTCTTGACCACATTTGCACACACTGCAGATGGGATTTTGGCCCACTCCTAAATACAGAGGTGTAACTTGGTATATTTGAAGCCAAAAGTGTATTTTTATTACAGTAATCCACAGAAGTTACCAACAGAATAATTGAATTAACCACACTGCCTAATTTATTGTACAATCAAAACCAATGTCCACTATAAGAATCTATGTTCACATAAAGAAATTACCACCTATTATATAGTAATAAGAATGTAGTAAGTAGCTCTTCTTTCCATTTGCACGGGCCCACACAGAAAAACATCTGACTAATAATTCATGTGGTAAGTCTTAGTGGTTTATAGATTTTTACAAAACTGTAACTGAAACTAACATGTTGTTCACATCAACAAAAGCAAACTAGCTGAAATATTTTTTCTTAACAGCAGAAGCTCAAAATTTATCCTTACAACGTCCAAGTTACAACGATCGGTTCATCCACCACCTACACTGAATATTCACGTCTGCACAGAATTCATCTAAACTCTGTCAATCTTTATCCGTACCATCTACAATAGATAAAAGTAAAAAAAATAGAAAGATGCCCAAAAGATACCGTATAATTTTGTTGTGATTTAATGTTTAGATGAGTCTACAGTGAAGGTATAGACAGAGACCTGTCAATCCAGGAGAGTGGAAAAGCCGCCGGGGACCCACCTGTCTGACTAGTCTATAGTGCGATTTCAGTGCCCGGTGGCTTCTAAAGTATGTTTTTCTCTGAAACACAGCAACGTTTCAGAGTCAAGCATACCAGATTGGGTAGCATGCATCAACTGACAGGTTCTGTCATGGGTGTGTCAGAGGCTGCAGACTGTCGCTCTGCATCTGACTGCAGAAAGTCTCAGCAGTTTGTCTCTAAGACCCAGTGGCAACCTTTGCCCGGGTCTAGTGGACACACCTGGACAGGGGTGTTTATGACTTTCAGCTTTCTGCTGGAAGTTGCAGGTGATATTTCTATTTCCATTTCCCTGTTGAGGCTTGGAGCCATAGCAGTCAGCTATCCTCCTTCTTGGTGTTGCTGGAGGACGTCTGTGTTTCTCTCTGAGCCTACTCAAGCTAAATGTTCCCCTTGTTTGTGTATCCTACCTGTCTTTAGTGGTAGTGGGGATTGACTAGAGCGTATCCTGCCCTAGCCTATGCAGGGGTTATCGGTCAGGCAGGGATTAGCTATCCTGCTCGGCGATAGGTGTGGAACCTATATAGAAATTATTGGGCAGACAGAGTGGCGTTAGATCTGCCTAGGGGTCTCCACTCCACCCTTACCTAATATTTGGTTCCCTTTCTCTTATCCCTTCGTGATGCACTTAGCCTTTCCTACACTGTGCATGACAGGTTCACTTTAACAGTGAAAAGCCACACTTCTGAAAGAATAAAAGAAGCCACCAGAATCTACCGTATGCTCCAGCACTGCGGCTCTGATGGTCCCCAGTGTACTGGAAAAGATAACGTCATGACCATGACCTGACTGCTGAAATCGCTGATTGGCTGAAGGATCAAATGAATAATTGTCAAAACGTTATCTCTTCCAGTTCGTCAACATTGAAACAAGAAATAACTATACTTTTTTTGTTTTAAATGCATAGAATTGAATAAACTTGCAAAGACCACTTAAATTCAGAAAGATAAACTTAAGTTTTCACTTTCAAATTATGATACGCAAAATGAGGTTTTCCGAAGGCATCAAAATCGCAATGGTGATCAGGTTGGAAAAAGTAAAACTGATCATAACATATTGGATTAATCTTGGCCGAACTAGCCAATTTTGGTTGGACCAGCAAATAATCTAATCTGTATGAGGACCACTCAACTCTCCCAAATAGCAGATGCCAAAGGACAAAAAGAAACAAGCAGCTGCATTTCAATAGAGCCTTTTTTTATTTACTAGCTTGGCCCGTGCGAAATATTCACACATTGGTCGTTGGGGGCGCAGGCAATTTCAGAAAAAGTAAGCTGGTCAAATGGTAATGTATTTCATGAGATGACGAACACAGACAGGTATTTATATATGAAGCTTGGTAATACAATAAATTGGTTTGATAAGTAGAGGCCAAAAAATGTCTTCCGGTTGAGGTGCCACCTGCAGGTCATTGTGTCTTTCTGTAGGTTTATGAAAATAAATGTTTAAACTGTATTTAGTGATAAAATCGTGAATGTTTGGTTTGTTTGGCTCTTTTCTTGCTGAAGGGAGCAAGTTTACCTTTCAAATGGTGTATTATTTGTGTGTGTGGGGCGAAGTAATCAGCGAAAAAGCAGTGCATGTTTACAAATGTGTTTGCATATGTGACTCACCACTTGTGTGTGTGGGGCGAAGTAATCACCGAAAAAGCAGTGCATGTATACAAATGTGTTTGCATACGTGACTCACCTGCAGTGAAGTGTACAATACTCCAATGTAACAAAACCAAAGAGAACAGGAACAGTCAATAGGTCTATAAAAATACAAAATTTATTGAATCAAAATCTAAAAAAATACTAACAAGGTGAAAAGGAAACAGTAGGGGACAAAATAGCATCACAAAATGCGCATGATAAATAGGCTGCCATGGCAGCAAGACACTCTGCACCTATATATGTATAGATGAACAACGAGACACCCAAAGACTGAATACTAAAATATCCATACTCTGCATAGCTAATATTAAATTAGGATAGACAGCATGTGCTGAGCGTCATCAAGACAAATGACATATTACCAGCAGAACGAACAGCCTAGGTGGAGCATATTTACCAGGGGAATGTAAAGTGGTGCAGAAGTCTGCCGCCAGACTGCCCTCCCGGCAGACTTCTGCACCACTTTACATTCCCCTGGTAAATATGCTCCACCTAGGCTGTTCGTTCTGCTGGTAATATGTCATTTGTCTTGATGACGCTCAGCACATGCTGTCTATCCTAATTTAATATTAGCTATGCAGAGTATGGATATTTTAGTATTCAGTCTTTGGGTGTCTCGTTGTTCATCTATACATATATAGGTGCAGTGTCTTGCTGCCATGGCAGCCTATTTATCATGCGCATTTTGTGATGCTATTTTGTCCCCTACTGTTGCTTTTTCACCTTGTTAGTATTTTTTTAGATTTTGATTCAATAAATTTTGTATTTTTATAGACCTATTGACTGTTCGTGTTCTCTTTGGTTTTGTTAGTAGCTTTTGCAGTTGGTCTTGTATGTCCATAAGGCACCCATGCATTGGTATCTTTATATTGATCATCTAAATATTTTGTATTATACAGTCATGGACAAAAGTTTTGAGAATGACACAAATATTAATTTTTACAAAGTCTACTGCTTCACTTTTTCTAATGGCAATTTGCATATACTCCAGAATGTTATAAAGAGTGAGCAGCTTAACAGCAATTACTTGCAAAGTCAATATTTGGCTAGAAAATTAACTTTATCCCCCAAAACACATTTCAACATTATTGCAGCCCTGCCTTAAAAGGACCAGCTAACCTCTTTTCAGTGATTGCTCCATTAACACAGGTGTGGGTGTTGATGAGGACATGGCTGGAGATCAATCTGTCATGATTAAGTAAGAATGACACCACTGGACACTTTAAAAGGAGGCTGGTGCTTGGCATCATTGTTTCTCTTCTGTTAACCATGGTTATCTCTAAAGAAACACGTGCAGTCATCATTGCAATGCACAAAAATGGCCTAACAGGGAAGAGTATCGCAGCTAGAAAGATTGCACCTCAGTCAACAATCTATCGCATCATCAAGAACTTCAAGGAGAGATGTTCCATTGTTGCCAAAAAGGCTCCAGGGTGCCCAAGAAAGACCAGCAAGCGCCAGGACCGTCTCTTAAAAGTGTTTCAGCTGCGGGATCGGGCTACCAGCAGTGCAGAGCTTGCTCAGGAATGGCAGCAGGCAGGTGTGAGTGCATCTGCACGCACTGTGAGGCGGAGACTCTTGGAGCAAGGCCTAGTCTCAAGGAGGGCAGCAAAGAAGCCACTTCTCTCCAGAAAAAAACATCATGGACAGACTGATATTCTGCAAAAGGTACAGGCAGTGGACTGCTGAGGACTGGGGTAAAGTTATTTTCTCTGATGAATCCTCTTTTCGATTGTTTGGGACATCAGGAAAACGCCTCGTTCAGAGAAGACAAGGTGAGCGCTACCACCAGTCTTGTCTCATGCCAACTGTTAAGCATCCTGAAACCATTCATGTGTGGGGTTGCTTCTCAGCCAAGGGAATCAGCTCTCTCACAGTCTTGCCTAAAACACAGCCATGAATAAAGAATGGTACCAGAATGTCCTCCAAGAGCAACTTCTCCCAACCCTCCAAGAGCAGTTTGGCGATCAACAATGCCTTTTCCAGCATGATAGAGCACCTTGCCATAAAGCAAAGGTGATAACTAAATGGCTCAGGGAACAAAACATAGAGATTTTGGGTCCATGGCCTGGAAACTCCCCAGATCTTAATCCCATTGAGAACTTGTGGTCAATCATCAAGAGAGGGTTGGACAAACAAAAACCTAAAAATTCTGACAAAATGAAAGCATTGATTGTGCAAGAATGGACTGCTATCAGTCAGGATTTGGTCCAGAAGTTGATTGAGAGCATGCCAGGGAGAATTGCAGAGGTCCTGAAGAAGAAGGGTCAACACTGCAAATATTGACTTGCTGCATTAACTCATTCCAACTGTCAATATAAGCTTTTGTTACTCATATGTTTGCAATTATATTTCTGTGTGTGATAAAAACATCTGTCAAACACACATAAAAACCAGAGGGCAGCAGATCATGTGAAAATATAATATTTGTGACATTCTCAAAACTTTTGGCCATGACTGTATACTATACCATTAATGCATTGTGTCAGTATCACTATTGTTTCATTAATACTCCAATGTGCCTGAAATAGGCTGGGCAAGTACTTGAGCAAGCTGGAAAGACACCAAGGCAAATGTGTGGATTTGTTTGTGATGTCTGTAAGCAGCTTTGTGGTAGTGTGCTTTGGGGTAGTGTGCTGCCACCTGCAGGTCATTTGACCTTCCAAATGGTGTATCATTAGTTTGTGTGGGTGAAGAATGAACAGAACAAGTGTGCAATTCAATAGGCAGTGCATGTTTACAAATGTGTTTGCATATGTGCCTCACCTGCAGTGAAGTGTGCAGTCCTCCAATTTGGCTAAAATAGGCTGGGCAAGCTGGAAAGCACCCAAGGCAAATGTTTGGATTTGTTTGTGATGTCTGTAAGCAGCTTTGCGGTAGTGTGCTTTGGGGTAGTGTGGTGCCACCTGCAGGTGATTTTTCCTTACTGCAGGTTTAGGAAAATTAATGTTTAAATTGTATTTTGTGATCAAATCGTGGATGTGTGGTTTGTTTAGCTATTTTCTTGCTGAAGGGGGCAAGTTTACCTTTCAAATGGTGTATCATTTGTGTGTGTGGGTGCAGTATGAACGGAGATACAAAGTAATCACCGAAAAACAGTGTTTAGAAATAATAGAATAGATAGATAGGATAAGTAGTCACCAAATGTGTCTGGCAGCAACTTACTTACCCTTTGCTATTCAGAAGACATGGTCTCTTGAATGTGTGTGAAGGTATGGTGTAGTCAGGAGAAGTACCTGACAGCTGAGTCCTGGCCCATAGATATCTAACTTGCACCGCAAGCAGGGCCAGCGTCAGCACCCGGCATACCCGGGCAAGTGCCGGGGCTCTGAGCAGGCAGGGGGCCCACTCGCCGTCGGGCACCCCGCACCCGTTAGCCCGAGAGCGGTACCAGCGCCGCCACTGGGCCCCCCCGCTTGCTCAGGGCCCCGGTGCAGCCAGCGCAATACTTACCTCTCCCCGTGCCTCCGCTGCTCCGGGCTCCAGGGGACGCCTGCAGGGCGCCGGTGCTTCCTCTCACAGCAGTGCCGCTGAATGACGTCATCATTCAGCGGCCGGCTGTGGCAGACAGAGCGCGGACGCCGGACAGGTGAGATGTGTGTGTGTGTGTGTGTATGTATGTGAGAGAGTGCAGCGGTGCTGTCTGTGTGTGGTGCTGTATGTGTGATGGTGGTGGGGGGAGACAGTGATGGTGGTTAGGAGCCGGGGCCCAGAGGCAATGATGATGATGATGGGGAGGCGATGATGATGGGGAGACGAAGATGATGGGGAGGCGAAGATGATGGGGAGGCGATGATGATGGGGAGGCGATGATGATGATGATGGGGAGGTGAAGATGATGGGGAAGCGATGATGATGGGGAGGCGATGATGATGGGGAGGCGATGATGATGGGGAGGCAATGATGATGGGGAGGCGATGATGATGATGGGGAGTCTTTCCACAGCGCCCTTTCCTAAGCCGCAACAGCGCAGAACGCAGCAGCGGAGAGCTCCATATTTTGTATGGAGCATTATATAGGGACCAGTATCCTGTATGGAGCATTATTTGGGGTCCAATATTCTTTATGAAGCATTATATTTGGCCCATAATACTGTATGGAGGACTATGTGGTGCCCATAATATTGTATGGAGGACTGTACTGTCCAGTCTGTACTGTGCGCTGTGAGGATTTGGCGGTTTTTGAGCTATTGTAGAATTTACAATAGATATCACCCATGTAATGGAAGAAGAGAAGTGTTTGGCTTTGTACTATACCCATATTTCTCTGCCATATCTGTGCATCATGAATCGTGGTCTGTGTTAAAGGGGCCCACTGAGACTCTTTCGCCCGGGGCCCATAAAAACCTGGAGCCGGCCCTGACCGCAAGCCTAAGGGTGTGTTTACATAATAAAACCAACATCACTAAATGACTACTGATCAGTAAGCATTTACTGTTTACACAGGCAGATCATGCTTAACTTTGCGCTCTGATGATCAGTAATAGATCGTTCAGTGCGCACAGGCTGCCATAGTTCTTGGCAAAGCAAGTCCTGTTTACACAGAATAATGTATCCGCCAAGAACGATGAGCTTTAGCACTTCACAATAGATCATTTCACCCGATGAATAAAGGTACTGCCACACTAAGCTATCCCGCTAGCGATCTCGTTAGCGTTGCATACTAATGAGATCGCTAGCGGGATTGTTTCTATATCGCTAAATGCTGCCGCATTTAGCGATATGGTTAACGACGCTATCGCCGTTAGCGATCTTCTTAACGACTTTAGCGGTACAAAAGTACCGCTAAATCGCTAAGAAAAGGTGCCACACAGCGATTAGATACTTACCCAGCGGGAGCGCCGACGAGAAAATAGGGTCCGGAACGATTCCAGCGACGAGCGAGATCACAGCAGGAAGCTCGTCGCTGGAAGCTGCCGCACACAACAACATCGCTAACGGGATCGCTAAATAGTGACGTTTTTTAGCGATCCCGTTAGCGATATTGTTTAGTGTGGCATACCCTTAAGTGTTTTGCTCATTCCTCAGGTCATCGTCAGACTGTTTACACTGAAGGATTATCATAAACGCAACGTTCTTAAGAACGCTCATTCACACTAATCTTTCAGTGTAAATGTAAAGGATTGTTAAGCATGAGCAGATAATCATTTAAATGAAGACATTGTAACTCATGAATAGCTAACGATCTCAGAAAAGTGTTTATGTAGGTCAAGAATCATAAATGAAATGGTTGAATAGTGAACGTTACATCGTAACTCTGGACATTGTGCACTGTGGTCACACAGACAGATAATCTGAAGTGTAGATGTGTTCAACGTTCAAATCCCATAAGTGACACTGTTTATTTCAAGTGCATGAATTGATAAAGTGTTGTGCACACATTTCCAATGAAACTGCACTTAGAAAATGTAGTCAAACTAGCAAAGAGAAAAAAATTTCAATCACGAATATGCACTGCTTCCAATGCTCCATTTGTTACTACCGTGGAACACAATAAACCTATTTCGGACCTGAATTCCCACTACTTTTTCACAGTCTAATCTTCAACCCCTTAATGTCCACTGACGTGCACAGTTCGTCATGGCTAGGTGTCACTTTTGGCACCTTGATGGACTGTGCACTTCCTGCCTTTGAACTACCACTGCGTGTAAACACGCAGTGGTAGTTCAGTGCTGACAGCTGTCTATGACAGCTGACAGGCACAGCAAGCGGTGCGGGGACCTTTGCCATCGGTCCCCGCACCCACAGCGCTGTGAATGTGGCTTCTTGAATGTGGCTTTTAACACCTTGAGGGGTGCAGTTTTTAGAATGGTGTCACTTTTGGGTATTTTCTGTCATATTGACCCCTCAAATTCACTTCAAATGTGAGGTGGTCCCTAAAAAAAATGGTTTTGAAAATTTTGTTGGAAAAATGTGAAATCGCTGGTCAACTTTTAACACATAACTTCCTAACAAAAAAAATTTTGGTTCCAAAATTGTGCTGATGTAAAGTAGACATGTGGGAAATGTTATTTATTAACTATTTTTTTGTGACATATCTCTCTGATTTAAGGGCATAAAAATTAAAAGTTTGAAAATTGCAAAATTTTCAAAATTTTCGCCATATTTCCGTTTTTTTCATAAATAAACGCGTTATATTGAAGAAATTTTACCACTATCATGAAGTACAATATGTCACGAAAAAACAATCTCAGAATCGCTAAGATCCGTTGAAGCGTTCCAGAGTTATAACCTCATAAAGAGACAGTGGTCAGAATTGTAAAAATTGGCCCGGTCATTAACCTACAAAATGGCTTGGTCGTTAAGGGGTTAAACAAGTGAACACTCTCCACTTACATTACATAATTTTGTAAAGGAGAATTTTTTTCCTTGCCTAAACAATTTCATAAACGATACACAAGCAATGTTGGACACATTTTCAGTCGCTCAGCCCATTCACATTACACAATTATCATGAACAATGGGTCACTAGCGTTAGAATCTGATGGATCAGCCTGGATAAATGCAGCTTCAGAAAACTATCAAACTTTACAGAAAATAATGTGATATTTGTCTAATTTTTCAACCAGAAATTATCAATAAAAAAATTACATTTTGAAATGGCTCATACATTGGGAAACACTTTATGTGGACTGTCAATTTCAGAAAACCATTAACATTCGTTTGTGCAGTACAAGTAAGTCCTTGAGAGAAATGGGACAAAGGCTTTTCAACCAAAGATGGACGTTTTACTCTAAAACTGATCATTACTTACCCCATAAAACACATACTTGCCCACAGAGGTTCACATAGTTGTTCTACATTTAATGCAAACATTGTCTGTTTCTTCTGATTTATTGGGATATTTACTCTACTTACCTGCCATGCTGTTGTGACCTTCTTCCCCGCCAGTTGTGGCTAAGAGATGCTAAGCTGTGCAAGTGTAGTGTGCTTAGCCACTTAGTCAGGTTGATTGACACTTACCCTGCCAATCAGAGCATCTGGCTCACCAGGTCAATCAACGAGGTTAGTCCACAAACCAGTCAGAGACCTGGTATGATGGCCATTCATTGGTACAGATGCCCTACTTGTTAGCTGTGTCCTTCGCCCACTGTCAGGAATTGTATTATCTGCTATTTTGGATTGCTATTTTGTATTAATCCATTTCCCCCCAATCTGTTTATGACCACACAATGTTTGTTCCTTCATTTGGCCCATTGTCTTGCTTGTCCCTCTAAATTGGAAATTTACACTGCAAGATAATTGCAAAAGAGCACTGTTAAAAATGCTCGATTCACAGTTATCTTGCCATGTACACAGGCTGCCGATCACCCGATAAACAAGTAAAAGTTTAGTTCATCAGGTGAAATTATCTTTTATGCAGCATAAAAGTTCGTTGTTCTCGGCAGCACATCATGCTGTGTAAATAGGACTCAAGCTAAAGGAGCCTATATGTACTGAGCGATCTAATATAGATCGCTCAGTGCAAATATTTACTTTGGTCTACCTGTGTCATATAACCGCTGATCAGTAAAAGATTACTGATCGGAAGTCGTATCAAGTCGCCGGTCAACCTGTGTAAACAGACCCTTAAATAATTCTGACCTGGCCTTCCCCAAATCTGCTTTTGGATTCTGACTCTGCCATAGTCTAGTTATTTTCTTGTTCTGACCCCAGCTAGTTTGGTAACTCTATTTAGCCTGTCTCAACAGTCAGCACCTACTCTGCACATCCAACGTCGGAGACACTATAGGGAAGTATAGATCCCTGTATGGGTATAGTAAAGGGAATTTGTCATATCGATTGCAGCATTTAGAAGGCAAGGAGAGCGAGGGGGCTCCCTATTTGTATTAAGCTTTTTGGACATGTGCACTCACTCCCAATAGCCACAGGTGATTTTAATCAGATTATCTGGTCTATTCCTGCCCCATAAATTGGAGGCTTTTTGCCCAAGAGAGGTGACATAACAGGATAGTGACCCAATTGATGAAGGACACCGTGATGTGGTAATTGGGCATTCATATAATGGCCAATCTATGCGCTAAGAGCCTTCATTTTTTCATAGCAATTTTTGCAGATACATATTTCATATATACATCATATAGCGCTTTTTTCAATTTTTTTATATGCAGCAATGCAGTTCCTATGCTCTAGAGTGATCATTCTTGGTAAGTTATGGTGCAAACCTTAATATTTTTGATTTGTATACTTTCTTTGGTTGGCGCCTGTTCACACTAGCTTAGATGTGCTGGTCCTTTTTTTGTCTATTTTTTTCTTTCCACATTGCATTAATTCCTGTGAAGCACCTGAAGATTTAATAAAGTTCTTGAACGTGGTTTTGAGGATTTTGAGGGGTGCACATTTTAGAATGGTGCCACTTTGGAGTATTTTCTGTAATATAGGCCCCCAAAGTCAATTCAAATATGTTGCTATCCCTAAAAAAATGCTTTTGTAAATTTTGTTGGAAAAATGAGAAATTGCTGATCAACTTTTAACACTTGTAACTTCCTAACAAAAAAAATTATGTTTCAGAAATGATGACATTTGGTAAATGTTATTTATTAACTATTTTGTGTTACATAACTGTGGCTTAAGGGCATAAGATTTACATTTTGAAAATTGAAAAATGTTCTAAATTTTCACCAAATTCCGATATTTTCACAAATAAACGCAAGTCATATCAGACAAATTTTACCACTATCATGAAGTATGTCATGAAAAAAAATATCTCAGAATCAATGGGATCCGTTAAAGCGTTCCAGAGTTATTATCCCATAAAATGACACTGATCAGAATTGTAAAATTTGGCCTGGTCAAAACTGGCTTGGGGAGTCAAACGGTTAAAACAAAGTTGGTGTGCCCCATACACTAACACCAAAAAACATGATTATGCATTTATTGGACATGGATTGAATTTTTCAGCCCCAACATTCCTTATCTAAAAATTACTTGTGATCATACCCATTAGATTCTGGACAACCGATTGGATTAAGCAAAGCCTGACTGGTAGTCCATTTTAAGTTAACAATACCATTATAAATGGGTCTTTTTTATATTTTTCTATTACTTGGATGAAGGTATGAGCAATAAGGATCCGACATGTCCGTTTTCAGTCTGCTGAACCCCTTGTTCTCTAAAAGATAAGAGGAGGATTCAGGCCCTGGCTTTCTTGTAAAGAACACAGGAGCGCTCAGCAGAGAGACTGTATGAGGGAGTTGAGTGAGATAGCAGCTGATCAAACTATCGGCCAATCTAAAAGGTTTAAAGGGAATCTGTCAGCAGGTTTTTGGTCCCTCATCTGAGAGCAGCGTCTTGTAGGCAAAGAGACCCTGAATCCAACGATGTATCACTTAGTTTAGTGAGTACAGTGGTTCTAACACAATCAGATCTTTTAGATTTAGTATGAAGCAGAGCTGAGAAAGCTAACCCCAACCACACCAGGCTCTGTATGTATATTGTCTATAGACAGAGAGATGCTTATCACAGAAGGGGCGGAGGTGGATGATTGCCTGCACATCATTTAGTCACAACAATGATAATCACCAGGTAATTAATCCTTCAATCTAAGTAAACCACAGCACACAGCTTTATAAGTGACACATCGTTGAATTCAGTATTTAAACCCCTGGATCATGTAGTCAACAGACAATATAGCAAAACCCTGCAGACAGATTCTCTTTAAGTGCGTGTGTAGAGGTAGCTGTCAATCATCACCCACTAGATCTGATTGCACAGAAAGAGCAAGGATTTCAATGAATAAAATACAAGTTTTACTGAGTTGTTTCCCACAAAACTATTTATCCATCTGATCAGCAGATTGCAGTGTATTTCCAAGCTGACAGATGCCCTTTTTATGTGTTTATATAAAAAGCTGAAATGACAAAAAGCACAATAGGGTCTTATCTGGATTACTAAGAAAAGAGTAGAACTGGATTTGCTCACCTGGGGAGTTTGTGAAAGTCACAACCCCATTGATCGCTTTGAAACAAAGATGGCTGCTGCAGATCCACCAAAGTAGAATGTATGCAAACTTGGAGATGGGAGTGGATATGAAACCCGCGCTGCCGCGGATCCAAAGTACAATTGGAGACAAGATGTGATATGGATGCGGTTTTATTTGTCAAAGCGTTTCGAGGTGATCACACCTCTTCATCAGGACAAACTACAATGGTGTCCCTTTTATTAACTTAAGGTCCCCATACAAAGTAGACCTTAGTCAATGTGTAACGTGTATGGGGTCTCTTGACTCGCTCCCAATCGATGATGTCAGGGGAAAGAAGGTTTCGTCCCTTTGGATTTCCAACAGCCGATCATATTGTTCTCCAGGAGATAATCCTCTGCCAGAGGAGCCTGACAGCGCCTTTCTCATAGAGAACACAGGAGCGCTCAGCTAAGCTCCAAGTTTCTGAATGCAGGAGTGGGAGGATTAGATGTTGGACCAATAATCATTCTAATGTGAGTGGGGGCGTTTAGATCTGCTGGCAATTTCTATGTAGGTGGTTACAGGCTATATTTTAATTAACCTCTTTGCAGAGATATGACCTTAATAGGGCAAGAGAGGACAAGATTCCCTTTGACAAATTCTTGTGATAACCGCCAGTTGAACCCACATTTTAAGATGATGAGGAGTAACCACTTATCTTGCCATATCTTTACAGTTGAATGCTCACTAGTTTATTCTTCCTACTGGACTTTGCTCTTTCCCCCACCACATCTGAGTCATTACCCGCCCTGCGGATTCTTACACCGGCCTCTCCTGTCGTTGCATCAGACTTTATAAATAACTACAGTATACTCATGCATTTAACTTGCATTGCAACAATGACATCATACATTTAATTTCAGAACTCATGTAATAGGGACTTTTTATCTCCAGTAGGGAAATCAGGGGAAGCGAAGATTGTGCCGATTCGGATTTATGGCTAATTGTGAACAGGTCAGAATATTTATAATAATACAATATATACCTGTATAGAAACAGTGTAATAAAGCATATATGCACACATTTGTTTCAGATCTACGCAGAAGATCATTTTTACAGATGATCCTAAAATTGTGGATCAAAGAAATGTTACTAAAAAAGCTATAAATACTACTAGGAAAACATATGGCTTTTTAATGTTGTGATTTACAACAAATCACAACAAATAAGTAATGCCGCCTTATTTGAGCGAACACAATGAGCTGCTAACTTCAGTTTTTCCCAAATAAATCTCATTTCACTGGTGATCCAGGAGCCAGAGTCCAGGACATCAGCCATTTACAAATGGCTGCCTCTGCTAACAGCCATGGAAAGCACTTACGGTACTTTGGAAAAGCCCATGACCATGCCACTCGTCCAAACTCGCAATCTTCAGGAACGTGCCGTTTCTTAACAATCAGGATGCAAAGAAGCAGAGAAGCAGTGCGCTCTTGAAGAAACATGTGAAGATTCTTTAAAGGGGTTGCATGGGATGAGACCACCCCTTTAATAATAGCAATGTTACTGCCATCCTACACTTTTGTATTATTATTATTCCACCAGCAGCTTGCCATACTAGCGGTTTTCATTTGCTCAGTGCAGACAAACACTGTATAATTTAGGGAGACTGGTCAGCGAACATATCAGAGGGCTGGATCATCAGTGGTCTCCTAAAGATTCATAATACTAGCAAATTCAGCTGTCTCAAAAACTTTGGTTTAAAAAGTAGAATATGACCTTATTCACACGTTGGATTTTCACATATGAGTGCTGTCCAGTAGCGCTTGTAACTATGATATTCTATTGGGCTTTACACATGTCCGATTTTTTCCTCGGACTAAGAGGTTGGAGTAAAATATTGCAGATATGTCCGATTTTAATCTGAGCGATGGATCAAAATTGGCAATGCAACTCAATGGGCTCGTGAAAATTTCGGACCGCACTAGGATTACATTTGAGTGGGGTTCGATTTTCACTGTCAAAATGGAGAAGGTTTGGAAACTTTTTTAAAAAAAATTTCCCAATGTATGAGAAAAGCAGATGAGACTCATTCCACACTCTGATCAAAGTCTGATTAGAATAATCGGTCCACTTTTCTTGTACGCAGACAAACTGGACATGCGAATGAGCCCTTAGGAAGATCCTATTATCACAACGTGAGATAGCCATCACCACCTTCCAAATTCAGTATGTTTCTTAAAGAGAATCTGTCACCACATTTGACCTATCTAAACTATTAATATTGGCATCTAGGTTATAGATTGATGGAAAACATCCTACCTGTGTGTCTGATATCAAATGCCTTGCTGTTGAGAAATAATTTTTTACCACTTTATATAAATGACCTCTTCCAGGGGAGGACGCTGCCTGGAAGATAACTCTGACTCTAGAGATTATTTTACATGATGGGGGAGTTACCAGTGTGATGTGTGATGGTTGTCAGTGTTATCAGTGTGATGTGTGATGGTTGTCAGTGTTATCAGTGTGACATGTGATGGTTACCAGTGTGATGGTTACCAGTGTGATGTGTGATGGCCGCTCTCTGCTCTCCCGATCTCACTGCAGAGCTGTGTGTGATTATACCTGACACCTCTTCAGGTTCCTCTCAGCTTCATTTTCCAGCTCACAGACAGTTTGTAATGTTGTTACAATACAGCAGAGCTCAGAGAGCTGCAAAAAAAATATGTATGTAAGGAGACAAATTTCAGTTATCTTGTCCTGGGTTAGTTACTTGTCTCACACTGGTAACACTTCCTTTTATTAAAAATATTCTCATGGAGATCAGTGTCCGGCCTGTAGACTGGAATGGCTCATTTGCATATAAGAAAAACGTGGATTTCCCTGGAATAAGACATCGGATCGCAGATATCAACTTCTCATTTTATTCAGCTTCCTATTACCTACATGCCCATATAGATGGCTTAGGAGGGTTGATCTTGCTGACAGATTTCCTTTAAGGAGTCCATCATGCGTTCAACATACAAACCATTCAGTATCTGAACAATTAGCATCTCAGTACCCGGTGGCCAGTGGTAATGCCAATGTCCAAGCCAATTCATTGTGCAGGTATCTAAATAGTTTAATCCTGTGTTCTGCTTCACATAATGGGTTGTCCAATGTCATGTCCAGCTCTATGGGACTCAGTGAATAGGCAGCTAAGACTAGCATGGTCGAACAACCCACACTGTGGAGTCGCTTTCAGTAATAATCAATCTGAAATTAAAAGCCCAAGAATTTTAGCAACTTTAAGTTGACACATTTTTTAACTGTAGCATCTAATAGGTAAATGGCAAAGATCAGAGTTATCTCCAATCTTCTTCTTAATCTTTCACTGATAGCTTTTGTGTCTCTATCATCACTATTCAATACACAAACAATACTGCTAGCAGGAGATGAAAGGGAATGTTTCAGCAGTTTTGAAGGCTCACAATTGCCAACAGACTCTTTATTGCCATTGAATATGTTTAAAAGAGTAGTAACTCTATTTTTCTGGCTCCAAATCCCATTTCACCACGCTCAGCCATAGTTAAAATATAAAATCTCTTTCCATTAGCTGCCACTCTGGCAGTTTTTTCTTATCAATGTTATTCAGGTTAATATACAGTAAACTCTTAGGGCCCCGTCTCACATAGCGACACAGCATCGATCCCGACAACGATCAGGATCGCTGGTGTGTCGCTACATGATCGCTGCTGAGCTGCCAAACAGGCAGCGATCAGGACAGCGACACTGCAGGTAACATCGCCTAGTTACCCACAGTGTACGTTGGATACCAGCGCACTGACGCAGTGAGCTGGTAACCAAGGTACACATCGGGTTTCTAGGCACAGCCCGCGCTTGGAAACCCGATGTGTACCTTGGTTACCAGGAGATCGCTGGTCTCCTGCCTGTCACACGCAGCGATGCGTGCTGGCCAGCTGGAGACCAGCGATCAAAAAAAAGTCCTGGCATTTCTGACACGACCAGCGATTCACAGCAGGGGCCTGATCGCTGGTACGTGTCCGACATAGCGAGATCGCTCGCTATGTGAGACGGGGCCCTTAGGCTTCTTCTAGTAGTAGTTACATGCAGACATAATATTATTAACTCCATGGCCATGTGAAGACAAGTGGAGAATTTGTAGCTTTGGAACAGAAAAAAAGATCTGAGGTATATTAGGATGACTCCCATCAAGAGCATATTTTAGAAAACAAAATTGTGATAAAAAGTAGGTTTTCAATTTAACCAGATCTGTTTGGGCCTTAAAGGATAAAAGCACCTTGGATGACATTTTTTATCCATTTAAATGAGTGCAACTTTTGGCTAAATATATTTTGTGATGTTTTCATTTGTCTTCTACAGTCACTATGGATCACAGTACATAGCAAGCTGCTGAATGTGTTAAAAAGGGTTGTCCAGGATATTGAAGGCCTATTCTTAAGGGTATGCCACACTAAACAATATCGTCAACGGGATCGCTAAAAAACGTCACTATTTAGCGATCCCGTTAGCGATATTGTTCAGTGCGGCAGCTTCCAGCGACGAGCTTCCTGCTGTGATCTCGCTCGTCGCTGGAATCGCTCCGGACCCTATTTTCTCGTCGGCGCTCCCACTGGGTAAGTATTTAATCGCTTTGTGGCACCTTTTCTTAGCGATTTAGCGGTACTTTTGTACCGCTAAAGTCGTTAAGAAGATCGCTAACGGCGATAGCGTCGTTAACTATATCGCTAAATGTGGCAGCATTTAGCGATATAGAAACAATCCCGCTAGCGATCGCATTAGTATGCGTCGTTATCGTGATCGCTAGCGGGATTGTTTAGTGTGGCAGTACCTTTAGGAGAGGATATCAATATCTGATTAGCGGGTGTAGTGGGTGTGCGACATCCAGAACCCCCACGGATCAGCTGTTCTCGGTGCTGGCGGTGGTCAGAAGTGCTAAGTTGAGCACAGCTCTGTCAACTATATATTGGCTGCGGCCAGGTACTGCACATGTGCCCTCTATTGATTTGACTAGGGAGTGTATGTGTAGTACCTGGCCACAGCCACTGTTCCATTGATGGAGCTGTGCTGGCCAGCTCTGCAACTTAGCACATCCCACCGCTTTTGGCACTGGGAACAGCTAATCGGCAGGGTGCCAGGAGTCGCACAGATATTGATGACCTATCCTAAGGATAGGCCATTTATATAAACGTCCAGGACAACCCCTTTACCAGTGCATATGACAGTAAGTTCATTTGGATGGCAGGGTGTACATTCCAAAAACAGAGAAAGGAAACATGCAAGAATCAGGAATCTCCATAAAATATGATACCTTATTATTTCACACCAATAGAACAGCTTCTGTATCGGCGTGTATTGATAAATTATCATATTTTATGGTGATAACTGTTTCTTGCATGTTCCCTTTCTCTGTTTTTATACTGTTTTTTATTGACATTCTACAGGATTGATCCCTCACGTTTGTTGGTGCCTTCCAAATCTTCGTTTAGACAGTGTGTACATTCCTTACCTTTCTACTTTTAAACTTTCTTTTAATTTGATTTATGACAGATAGAAAGTTAAACTTTCAACTTACGATTAAATCTGTAGAAGATAATACTATTACAAACATTATTTTAGTCCAAAAGCCTAGATGATGTAGTACTCTGGCGATTTTGCTTTATCTACCCCGCTGCAGTCTACGAATATTAACTATGGCTGACGTAGTTACTATTAGCACACTGCTTGCATTAAAATACTTACCAATTGCGGCCTTCTTCCGTTCCCAGGATCGTCCCATTCCCTTCTGCACCAGGTCACCACAGTTCTGACAGCGTCTTGGCTTTCGTAGACTTACTTTGAGATGAGTAAGTGAGATCAGGCACATACTGGTGAGACTGTTAAGTTAAATTTTGCCTACATTGTTTACCTTGCAAAAAGCATTGACATTACTTTTCAGAAAATCTAAATATTATATTTCCTTTAGTTATACATAACCTAGAATTAAACATAGTGGCACTCTCCAAAAGACCACCTCTTATTCAGCCCAGATTTCCTGTGACTTTTAGTTCAGTGAATTTTTCACCTGTGGTGTCCCCCCTTATTTTATTCTCAGCTCTTGTCAGCAGGGTCCTCACTCCTCTTAAGTTAATTTTTTTCTGTAATGTCTGACATTTGATTCTAGAAGTATCCTTGGAATTGTAAAGTGCTGTGAAATATATTATTTACACCATGTATTTTGTCATACATAGAAGAGAAAAACAGAAAGTTTCAATATTGTCTGAATATTAATAATTGAATGTTTTCAGTTAGTCCCCATTTATGCCTTCACCTGGAGTGCTATATAAATAAGAATATCACATAAATACTTTTAGGTGACTGTTGCAATTTTCTTTTGGCCAGGACCTTGAAATAAGAGGGAGGGATAATATTATGGATACTGACATCTTTGAGAAAACTAAAGCCCTGAAAGACCACTGGTCTGTGAATAGAATGCTGCGACACTCAGTGCAGCCGCTACTGTATGTACAAACACATGTCGCAAATATTAATAATCTTATTTAAACATTTTGATGATATACCTTTTATATATAAAAAAGAAATAGATACATAAATAATACATATATACAGGCAACTAGCCAAAGATACATTATTATTATTATTATTATTATTATTATTGTTTATTTCTATAGCACCATTGATTCCATGGTGCTGTACATGAGAAGGGGTTACATACAAATTACAGGTATCACTTACAGTAAACAAACTAACAATGACAGACTGATACAGAGGGGAGAGGACCCTGCCCTTTCGGGCTTACATTCTACAGGATTGTGAGGCAGGAGACAGTAGGTCGGGGGGTTGCAGCAGTTCCGGTGTTGGTTGAGGCAATAACTCCGGTAGTGGTGAGGAGGCAGCAGGGTCATTGCAGGCTGTAGGCTTTCCTGAAGAGGTGGGTTTTCAGGTTCCGTCTGAAGGATCCGAATGTGTTTGATAGTCGGACGTGTTGGGGCAAAGAATTCCAGAGGATGGGGGATATTCGGGAGAAGTCTTGGAGGCGGTTGGGTGAGGAGCGAATAAGTGTGGAGGAGAGAAGGATGTCTTGGGAGGATCGGAGATTACGTGAGGGAAGATATCGGGAGATTAGTTCAGAGATATAAGGAGGAGACAGATTATAGATGGCCTTGTAGGTCAGTATTAGTAATTTGAACTGGATACGCTGAGGGAATGGGAGCCAGTGAAGAGATTTGCAGAGGGGAGAAGCGGAGTAGTAGCGAGGAGAGAGGTGAATTAGTCGTGCAGCAGAGTTAAGGATGGACTGGAGAGGTGCGAGGGTGTTAGCAGGGAGGCCAGAGAAAAGGGTGTTGCAGTAGTCGAGGCGGGAGATGATGAGGGTGTGCACAATCATTTTAGTAGATTGAGGGTTGAGGAAAGGACGGATTCTTGAAATATTTTTGAGCTGAAGGCGACAGGAGGTAGAAAGAGCTTGGATGTGCGGTTTGAAGGACAGGGCAGAGTCAAGGGTTACTCCGAGGCAGCGGACTTCTGGTACGGGGGAAAGCGTGATGTCGTTAATTGTGATAGATAGGTCAGGTAAGGAAGATCTGTGAGATGGGGAAAGATTATGAGTTCAGATTTGTCCACATTGAGTTTGAGGAAGCGGGAGGAGAAGAAGGAGGATATGGCTGATAGACACTCCGGGATTCTGGATAGCAGAGAGGTGATGTCTGGGCCAGAGAGGTAGATCTGAGTATCATCAGCATAAAGGTGGTACTGGAATCCGTGGGACTTTATGAGTTGCCCCAGGCCAAGTGTATAGATTGAGAAGAGTAGGGGTCCTAGAACAGATCCTTGGGGGACTCCAACGGAGAGAGGGTGGGACGAGGAGGTAGTGTGTGAGTGGGAGACGCTGAATGTGCGGTTGGAAAGGTATGAGGAGATCCGGGATAGGGCGAGGTCTTTGACGCCAAAGGAGGAAAGAATCTGTAGTAGAAGGCAGTGGTCAACTGTGTCAAAAGCAGAGGACAGGTCAAGAAGCAGGAGTATAGAGTATTGTCCGTTCGCTTTGGCTGTAAGTAGGTCATTAGTAATTTTGGTCAGGGCTGTCTCAGTGGAGTACCATGCTCGGTATCATGTTATAGTATGACTTTATGGTAAATAAAACAGTTCTTACTTTGGTTACATGGCATTGACACGTGCTTCGCTTGTGGCATCTACCTTGTACACTTATTTGTAAATGTCAAGAGCCGTATTCATAGTTATATATTTTATATTGGCATTATATAGCTTGATTCTCTCCAAAACTCTTGCAGTTTATTTATTATACACAAATAATATTAACGACGCAACAATTAACACTTCACTTTATTCTGGCTCACATATATACACTTAGGCTACGTTCACACAATTATATTATCGTTTCAAGTGCTGGCTATGAAAAAAGCTGACGGCTCTCAGACCAGTACACTACAATAGGGCCATTCTGATGACCATTTTTTTCACGTGGAACGAATGTCCACGTGGAAAAAGAAAAGGAAGCATGTACAATTCTTTTCCATATTTGGATGATATTTGCCTATTCGAGTTGATGAGAGCACAAAAAAAAAAAGAATCCTATACGGATCCCAGCATCTGATTTTTATGGATACATTGAAATTTTTTTAACATAGGAAACTGCACTTGTTCTTGGAAATGTTA
Source organism: Oophaga sylvatica (assembly GCA_033576555.1). NCBI lineage: Eukaryota > Metazoa > Chordata > Amphibia > Anura > Dendrobatidae > Oophaga > Oophaga sylvatica. The sequence goes on along the minus strand of JARQOD010000002.1, from coordinate 77,586,508 downwards.
ATAACTGCTACATAAAAGACAGATTCCATACAGGTTGCACGATGATGACTGCAGATGAAAAATCGTCCGTTTTTTCTGGATGAATTTTTTTTACACTTGTGTGAATTTAGTCATATAACAAACAGGTTGTAGGATAAGTACTGATACGGCGTTGGAAAAATAATTCATAATAAGATATTCATGCCATTAATCTATGAAATAGAAATTAAACATTTGAAATAAATCATTGCAAATCATTTCACTTTTTTATCTATTACTTTAATCACTTTATTCTTGCTGCCTTATAAAACTATTGTATTGTATGTAATGATGTATCTGCTACCTTAATTTAAAGCACAATGTAAATAAACATATTGGAAAAATCTTTATTCTGTTTATCACTTTCTGAGCTATTATTATATTTTTAGTTATTTTCTAATAAATTATTTACAACCTCATAATTGATGCCTATGTACAAAAATATTCATCCTGTGTTAAACCTAAAACCTACAAATACAGAGAGAATGCACAGATATGTTTATATAAACATATAGAACTATATTGGTGTGTATTATATATATATATATATATATATAATATATATATATTATATATATATATAATATATATATATGTATATATATATTATATATTATTTTTTCTTTCATATAGTTCATAAAACATATTCTATAAATGTCCAGCTTAATTTTAGTCTTGGATAATACAAATAATTATGCAACAAAAATTCCCAATTTGTGCTTCAAAATTGTAATATACTCCTATTCCTTTTATTGTATTGTTAACGTTGTTACCTATGACTTGTGTTTTGAAACTGTTAAACTGTAAAGCGCTGCGGAATATGTTGGCGCTATATAAATAAAGATTATTATTATTATTATATATTTGTGAACGACAATATTAAAAAAAAACTTCTAAATATCATCATAATAATCCATATCATTGTATTTATATGATTAAATTACTTTACTGTATTTCCTTACTGTTGATTAACTAAAGTTAATTTTATTTTGAACAGTAATATTATCAATAATGTGTGCAAACTGTAAAGCGCTGCGGAATATGTTAGCGCTATATAAAAAATAAAGATTATTATTATTATCAATATCATACATTTATATGTTAATAAAACAGATTTTATTAAATGAAACATTTAACTGGTTCATGCAAATTTGAAATACAATTGAACTGCATATTTGGAATGAAACAGCTGCGAAAAAATGAATGAACATGATTTTAAAATTATATACAAAAACACTAAAAATGTATCTGAATAGCACAACGTGTTCAGAACAAAATGGATAAAATGTAGCAAGAATCCATGAGCTTGTTATCTGCACAATAGACATGCATTCCTTTTCACCCAGTACAAAGGTTTTTGTTGGGATGTCTGATCACTTTGTCTTGTCTTGTCACTGGCACTTTAAACACAAAGAGTATTAAAGCCCTGAACACAAAAAATCAATGTAAAGGCAAATTACTTCACCTCCAGTATTAGTAAGCAACAAATATGTCAGATAAATGGATAACAGACAATAGAAATGTAATCAGTAACCAATGTCTTTATTTCATGTTATAATTTTCAACAAAGGCAAAAAAATCAAACATTATAGAATAAAATGAAATAGTTTCAACTATCACTTCACTATCTCTCATTCATTTTAATATTCTTCAGAAATTTTACAACATAAATTATCCTTGGTAAAAACAAATCTGATTCTAATAAATTATTTCTAATATGAAATGTTAGAATAAATATTGTCAGTGGTTTTAAAGAACAAATTAATGTTATTTCAATTATTAATATTATTTCAATTATTCATATTATTTCCAATTATTCTTATTAGCAAGAATATTAGGAGTGATTTAAAAAATAAGTAATTGAAGATATACAAATTTATTAGGTAGATAGATAGATAGATAGATAGATAGATAGTAGATAATAGATAGATAGATAGATAGATGATAGGTAGATAGATAGATTTAGGAACTATCTATCTGCTGACAAATAAGTATATAACTAAAGCTAATGCTTATTCTTTAATATAAGGGGGAAAATCAATAAATAATAATGATAATACTAAATGTTTGGTATATATTATACTAGTATATTATGCTTGTAATACATCACAAGTATAATATACTAGTGGCATTCCATGTACTTTATGCCAATTACACATTACACAGGTTATATTCTATATTACATTATTTCATTTAAAGTAACAAATAATTGAAGGATTACAAAATAAATGTTAAGAAACAGTTAATAGATAAATAACATATGTAAATCAGCATAAAACAGTTTGGAATTCTACTCAAGTCTCTACTTTTCTTCCATTTCATGCATGTCAGCATTATTTAATCAGAATACATATAACAAATAGAACAACCTAATTTATGAAACAGTAAACTACAGTGATCCTTGTAAAATGGTGTGCCATATTATTTACAATTTTTTTTTATGCTTAACCTTGGCAGTTTCCCTCTGAAATTTCAATGAAGATTCTTGGGGAAAAAAAATAGAATAGAACGTTTTAATAATCAATGAATTCCATAATGATCTATTGAGAAGTATGATGCTATTGAAACCTATAGACAAGAGCAACAGAATGAGCTGTGCTAAATGATTAACTGACATCTGCTTTATCCACTTCTCTATCTGCTTTATAAAGTGTAAATATATATGTATATATATTTGCAGGTGCTTCTATATCCATTTCGGGATACTGAAGATTGTATACTTGTCACTAATACTTTTCCTCTCATTCTGGATACATACATAGTAGCAGACACAATCACAGTAACACAGTATATACTGTATATTGTGGTGTATATATTTTACATGGGTAGAATTGGTATCCTGTTAGCCCAGATTCTTATTACCTGGACATTACTTCCTTCAGTGCTTTCTTGCTGTGCTGAGGACTTGGCAGAAGACAGCAAATCTTTCTTTTCTCCTCCTTCTCCGGAAAATGCAAGCGATCCCTTGCAGTATAGAAGGAAAAGAGCTGTTACACCAGCAGTGGTGATCATGTATTCTGCTCCATGCCAATCCACAGCTCAGAGCCTCCACATAATCAGAAAGGAAGAACTCTGGGCACTGGGATCTGGGCATGAACTCATCTGATGCATACAGTATATAAAGCTGCATCAGACGATTGCACTGACTCATTTCAGAACTTAGTGGATGAATTGAGTCTCTGTGAATCATCCTGGATAAGGTGCAGCTGTAGTGGGGACTGCCCTGAGAGTACAGCCTTTATTACCAGCTTCATTTTATAAAACTGTAGTATAATAACCCAGAGCTAACAAAAAGAGTAAGAAAAATAAGAATGGAAGCTAAACATTTTATATAGATTATTATTAATAAAAGTATTGTTAATAAAATATTAGTATTATAATAATAACAAAAACAGGGGTTATAATAAGTGATGCATGCATGTACTTGTTCTTCCTAGCATGGGACACTAGATTCCCCAGAGTATGGTTGACATTCCCTTGCCAAGTCTTTAGACAATATGAGCATTTATACATGTGAGAAGCATTATTGTGCTGCCAGTCATGAATAGTCCATTACTCTCCAATGCAGATGACTGAGAAATGCAGCCTGACAATACAACATTACACATTTCTATCACACTCATGTCTGTGGCATAAGACTATAGGTGGCTGAGGCTGGTGATAATATATATAATAATAATACATATAATATAGGAGAGATTATGACCTGTTTTATATCCTAATATGTGCAGCCCTGTTCATGAGATGTCTGTGGATTCTGCATTATCCCTGCTTAGAAGCTTAGAGCAGTGTAAGGATATTACTTACACCTGGTGCATGCTATGTAAGGTGATAAAGACAAGAGCAAGCCTTAGATTATCTGCAATATTGCTGTATTGAGCTGCACTAAATCTATCTATTCTGGTGGAACATTGCACCTTGTTCTCAAAGCTTTGATACATGGTAGAAAGACATAATGATACTATGTATCACTTGTGTGCAATGTTTCCTCTATTCTTTTGTATTTATGTATTATTTACACCTTCTAATTGTATTGTGTTTGTGATATTCTTTGTCAAGTGGAGCAAATAGTAAGCGGTGAAAGAGAGAGGAATAAAAGAGAACATGAATGATAGAAATAGAAAGAAAAAAAAAATAAAGGGGAAAGAGAAGGAGGGACAATGGAGGGGGGAAGGAATGGAGCAGAGGGAGCGAACAGTGGGGAAGGAGGACAGCCAAATATAAGGAATCAGTGCTAGAGAGTGTGAGAACAGGAGAGGAGGATGGCATAAAACTGGAAGAAATAAGAGGAGTGTGGAAAACTGATGGGTAGAAAGAAAAAAGGAGAGGAGTGACAATAAAAGACAAGAAGATAAAAGGGATGGGTGAGGAAAAAAGGAAGGCAAGAATGAGTGAGAATGATAAAATGTCAGCAGGAATGAGTGAGAATAAATGATACAGATGAAGATGCCATGATGATCCTAATGAGAGGATGACTAAGAGGGATAAACAATTTAGAATAGTGTGTGAAATGAAGAAGAATGGATAAAAAAATGAGTAACACAGCATTACAGACAAGCTATTTAAGGAAAGAAATGGAAGAAATTTAAGTGAATGAGAGACAATTTGTGAAAGGGAAAATAATGAAAAAAGGAAAGCATAACAAAAGGAAACCGAATATAGCAGAGAGAAATAGAAAATATCACGTTTTAGATGAAATCTGGTAATTACCTTGGTATCAACAATGACAAGGATATGAAGAGACAAGGAAATAGACAAAGACTAGAAATTAAAAAAAAAAAACAAGAGGTTAGTTGGAAAAAAGGAAAGGGAAGGAAATGGTGAATTAAAACAATCGAGAGACGACTGTGTATACATTTACAGGTGTGCATTGTGCTTGTAAAGTTCTGCTACTGAGATAATGATGCAGCTACTGCAGAGCTTCACCTAATGGAGTCACTGTGATTCACCAAAGTGTGGTCACAGCTCAGTGCAGCAACCCAGAAGATTTCTACTTTAGACTCTTCTTTGGTGACTGGCTTGACTGTAAGCAGACTAAAACTCTTACAACTCTGTATTGTTTCAGTCCCTCAGCAACACTAAGTATTTTTTTTTGTATTTCTATCTGCAAATGTATTATCAGAACATATCTGTATTCCTATGGAAATCATTATCTATATAAGACTGTGAGCAGAAGTCTGTGCAATATTGTATCAGATCACTTTATATTGTATCTGTCATCAGATTTTGCAATTCTATCTGTATATATTATTAAATAAATCCCAAAAGCCCTGGTGAGGCTGTTGTACTTACTTGAAAATCCATGTCAGAATGGCAGCATAATCCTTTCACAAAGCTGTCATGGCTGATATTAAACTGAGCATTTTAATTATAGAATTTTGAAGCTATTCTGTCTGACAAGGCTTTTTACAGTAAGTGCACCATCATTATCAAGTCTAAGAGATTTATTTAATAATGTATGCAAATTTGTTTTGTGAAATCTGTTGACAGATCCACTTTAATATGTCATGTTGTATCTTGTTTTAACATGTAGTTGACATATAGTTTGACTTGACACATCTTCAACAAACATTAGCACAATGTACACTGATCAAGAAATTAAGAACCCGGCCTCAGCCATTATATTACTAGAAATGTAGCTGCTATTACTGGCAGCTTTGCAAACATCACAGTGAGTGGCATTTTGTGGGTATCATAAATGCATAAGTGTATAAATATAAAGAAAAAAAATACTAAAAGAAACAATTGCTGCCCAACATGATGACATAATCTAAAGTTATATCATAACCTTTGGCAGTTCTGTCTTCAGAATGGATGACCTGTCTTTGAACTGGATTATTAACAAGGCATCAGCAGGAAGGGGTGGAGGGAGAAGGGGCAAGAACTGATGAGATAAGTACATCATTAATGGATTGTTTTACACTATTGCGTCCATGCAGAGTTTATTGAGAGCGCCTCTGAAGCCCATGTATACATTGATTGAATGTAATGATACCAGTCCCTGCTATCATTGCTCACTTTGTGTAAATGGCCTGAAGTATCAAACATTAAAAACAGAATGATAATTGTCATTATTGAAACTGACCATTCATACACGTATCATTCTCATTTTTCTGTTATTATTCAAATAACATGAACCTACTTTGCAATAATATAAAGCATTTTTGCAACAGTTTGCTCCCCGTAGAAGGTAATGTTATCTGGATCCATCAATGTATGCATCCCTTTATGTTTGTGACAAAATATGTGTCAAACCATTACAAGAAGTGACACTATTGTGAGCCCATACATGGCTGGCTTTAGATGTAATCCTCAGCACTACTGTCTATGGCCTGCAAGCAAATAAAGTGCAACAAAGCACCAGACGTTCGTATTATTGTCATTATTATCATCTGGAGTTGCAAGAAACAATATGAAGGTGGCACCGAACCCTCCAGGTAATGTATTGTTGCCAAATCCCATAGTGTAAGTAATATCTGAAGTTTCATGATATATAACTATATTATTAAACGACCTAGAATGTCCTTACAGGTGGTTGTCCGGTCTAGGCTACAAGTCTGCAGTGACTCTGTGACTGCAGAAATGTGAATCCTTACATTGTGCTATGAGGAATCTTTGGATCCAAGTATGTGATTTCCACACTTCCAGTCACATTCCGACTAGACGTTTCCAGCCTCGCTCTATACACCTGCATTGAGAGAGGCCGCACACGTCTAATCGGCACATGAATGCATGTATGCAAATTACATATATGTAGTCATGCGCTCTTCACTCTTGGAGCAATCTTCACAGCGTACAATGCGCGCGATCTGAGGATTCACAAGTCTGCAGTCACATAGAGTCCCTTCAGATTTAAAGTCTAAGGCTGGAGTCACACTGGCGACTAAATCGTACCACTAGAATGCGATGAAATATCGCATTGCAGTCGAACCAATATTAATCAATGGAGCAGCTCCCATCATCCGATTTTTTGTGGTCCGATTTAAACGTGCGAGTGCAATCGCAGCATGCTGCGATTGTCACCGATTGTGGGTCGACTATCGCCAATGCAAGTCTATGGGAGCGATGAAAAGTGGGATTACAAACGGACCGCACGTGTGAGTTGCGATTAAATCGCACAACGTTAAATGACCATTTTTCTATGATGCCACTAAAAATCGGTAGTCGGTGGGTAATTGGATGTGAAACGTAAGCGTACATGCTACAAAATCGCATCAACTACAAAAAATCGGATGCCAGTCGCATCAATGTTCATGAAATTTTTATCCGATTATTGGCCGACTAAAACGGACCGATTTTTTAGACGTTGTGTGTGACTCCAGCCTAAGGCCCAACAACCCATGTAACCATGAATTCTGTGCACCGTAAATGCAGTATCATTCTCCGTGTGCCTCATAGTCACTTATACACAACTTCTCAGCTGTTTAAGTACATGTAACCATTACACAACTGTAATTAATAGTTTTATGTTACATCTGAAAATGTAAGGAATTTTTTCAGCAAGAAATAAATAGTACCTGTCAATAAAAAATGCTGTAGTCAGCTGCAAATATGCCAAGAGCCTCTGTCACAGATTTTGTTATATTTCACAAGAAAAAATAAATACAAAAGAATGTCACACTATTCTTTTTATTAAAATGATGGAACACCAAGATGGCACCCAACAAGCCTCCTTATAAGTCAATGGGGGTTCATAGGGCTCCATTGGTGTCTGTCGTGTAATGGATCCAGCACTCCATCATTTTACATTTTCTGCTCCTATTATGGAACAGAAAAATAAAAATGACAAAGCAAATGTAAACTCAACTTACGGCCTCATTCAGACTTCTGATTTTTACATGCAAGTTATATCCGTGTACTCATCATAGTCTATAGTTTTAGATTCAAGTCACAGATCAAAATTACCATAGAAGTCTATGGATTCATGAAAATCATGGACAGCACACAAATACCACAGTGTAGATTTTTTTCTTTATTCATCACCATCATACACCTGTTGAGATATGTTTAATCCATTCTAGTATTCAGGATATCTATTATGATCCCTACCTTTGGTTATATGATGACATTTGTTGATACTATGTATACTTTGTACTCTAGATATGGGATTGCTATGTCTACCCAATGAAAACCTAGGGTAGGATTAAGTGTGTCAGTGTTTACTGCTTGATTTATATTCCCTTTCTTTTTAGTCTAGCATATTGTATTACCAATTGGTATTACATGTGCAAATTCTAGCTTATAAGATATATAGGATATAAATTATTTGTTATTTATGTAATTAATCTTATGGGTTGGTCACTTGACTCTGTCTATATAGCACCCTATTTTTGATAAATCACTTTGTTCTATACCAGCAGTAAAATAATATTGTTATTTTTGTCAGGATACAGCAGCGTCCCCTACATGAGGCACTCTGTTATTGTTATTGTTTGTTTTTTAAATTATTATCAATAAAGAATTGTTCTTAATTCATGATGTATCTCTTCTTTACTTTGGACAGGAATTTACAACCAAATTATGTGTTTAATAGCCTATTAAAGTAGCAGCCAAGTTGATGATATTGTACCAAATGTCATCCGCACACTGCAGGCGTTCACAGCGGATCAGACATTATGCAATGCATCAACGTTGCAGAATAAAATCTGGGGAAGTAAATGTGAACGTGTGAGCATAGCCTTAAAGATAGCAGCTTACCTAAGACACGTGAAAACTATTTCTAGACAGAATTCTCAATACGGTCCCCAAAAATATTTGTGGGTGATATATCTGCTGAAGACAATGCTGTTTTTCCATAACCATATCTAATTATGATGTTCATCCTAATAGCTGCATAAACTAATGGCTCTATATAAAAATAACCACATCCTGAGCTATGATCACAAAGATGCTTTTGGGACACCTTCAAAATTAATTTTAGGGAAAATCTTTCATACTTCTTATGCTCCATCCATTAGGCCCTAAAATGGTAAACTGGATTCCTATTTAGGGTGAATTCACATATGCCGGACGTGTTGGTGAAATCTCTGCATCTGTATCCTTTATGTGTATGAGGTTTGCAAAATCCGTGTGCTTGCCACCAAAACAATACATCTTCGGCCACTTCTTTTTCGTGATGCCCCACCCTGTACACAAGCCATGCCCCTTTGTCAAATTAACTGCATAAAGTTTAAAAAATACAAAAGAAATGTGACGTAAGACATGTAACAGTTTTGGGTGCAAATAGCACCAGAATTCTGCTGCATTCTGCCACGTGCACACAGTGAGTGTTTGGTGAGTTTATTCCCTCGGTATTTGTAAGTCAAAACCAGGAGTGGGTGAAAAATACAGAAGTGGTGATGTGTTTCTATTATACTTTTCCGCTGATTGTTCCATTCCTGGTTTTGGCTTACGAATACTGATGTAACTTATACTGAACATGTGAACGTGGCCTTACTGGGTCTAAGTTCCTCTTCAACTTTAAGATCTCTCCTTGTTGTCTGAGAATATAGAAACAATTTTGTTGATACAAAATTACATAAATCTGTATAAGGTAACACATATTAGCTAGGAGTTCAGGTTACTAAACTTACAGAATAGTGTAGACTGAATAAAATTGTATTCAGAAATAATGATTAATCCTGCACAGGTTTTCAGCCTCTGAATGTCAGCACGATTGTTTCCATTCCTTGAGAGCAAGCTGAGATTTAAACAAAGTATACACAAACTTTAAACGAAACAATAAACTTTCTGTTATACAGAGATTAGGAATTTAATAAAATAAAATTAAAAAAAAGTGAATACTTTTAATGTCACACATACAGGTACCTGGGAAGTTGACATATCCTTAAAAATGTTCCACAAATGTATTATTTTGACTATGAAGGAGCACTATTCTTCTAAACTACTTCCCATCAGCTCTCTAGTGTGTGTTTGGTGGGGGATTTGCTCAAGCAGACAGTTTTTTTAAAATCTCAGGACTACAGTGTGATACAAAATCTTGCAAAATTTTTTTTTGGGGGATGTGATGCTACCAGGAGCATTACTAGTTCATGACTGCCTAGAACATTACTATTTCATGACTGCTTAGAACACTACTAGTTCATGACTGCCTAGAACACTACTAGTTCATGACTGCCTAGAACATTACTAGTACATGACTGCCTAGAGCATTACTAGTTCATGACTGCCTAGAACATTACTAGTACATGACTGCCTAGAGCATTACTAGTTCATGACTGCCTAGAGCATTACTAGTTCATGACTGCCTAGATAACTACCAGTTCATGACTACCTAGAACACTACTAGTTCATGACTGCCTAGGGCATTACTAGTTCATGACTGCCTAGAACACTACTAGTTCATGACTGCCTAGAACACTACTAGTTCATGACTGCCTAGGGCATTACTAGTTCATGACTACCTAGAACACTACTAGTTCATGACTGCCTAGATAACTACCAGTTCATGACTACCTAGATAACTACCAGTTCATTACTACCTAGATAACTACCAGTTCATGACTAGCTAGAGCGCTATCAGTTCCTGCCTACTTTTAGCACTACTACTTCATGACTGCCTAGAATACTACTAGTTAATGACTGCCTAGAACACTACTAGTTCATGACTGCCTAGAACACTACTAGTTCATGACTGCCTAGAACACTACTAGTTCATGACTGCCTAGAGCATTACTAGTTCATGACTGCTTAGAACATTACTAGTTCATAAATCACTACAATACTACTAGTTCATGACTATCCAGAGCATTTCTAGTTCATGACTGCCTAGAACACTACTAGTACATGACTGCCTAGAGCATTACTAGTTCATGACTGCCTAGAACACTACTAGTTCATGACTGCCTAGGGCATTACTAGTTCATGACTACCTAGAACACTACTAGTTCATGACTACCTAGATAACTACCAGTTCATGACTAGCTAGAGCGCTATCAGTTCCTGACTACTTTTAGCACTACTACTTCATGACTACTTAGAACACTACTAGTTCATGACTGCCTAAAACACTAGTTCATGACTGCCTAGAACATTACTAGTTCATGACTAGCTTGAACACTACTAGTTCATGACTGTCTAGAACACTACTAGTTCATGACTACCTAGAACACTACTAGTTCATGACTATCTAGAACAATACTAGTTCATGACTGCCTAGAGCATTACTAGGTTTTCACTAAGAGTTCCTGACTACCTTTAGCACCAGTAGATCAAGACTGCCTAGAGAACTACTAGTTTTTGACTGTCTCATGCACTATTAGATCATAATCGCAGAGATCACTAGTAGCTTTCAACTGTTTAGAGGATGCCCAGTTCATGACTGCCTAAAGCATCATCAGTTCATGACTGCCTAGAACACTACTAGTTCATGACTACATAGAACACTACTACTTCATTACTGCCTAGAGCATTACTAGTTCTTGACTATGAGTTCCTGACTACCTTTAGCACCACTTGTTCAAGTTTGCCTAAAGCACTACTGTTTACGACTGTCTAGTGCACTGCTAGTTCATAATTGTTGAGATAACCAGTAGCTCGCAACTTCCTAGAGGACGACCAGTTGTTTACTGCCTATAGCACCATCAGTTTATGACTACCTCGATAACTACCCGTTCATCACTGCCTCAATAACTACCAGTTCATGATTGCCTACAGCCCTATCAATGCATGACTACTCAGAACCCCATCATTTCCTAACAGTCTAGAACATTACCTGTTCATGCTTACCTAGAACAGTACTAGTTCATGACTATCTAGAGCACTCCTGGCTCCTGACTCCCTATTGTATTTCTAATTTGACAGTCTAGAGCACTACCTGTCAGGATTGCTTCAAGCACCACTAGTATCCATCTATATCGCCACTGGTTCCTAACTACTTAAAGTACTACTTCATGACTGTCTAGTGCACGGGTCTCCAAACTGTTGCTCGAGAACCACTCGCGGGCCCGTGATGTGTGGCTTGCAACTGTCTACCTAGGTTGGTGTATCAGCAACAGGTGTAGCAAACAGCTATTAAGAGTAGATCTCTAGATGGTGACTTTTGTGTGTAGCCCTGCACAGAAGAACAGATCTGAATGAGGGTAAGATAGGAAACCCTGGAGATTGGCATAATGCCTTGGTGTGATTTCTGTGGAAAAGCTTTGACTGTCATTATACTGGTAATGGGAACTCTTGGTGTCACTACTGTGAGTGGGGCAGGAGCTGGATGTGACTCGTAATTCTCTCTCAGAGCTGGAAGTGGCTCCACAACCCTCTCTCAGAGCTGATTGTGGCTCACGACCCTTTCTCAGAGCTGGATGTGGCTCACGACCCTCTCTCAGAGCTGGATGTGGCTCACGACCCTCTCTCAGAGCTGGATGTGGCTCACAATCCTCTCTCTGAGCTGGAAATGGCTCACAACCCTCTCTCAGAGCTGGATGTAGCTCATGACCCTCTCTCAGAGCTGGATGTAGCTCATGACCCTCTCTCAGAGCTAGAAGTGGCTCACGACCCTCTCTCAGAGCTGGATGTGGCTCACGATCCTCTCTCAGAGATGGATGTGGCTCACGATCCTCTCTCAAAGATGGATATGGCTCACGACCCTCTCTCAGAGATAGAAGTGGCTCACGACCCTCTCTCAGAGATAGAAGTGGCTCACGACCCTCTCTCAGAGATGGATGTGGCTCACGACCCTCTCTCAGAGCTGGATGTGGCTCACGATCCTCTCTCAGAGATGGATGTGGCTCACGACCCTCTCTCAGAGCTGGATATGGCTCACGACCCTCTCTCAGAGCTGGATATGGCTCACGACCCTCTCTCAGAGCTGGAAATGGCTCACAACCCTCTCTCAGAACTGGAAATGGCTCACAACCCTCTCTCAGAGCTGGAAATGGCTCACAACCCTCTCTCAGAGCTGGATGTAGCTCATGACCCTCTCTCAAAGCTGGATGTAGCTCATGACCCTCTCTCAGAGCTGAATGCGGCTCACGACCCTCTCTCAGAGCTGGATGTGGCTCACGACCCTCTCTCAAAGCTGGATGTAGCTCATGACCCTCTCTCAGAGATGGATATGGCTCACAACCCTCTCTTAGAGCTGGATGTGGCTCACGACTCTCTCTCAGAGCTGGATGTGGCTCACGACCCTCTCTCAGAGCTGTATATGGCTTGCAATTCTCTCTCAGAGCTGGATATGGCTCACGACCCTCTCTCAGAGCTGGATGTGGATCATGACCCTCTCTCAGAGCTGGATGTGGCTCACAACCCTCTCTCAGAGCTGGATGTGGCTCGCAATTCTCTCTCAGAGCTAGATGAGGCTTGCGAGTTTCATAGCTGAATGTGGCTCTCAATGTCAGAAAGGCTGGGAACCTCTGGTCTACTGCAAAACCAGCTTATGAATGCCTGAGTGCTACTTGGTCAGTACTGTGTAGAAAACTACTAGTTCATGAATAGCTAGAGGGCTACAGGTTTCTACCTATAGCACTACTTGTTTAGGACTGTCTAGAAATGTCAGGACTATCTAAAGCACCACTAGTACTACTGCCTAGAACACTGCTAGTGTATTATTGCTTAGAACACTACTAGTTCATGATTATCTAGAGAACAATCAGTTCATAACTCTCTAGAGCACTACTGGTACTACTATCTAGAGTACTATTAGACCAAGATAGCCTAGAGCACTACTAGTACTATTATGTAGAGTACTATTAGATAAGGACTGCCACATGCACTACTAGTACTATTATGTAGAGCACTACTTGATCAGGACTGCCTAGAGCACTTACTTTGACAAGCCAGAGCTGGTATGTCACTCAACACAAGGAGAAACCTTACCCCTTAGACCTCAGTCCAGAGCCTCTCACCTTGCCAAATCAGATTTCATACTTTGCACTGACGAGGACCAATAGTCCGAAACACCGTGTCTGCAAATTGAGATACTGATTTGGCTTTTATCCTAAGTCATATTACATGACTCGTTAAAGGGTTGATTGTGACTTGTAGGATCGCTACTTCCAATAGGTGGCGCTATAGAGTTCAAGTCCCTTTTTCTCTTAAGAGGCAATTTGCATAGAGCACTACTAGTACTATTATCTAGAGAACTATTAGATCAGGACTGCTTAGAGCTCTTCTATTACTGTTATATAGGGGACTATTAGATCAAGACTGCCTAGAGCACTACTAGTACTATTATCTAGGGTACTATTAGAACAGGGCTGCCTAGAGCAGTATTCCCCAACTCCAGTCCTCAAGGCCCACCAACAGGTCATGTTTTCAGGATTTACTTGGTATTGCACAGGTGATGCAATTATCACCTGGGCAATACTAAGGAAATCCTGAAAACATGACCTGTTGGTGGGCCTTGAGGACTGGAGTTGGGGAAACCTGGCCTAGAGCACTACTAGTAGGGATGATTTAGTGAATCCTGCTTTGAGCAGGGAGTTGGACTAGATGACCCAGGAGGTCCCTTCCAACTCTACCATTCTATGATTCTATTATTATTATTATTATTATTATCTAGGGGACTATTTGATAAGAACTGCCTACAGCACTACTAGTACTATTATGTAGAGCACTACTTGATCAGTTACAAGTTACGTTTCCACAGCATAAGTGATAACGTACTGATCGGTAGAGGTCTGACCGCTGGCATCTGCCTGACTGTCATCATTGTGTATGGGGCTGCCAGAAAAAGCGAAGTGCAGTGCGGGCAGCCCGATAGGGAATCAATGGAGCAGCGGGCGCACGCATACACTGCTGCTTCATTCTTGAGGGGGTATAATCGGGGCACCGGCACACACAGACAGGAGAGCCCCCTGTGCAAGAACCATTGGGCATTTTGCAGCCCCATTCCACCTGTTTTGGAGGTGTAAATGGCCCCCTCACCTCCTGGGCTCACAGCTTGCCCCTATAGGTCCGCCCCTGAACTGGGGCAGCAGGGTGGCTCAGTGGTTAGCAGTGTCACAGGGATCCCACCAAGGACAACATCTGGAAGGAGTTTGTCTGTTCTCTCCGTGTTTGTGTGGGCTTCCTCGGGGGTCTCTGGGTCCCACACTCCACAGACACTGTGACAGGGATTAGAGGGTGAGCCCAATAATGAGGACGTCTGTGGAATTCATGGCGCTATAGAAGTATAAACAAGTGCCCCCTTCTGAGGGGAGCAGGTGCCAGCGGTCCGACCCCCACAGATAACAAGTCATCGCCTATCTCGCGGACAAGCCCTATGGAAGTGTGGAGGGCAGAACCAGCAGCGAGCCCGGGACACGGCAGCGCGAACCCGTGCCATTCTCTTCCTCAGATATCATTGCAATGAATGAGGAGGCTCCCGCAGCACCAGCCCCCCGCACAGGCTCGCGGTGCCGGCCGCAGCTCGCTCGTCCCGCACGGCTCTACTACTAGTGACAGGCGGGCGGGGGAGTGGGCGGGCTGGAGATACCCGGGCACGTGACTCGTGTGATCCTCGGCGGGCGGAGGCGGGGCCGCGTGTGTGTGTGTGTTGTGGCCACGCCCCTTCTCTTCGCAATGTTGACGCAATGTATAAATAGTGGAACAAAGACAACTTCCTAGAAGCTTTCCCAGTGTGCGGGGCCGGAGAGCGGCGTGTGCCCGGAGAGCGCGGACCGGCACTGCACAGCCGGCTTCCCGGTAAGTGTCATTCTGCTGCCTCTTGCCTGTGACACCTGGAGTGGACGCTGCATTATTACGGCGGGGGGCTGTGTACATGTCCTCGCTGCTCCATCGTACGCTGCACCGTGCAATGCCTGAGGGGGCTCCGTGCCGTTATAGCCGTCACCACCGTGCAGCAGATGGGTCGCGGGCCGGCGGCGGAGGGGTTAATATCCACTTGTCTTCTCCCCCACTCCAGCTCGTAACCCCATTGGTGGAGCCGCTGCTACTGGGGCCATGACGTCACCTCCCCAGCGCTTCTCAATGAATAGTCCTCTCTGGATTAATGCTCGTGGGATGAGCGGGGCCGGAGCCGGCGGGTCACGGGCAGTGGAGCCCGGAGGTGAGCGGGCGGCGGGCGCAGCACGGGCACCACACCGCCACCGGCTTCTGTTTACACTTCCAACAGGCGTATTGTGACGTCACTTGATTGACATCTCGCTCTGCCAGAGGGAAAAGTCGCCAGCGGCTGACAACGGGCTAATTTAAGCAGGGGTGACGTCATCGCCTCCTTGACAACAGTAGAGGCAGCGCTGCCTTCCCTCATCTCAGCGCCCCATCCCTTTATCTGAGACCCAGAAGTGACAGCCTGGGGACAATGGTCCCTGAGAGGGGGAAACTGGGCACAACTCCTCCATGTCTGCAGCCATGATGTCTCTCCACAGAATGGATACGTGCCAGGATGATGGATACCTGGCCCCTCCATGTACATAATATCTTGTATGTTTTTCTTTGAATATTTGCCCATTCTGTAGTCGCTGTCATACACGCCTTACCACACTGCCCAGCGTCCTACACGCTTGTGTTGGTGCCTGCCCCAAACTTCACATGGGGCCTTAATATTTTGGGGTGACGGACCTGTTTCTACATGTCGTATGTTCTGGGTGAATTGGAGCAATCACTTGTTACAACCGGTTTTTAATTTGCAATAACTGTACATGAATGGGCAACATCTGACGCATCGGACGCCCGGTGTCGTTAATGGGGTGCAGCAATTTAAAAAGTCACCATTTGAGCAAGTTTTTGCGTTGATTTGTGACATCTGACACATTGATGTCCTGCACTTTTCTAACACTGGGACGTACGGTCATTGGCACCAATGTATCGGTCAGGCGCCTACCTGATAAAGGTGGATGTCTGCGTTGACATCAGTGTGCAAATCTGATGTACCGTTATATAAAAAAAAAAAAAGTGGGTTATGTTATCATCACAGAATTCTGATATTCGTTCCCATGATTTCTGCTGCAGTTTGATTTTCTCATGTGATGGATTCAATGAAAAATTACAGGATCACAGTTGCAGTTTTGATGGCTTGTAGCATCATAAAAGCTAAAAAAAAAAAACACTATATATATATATATATATATATATATATATATATATATATATATATATATATATATATATATATATATATATATATATATATATATATATATATATAATTTTTTTTTTTTTTTTTTTTTTTTTTTTTTTCCCTAGTCTTATCTCTGAACTCTCCTTGTTTTGTGACCCTCTCTATACTACTTACAGGCCCTACATCTATATATAACTTTCTGGGGCAGCAATCATCAGTCTCCATGTGTAGTTTAGATGCTTCTGATACAATGTATCCATGAAACATAAATATTACTTTACATACATGAAGGAGCTACAAGATGTGAGCTCTGGTCAATTGCTACTTTGCTGATTTTGAACAATGCTCCACTTTTTGGCGTTGTCGTGGTGAATGACCCTTGGATTGTATTCTCTCACGAGTCGGTCACTGGCCTACAGGGGGATTGTAATCTAGTTATTCTCTCAGGCTTCCACATTGGGGCTACTTTTATTCTGAAGCAGCAGATTGATTTATTTGTATGTGATTGTGTATGAAAAGGAGATGTACTCGGAGAATCCTATATGCTGACCCTCCAGATTTACCCCTCAGGCCGGCGTCACACTTCCGTAGAATACGGACAAGTGTTATGCGAGAACATCGTATAGCACTCGGACCAATGTTAATCTATGGGGCAGCTCACATCACTTTTTTTTTTTTTTTTTATCAGGCGTATTATACGTGCGAGTGAAATGGCAGCATGCTGCAATTGTCACCGTCACTCAGCTGAGTCTCGCCAATGCAAGTCTATGGGTGCGAGAAAAAATCTGACACCACACGGACCATCTGTAGCTTGTGAGAAATACGTAAGCATTTTCCTTATTTCAGCCCATTGAGCCGTTAAATTTAATGAGAAAAATCAGTGAGAAGTGTAAAGCCATATGCATGTCTTACAGATGTCATACGGATACATGGGTGCGAGAAAATTGCATTGCACATGGAAAACACTTGTGAGACTCAGAACGATTTTTCCATATGTTTAGTGGGACCCCGGACTTGCAGTAAGTGTGGTGTATAGTCTCACCTAGGGTTGTTTTCCCTCTTTATTTAAAAAAAATAAATAAATAAAATTTACTAATGACATTGATGTACTTGTGAGATTGTTTGTAAAGCAAAATCCATATAAGACAGTATGGTGTTGGCATATTTGTGAAAAATATTTAGACTTGAGAGTCCTCAGTGGTTGATACCTTTTAATGGCTAACTGAAAAGATGGTAACAAATTGCAAGCTTTCGAGACTACTCAGGTCTCTTCATCAGGCATAGACTAATACAACATCTGAAGAATCACATATTTATACACAAAATAGCACAGAAAAAATGCAATAGGTAGGACAAGTGACATGAAGCAGAACTGTCATTATGGCAGAGGGATTAACATAAATATGACTAGTTCATAGATAAGGAGTGAAGGTTTTATTACCCTCTGATTGGGGTCTGGTATTGTGTTGTGATGACCCTAAAAGGTCAGGGAGGCAGATTCCTTAATTGTTGTAGAACGACATAAAACTCTGGGATATTTGTGCATTTTCTTTTTTTTAATTCTGTTTTTTTCATGTGACCACTAGGCCATGGTGATTTAATGTCCTGACACTTTATATGTAAAGTGCTGCGGAATATGATGGCACTATATAAGCAAAGCGTAATAATTAAATTCTGTAATGGCCTCCTCCACCATAATCTCCACAAATTGTATCTGGTACCAGAACAAACTGGCTATTGCACGTCATTTGGCAGCAGAGCCCCTCAGTAATAATATATTTTTCTAAGTGTAGTTTTGGGCACAGGATCCTTGGCATAAGACCTCATTCACACATCCGTGTTTAAACACGTGTGGAAAAAAAAAAAAAAATAGTACTGTGTCATCAGTGTTGTGCATCTGCATGTCCATCTTTACCATCACGGTGTCATCAGTGTTTTTCACTGATGGGTAAATAAATCACAAGGCTTCTTCAATACGTTGCATTGTTGAACACTTACAGCACACAGATAAAATCCATAGACTTGTATTGGATCTGGTCATCTATGCTGCAGGAAAAAAAACATGTCTGTGTTCTGCACAGAGACACGGTCCGTGAAGAGCAGCATAAATTCTAATGGGTATGTGTTCCAATTGACGAAAAATAAAAACTGATTTAACACGGATGTCTGAATGAGGCCTTATGGATGTCTCATTGGACTAAGGGGTTGTAGCATTTTTTTTTCCTGGTCCTGCGGGTCGTGGCACAATTACTTTTACAAACATTAGTACAACCCCTGGCAAAAATTATGGAATCACCGGCCTTGGAGGATGTTCATTCAGTTGTTTTATTTTGTTGAAAAAAAACATATCACAAACATGGCACAAAACTGAAGTCCTTTCAAATGGCAACTTTCTGGCTTTAAGAAACACTAAAAGAAATCAAGAACAAAAAATGTGGTAGTCAGTAATGGTTTTTTTTTTTTTGACCAAGCATAGAGGAAAATTATGGAATCACCCTGTAAATTTTAATTCCCAAAACTAACACCTGCATCAAATTGGATCTGCTCACTAGTCTTCATCTAAAAAGGAGTGATCACACCTTGGAGAGCTGTTGCACCAAGTGGACTAACATAGTTATTAAGGTTGAAGGAAGACTTTAAGTCCATCTAGTTCAACCCATATCCTATCCTAACCTGCCCTAACATGTTGATCCAGAGGAAGGCAAAAAAAAACCCAAGTGGCAAACAGTAAGCTTCACATTGGGGAAAAAAATTCCCAAAACTAACACCTGCATCAAATTGGATCTGCTCACTAGTCTGCATCTAAAAAGGAGTGATCACACCTTGGAGAGCTGTTGCACCAAGTGGACTAACATAGTTATTAAGGTTGAAGGAAGACTTTAAGTCCATCTAGTTCAACCCATATCCTATCCTAACCTGCCCTAACATGTTGATCCAGAGGAAGGCAAAAAAAAACCCAAGTGGCAAACAGTAAGCTTCACATTGGGGAAAAAAATTCCTTCCCGACTCCACATACGGCAATCAGACTAGCTCCCTGGATCAACGCTGTATCTAGGAAACTGGTGAATATAGCCTGTAATATTCTACTTTTCAAGAAAGGCATCCAGTCCCTTCTTAAATTTTAGTAAGGAATCACTCATTACAACATTAGACGGCAGAGAGTTCCATAGTCTCACTGCTCTTACAGTAAAGAATCTGCGTCTGTGATTATGGCTAAACCTTCTTTCCTCCAGACGTAGAGGATGCCCCCTTGTCCCCGTCAAAACTGACTGACATGAATCATGGCTCCAACACAAGAGATGTCAATTGAAACAAAGGAGAGGATTATCAAACTCTTAAGAGGGTAAATCATCTCGCAACGTTGCAAAAGATGTTGGTTGTTCCTGTCAGCTGTGTCTAAAATCTGGACCAAATACAAACAACATGGGAAGGTTGTTAAAGGCAAACATACTGGAAGACCAAGGTTGACATCAAAGCGTCAAGACCGGAAACTTAAAGCAATATGTCTCCAAAACAGGAAATGCACAATAAAACAAATGAGGAACGAATGGGTGGAAACTGGAGTCAACGTCTGTGACCGAACTGTAAGGCCTCTTTCACACATCCGGCGGGCGCCTTGCGGCGCCCTCGGCATTTTGCCGCAGCGCCGCATCAGAAAACCTGATGCGCCGCCGGCGGCCGCATGCGTTTTTTTGCCGGATGGTTTCTGATGCTTGGAGACATCAGAAACCATCCGGCAAAAACAAAAAACGTTACATGCAGCGTTTTGTCCGGCCGCCGCAATGTACATTTCCGCCGCATCCGGACAAAACCGCATGCAACGCATTAACATGCGGCGCCATCCGGCGCTAATGCATGTCAATGCGAAAAAAGCCGCATGCGGCGCATCAGGTTTTCTGATGCGGCGCTGCGGCAAAATGCCGGGGGGCTGGATGTGTGAAAGAGGCCTAAGAAGCCACTAAAAGGAAATGGGATTTACATACAGAAAAGCTAAATGAAAGCCATCATTAACACCTAAACAGAAAAAAAACAAGGTTACTCGTACAATGGGCTAAGGAAAAGCAATCATGGACTGGATGAAAGTCATATTCAGTGATGAATCTCGAATCTGCATTGGGCAAGGTGATGATGCTGGAACTTTTGTTTGGTGCTGTTCCAATGAGATTTATAAAGATGACCGCCTGAAGAGAACATGCAAATTTACACAGTCATTGATGATATGGGGCTGCATGTCAGGTAAAGTCACTGGGGAGATGGCTGTCATTACATCTTCAATAAATGCACACGTTTATGTTGATATTTTGGACACTTTTCTTATCCCATCAATTGAAAGGATGTTTGGGGATGATTAAATCATTTTTCAAGATGATAATGCATCCTGCCATTGAGCAAAAACTGAAAACATTCCATGAAAAAAGACACAAGGTCAATGTCATGGCCTGCAAATAGTCCAGATCTCAATCCAATTGAAAATCTTTGGTGGAAGTTAAAAGAAAATGGTCCATGACAAGGTTCCAACCTGCAAAGCTGATCTGGCAACAGCAATCAGAGAAAGTTGGAGCCAGATTAATGAAGAGTACTGGTTGACACTCATTAAGTCCGTGCCTCAGAGATTGCAAGCTATTGTAAAAGCCAGAGGTGGTGCAACAAAATATTAGTGATGTGTTGGAGTGTGTGTTTTTTTTTTTTTTTTTTTTTTCCATGATTCCATAATTTTTCCCCTATGCTTGGTTAAAAAAAAATAACCATTACTGACTAACACATCATTTGTTCTTGATTTATTTTATGGTTTCTTAAAGTCAGAAAGTTGCCATTTGAAATGATTTCAGTTTTGTGCCATGTCTGCGATCTGCTTTTTTTTTTTTTTTCAACAAAATAACTGAATGAACATCATCCAAGGTCGGTGATTCCATAATTTTTGTCAGGGGTTGTATATGACTTTAGGTCGTGAAACCCTATAATGCTGAAAAGAACTTTAAGAATTCACAGTAGCACTACTCTAAATCAGTTACTGTCACAACCAGTAGCCCAAGGGTTAAAATGGCAATTTCCTGTCAGTGGAGCAAATTTCTATATAATCCATTGAGGGTGAATGTGAACTCTTGTAAAATGACCAGGGTGCAGTGTGTGAATGCAACTCAATTGTTTCTGCAGGCCCGTGTGCTTGCTTCAGTGTAAAAATCACACATAATATGAGCTGGAGAGACTCTGTTGGCAGGTAGCCTCGTACAGATGTACCTGTACCGCTTCCTATAGGGAGCTACAAACACAGGTGCATGCGCTACGAAAGGGGACTCGTAAAAGTAGGCAATTAAAAGTTATTGCGCTGATTCCATCTGTGTCATCGCTGAAGACTTATTAAATATAGCAACAATGTCGCTGATTTCACAATGTCCTGAAAATATGAACATGGAGTATAGCAAACTGATCTACTGGGAAGCATAAGGAACATATGACTTCTCAGTCCTACCTCCAGCAACATTAGAATCGGGTAACATTATTGTTCTGTCTAAGAAAATCTTATATTTTTGTTTAAGGCAAAGAGCTATGGACAGTTTTATAGTGATTTTACTAAAATTAGGATTATAAAATGAATGTACATTGCAGTATCTACTGTCCACACTTCTATATTCTGTTACAGGGCTGCGGAGTCGGAAAGCCAAACCCGACTCCTCAATTTCCCTGACTCCCGACCCCACATCACTGGTCACTACTGAGCATGTGCATAAAGTGCAGTCGAGATTCATCTCCACTAACAGCCGAGATTCTGAGATCAGGAACAGAACAGACATTTATAGAACATTTCATAACTTTTTGTTTTATTTGTATGTGTGCCTCTTCTGCATTTGACTGGCTTTTTTTTTTTTTTTAGAGCCTGCGTGACTATATAGCGATATAAGTATGGTATCCATATGCTAAAGTGTCCTGTGGATACCTTTTTGACTGTACAGAAAAAAGTTGGTCTCCACTGTATAATTCCAGTGTTTGCTGGGCAATCAGGAAGTCACATCTCTATAGCCAGAATGAGGTTTTCCTAGACTTGCACTGAGCTTGTGATCGTTACCTCTGACTTCTGGTCAGTCCGTTATGGTATTATAGTAGGTGCAGGGACCTTGCATTAGTTGCACCACTTCAGTCCTGAAAAAACATGAAAATGCTGTGGTAACACTCCCGCTGCTGGTGGAGCACCCCCTAGGGCTGGGGAACTCAGTACGGGGCCTGCGGTTCTTAAAGGGGAAGTGTCACAGCAGCAGTGACCCGGTCCATGGCCCTGGGTGTCCACTAGAAAATGAAAATCTAAAGTAAAAAGGGAAAATAGTTTATAGGGAAATGAGTTTGTGACGCCACCTGTGGTATTCGGCAATAAAGGTGTTAGCCAACACTGCTTCAGAGTCCGCTGGGGCTGATGGTGATGCAGCAGAGTTGTTACAGCTCTCCACAGGTAGAGCTAGGCCCCAGGGCAGCTGTATGTGTGGAGCCCAGCTTCGCTCAGTTCCACAAATCCAGAAGGGTCCATGAAGGATTGTACCACTAGAGGTCTCACTATACATACACACACCTTCACCTGTCCCCTAAGACCACCAGAGGGAGCCTAATAGGAATATAAAAGGAGGGTGAAGTCAGTTCAGAGCAGACTTGAGAATAGTGCAGCTCGGCAGAGTTGAGCAGAAGGCTGCAGTCTGCAGCAGAGTGAGTTCAGCTCAGTTCAGTAAAGAGCTAGGAGCGTGCCGACGCTCTGAGAGCGGCTGAAGAGGCAGCCCACCAACTACCAGTGTGTATAATCGTGTGAGGGCCCGAGTAGGCCGAAGGCAAGAGGGGAGTAGCAAAGGGGCAGAAGAGCATAACCAGCTCACCCCAGCAAGTATATGCCGGGTCCGAGCCTATAGTGATCGCCAAGATCCATTAAGAGAACACCGGAATTCCTGGAGGACTACAAGTCCCAGGAGCACCACAGAGCTGATACGTAACAGGGCCAGGAGGACGGAGTTCAGGCAAGCAGGGCCCTGCAAGCAGGGACGCTGTACTTCAAGAGAAGGTCCAACCACATGGTCAGCCGGGTGCAGGTCAGAGATTGAGTTAGGCCCAGCTGCAGGCAGGCCAGAAACTCCTTACGGAAAGGCAAGGAACAAGGATGCCTTAAACCTACTTAGTGGGAGAATCTGGATGTGCACCCTTCACCCTACAGTGCTCCGGGATGTGCCTGCAACATCTTCAGTAAAGGTACCAAAGTGACTTGTGTGTGTGTGTGTCCACCTTCTTGTCCTTAACCTGCCGGGTTCCCCTCCGTCCTGCATCCCTACACATCTACCTGCCCTGGAAGGACACAGCCTCACCTGTGGGAGGCCTAACATCTAGCTGCACAACACCATCCCTTCCAGAGGATGTGCACAGCAGCGCTGGTCACCCTGACCAGGTACTACAGGTGGCGTCACAAATCATCATACAAACACTTATTCCCCTGTAAATATCCCCCATTTATGGTGAGCGCCCAGGGCCACAGACTGAGCTGTGTTGCCGTGACATCCCCCCCCCCCCCCATAGGAGTTAATAGGCTTGGATCCGAGTACCCCCACTGCCCTGGGAGGGCGGCTCATATGTGTAAGAGATGATGGTGGTTGTAGTGCAGGGCAGATGACACAGTAAATAATTGTGAGGACTCAGCAGGGTGCAGTGTTTTCAGTTTACTCAGTTTGTTGTTCCAATCCCCAGCTGGGGAGGTGGTCCAGACAGTTCTCGGGTAAATTGGGGCATATTGTGTCAGAACACCCTTCTGAAGGTTCCATTCCTGGCCGTCTCTCTGCGCTGGCTCCCTCCTCTCCTACCCTGGCCTTCAGTGTCCCAAGCCAACAGCCTCGGATCTTGTTGGGCAACATGATCTTGGTCCTATCTGGCTGCCTTTCCAGCGACTGTGTGTGGATGCAGCTGTAGCACATGCAGATACTGCAGCCTCCGGTTAGCTAGCTGAGTCCTTAGTTTCTCCACTAGATTGGGGCCGGTCCCCTTACTGTGACCTGGTCCCTCCACCCGAATATCAGCGTGGATACAGGCCCCACTGGTGGATTGCTCACTAGCCGTGCCCCTAGGACCTTTTTTTTTTTTTTTTTTTTTTTCTCCCTCCAGAGTCAGTCTCCTTCGTCCTTCCTCTCTTCTCCCACGTTAGTCTGGGGACAAGCTCTTTGCTCTTTCAGTCCCCTCAGTCGACTCCCTCTGGTCTCTCAGACCACAGCTCACTCCACTCACTGACTCCTCCCAACTTGCCTACTTTCTCCACCCGCACCCTCTACCCAGTCCCTCCCTGCGCCTGAGAGGTCTGGTGTTGGATGTAAGTGTGTGGGTCCTGGGCAGTGCCCCCCCCCTCCTTACCTGAGAGCGGAGTACCACACCTCTGGCTGAGGTGCAGTACCTCTGTGGCGACTGGACCCTCAGGGTCGCCACACTGGCACTGAAGAATCCTCACAGCACGCACTGTGAAGATTCACAAGTCTGCAGTTCCCTTTAAAGGAAACGTGTGAAAAATATGCTATTAATCTGAAAATATTGGTTTAAGAGCATTCTGAATCTATCTGGCGCCTGCAATGGGAGGAAAATAACTTTATTCCTCGGAGTAGCATTCGGGTTTAAGTCACAGGGGTAGCACCGGTGTGGGTTCAGTCACCACTGTCTAGAGAGCGGCAGCTGTAACTGCGCTCCCAGCATTGACTGACAGCTGACCTTAATGCTGCTGCTGTCAGTGCCGGGGGCGAGGTTACTGCCACTGCTCACTATACCTCTTAATCTGCAGAATAATCACATTTTTTTTTTCACAACAGGTTCCCTTTTAAAGGGAACTGCAGACTTGTGAATCTTCAGTGCCAGTGGTGGGAGTGTGACCGCTAGTATGTATACGTGAGGTCCATGTGCTGATTAGATGTGCACATCCTAGCTCAATGCAAGTTTGAGCAAGGCTGGACATGACTAGTTGGAATGTGGCTGGAAATTGTATACTTGCGGTCAGGGCCGGCTCAAGGTTTTTATGGGCCCCGGGCGAAAGAGTCTCAGTGGGCCCCCTTAACACAGACAACGATTCATGATGCACAGATACTGCAGAGAAATATGGGTATAGCACAACGCCAAACACTTCTCTTCTTCCATTACATGACTGATACCTATTGTAAATTGTACAATAGCTCAAAACCCGCCAAATCCTCACAGCGCACAGTACAGACTGGACAGTACAGTCCTCCATACAATATTATGGGCAGCACATAGTCTCCCCCTCATCACCCATATAATACCCCATGCAGGATGTCACCCCGCCATCCCCCATATAATGCTCCATACAGAATACTGGACCCAATATAATGCTCCATACAGAATACTGGACCACATATAATGCTCCATACAAAATATGGAGCTCTCCTCTACACTGTGCTGCGTTCTGCACTGTTACGGCTCAGGAAAGGGCGCTGTGGAAAGACTCCCCATTATCATCATCATTGGCTCCCCATCATCATCATTGCCTGCCCATCATCATAATCATTGCCTCCCCATCATTGCTTCCCCATTAATATCATCATCATCATCGCCTTCCCATTATCATTGCCTCCCCATCATCATTGCCTCCTCACCACCATCACTGCCTCTCCTCACCACCATCACTGCCTTCCCCCACCATCACACATACAGCACCACAGGCAGCACTCTCTCACATACACAGGCACACACACACACACGCCTCACCTGTCCGGCGTCCGCGCCCTCTCTGCCACAGCCGGCCGCTGAATGATGACATCATTCAGCGGCGCTGCTGTGAGAGAGGAAGCGCCGCGTTCATGTAAGTATTGCGCCGGCTGCTGCCGGGGCCCTGAGCAAGCGGGGGGGCCCAGTGGCGGCGCTGGCACCGCCAACGGGCGCCGGGGTGCCCGACGGCAAGTGGGCCCCCCCGCCTACTCAGGGCCCCGGCACTTGACTGGGTATGCCGAGTGCTGACGCCGGCCCTGCTTGCGGTCACACAACTCAACTACCCCCTCCCGACGCAGGCATTGGAAAATCCTCGCAGTGCACGTACGCAATTCAGAGTAACTGCAGAGTTGTACCCCAGGGCTGGAGAAACGTTTTAAGGCCAATTTTATTGTCGTTTAGTGTTTTGTGAGTCAAAATACAAACTGGTTACAAATTTTTCCATTATGTGGGGGTGGTCCCCCCCCCCCCTCATGGTCACATTTTTCCTCCAATATTCTAGGTCTATAATAAAAATTGCATTTAATTTCTCTTCATACAATAAGAAATAATATATGATCTTTCACTTGATAATTCTTGCAAATATCAATTAGAAGAAATATCTTTTTACATAGTTTTTCCTATCTACATCGAGTGGTGCAGAGTAAACACCATGCGAAAGCCACATTTTTATATGGGCACAGATCTAAACCTTAAAATTGGCCTGTAATTGTAGCTGTGTTACTGTGTAGACACCCCGGTTGATTATTGTCAGATGGTTTTTCTTTGTATGGCGCTGTATGTGAAGAAACAGCATTAGTAAGCATTGACAAGTGGCCCTGTGGGATCCCCAGTATTAATCAGAGATGCCATGTGTATACTGTTTCCAATGTGATTCCTCGCTGCTGATACAGTTGTAGAGTTAAGTCCTGGTTTATGTTACATGTACAGGTCTATCCCCATTCATGATGCTTATCTAGTGTCACTTGAGATTACTGTAGATGATATCTGAGAAAACACAGTAAACTGAGTCTTGAACTCTGGGAAGGTCAGAAAATAGGAGATTAGGTTTAGTTCATGTGTCGCCCAATTCCTGACCTTCCACAAATGAGTGTTCCCGGGAGAAGTGATTTAATGGAAAGAGCAGACCAGGGTGTATTCTGTATTCTACCTAGCCATGTCACTGATTTCTACAGTATACAAATACAGTTGAACTTGCAGTATGCTGCAGAGTACAGGGTAGGGAAACTTTAAAAAAAAAAAAAAAAAATCACATTTTTGGACTTCTGCATGAATATCCTATGTTGGAAGTTTTTTTTTTTTTTTTTTTTTTTTTTTTTTGCAAGGCTATTGTCACGCGTTTTGTTTTTGCATTGCTCCATGTTTGTCTTCAGTTCCACACCCCCTCCAAAAAAAGCATGATTTAACTTCCGTAGGTTTTTGCACCAAAAACACAGCAAAAAACTGATGCATGCATTTTTTGCACTTACCAATTGTTTCCTATTGGTGAAAAAAAAACACTGCAAATACATTGAAAGGTGACATGCAGCAATTTTCCAAATCTGTCAGGAAAAAGTGTGTGAATGAGATTTCTGAAATCTCATACTTTGCTTTTACTGTAAAACGCATCTTAAAATTTGCATGCTAAAATGGAACGTGTGAACGTGGCCTAAGACTATTGTAACTTAAAAAAAAATTGTGTCAAATGTGTAGGTGTCATACATACATTATTTTCTCAGCTGGCACTGTGATTGCTACATACCTGGTTTAAATCTATAGTACAAGTGTAGGAGACTCTAACATCTGCAATAAGACACACCTATTCATTTTTTTTTTTTTTTTTTTTCTTCATCTTGCTTACTGATGAGATAAAGGTGTTGTCCATTGCTTTAGATTGATGGTCTATCATTAAAGATCACCAATATCAAATCTGTGGAGATGGGACACCCTTCACCTTCTCCAATCTGCTGTTTTTTTTGTACTTGCTGGATGTGATCAGTTGCAGGGCAAAACAGTACATCTTTCGACTGCAGTGGCCTCAAAGTTACTGCAGACCTACCCCTATTTATTCGATTAGGGTCAGATGTGCAGTACCATGCCACGGCCACTGTACAGGTGAAGGAGCTACACTACTGACCGCATCTGATAGGGCACAGTACTGAACACATTTTAATTTGGTCTTGAAAATTACTAAAATCTGTCTTGAGACGATGACTTTCAGTTTACTGAGGGATCAGGTTACTTGCTGCCCATTGAAGTTGCTGGTGAGAGGAAGCCAAGACATACGATACACTTTATTGATCCCGGGGGGAAATTACAGTATTACAGCAGCAATACAAACAGCAGTACATAAAGTATTAGGACACAAATCTGTCACAGGTATACCAACATTACATAATAAATAAAAGTGGGTAGTTCAGGTGTATATAAGTCACTGTTAATTGACATTAGTACACCAGCCATCAGTCATTATTTTCTACCACCCTTAGGAAATTATACATCCCCATAGCAGTAGGTACATAAGGTATCTTATGCAACTGTATCAGCTGTTTTCTCACTTCAGCGCAGGATTCATAGCTACACTGCTCAGTACTGTTGTGTAATGTCCTCCATGCCACTTCTGTTTTAGAGTGAGCTACCAAGATAAGGGAGTAGGATTCCCTCCTCAGTGAATAGGAGAATTTGTAAGTCTACTGTGGATGTGAGTTCAGGGAAGAAAATGAAAAGCATATGGGAAAACTGATGAAAAATGCAGGCTATAAATGTAAGAAATGGTGCAATCTCATGATTGTTTATTCTGAAAAAAAAAAAAACCTGAAATGTTGTACACTTTGAAGTATTTTCAAGACTTTTGCTATTAATGGCCTATGCTTGGGATATGAGATCTATATTGGATCAGTTTTGGACCAACATTGCCACGATCATTTGTGATCAGATTGAGTACAGCTGGAGGTAAACTGTTTATGGAGCTGAAAAGCACAGCCCTGCTCACTGTGTAGTGTCCATTCCCAGGTTTCTAGTCAGTTCAATTACACCTGATTTGCAGTAAGGGTATGTGTGCACATTGAGTATTTGCTTGCAGAAATTTCCCATTTTGGTGCCTTTTTGTACAGCAATGAATACTTCTTTGAGATTTTTTTTTTTTTTTAATATCCTTATTCAACACTTTTTTTTTTTTTTTCTTCATAGAATCATAGAATCATAGAATGGTAGAGTTGGAAGGGACCTCCTGGGCCTTCTGGTCCAACCCCCTGCTCAAAGCAGGATTCTCTAAATCATCCCAGACAGATGTCTATCCAGCCTCTGTTTGAAGACTTCCATTGAAGGAGAACTCACCACCTCTTGTGGCAGCCTGTTCCACTCATTGATCACCCTAACTGTCAAAAAGTTTTTTCTAATATCTAATCTGTGTCTCCTCCCATTCAGTTTCATCCCATTGCTTCTAGTCTTTCCTTGTGCAAATGAGAATAAAGATGATCCTTCTACAATGTGACAGCCCTTGAGATATTTGTAGACAGCTATTAAGTCTCCTCTCAGTCTTCTTTTTTGCAAGCTAAACATTCCCAAATCCTGCAACCATTCCTCATAGGACATGGTTTGCAGACCGGTCACCATTCTGGTGGCTCTTCTCTGAACTTGCTCCAGTTTGTTGATGTCTTTTTTTAAAATGTGGTGCCCAAAACTGGACACAGTATTCCAGATGAGGTCTGACCAAAGAGGAGTAGAGGGCAATAATGACCTCACGTGATCTAGACTGTATGCTTCATTCAGATGCAGTTGAGTCACTCGTACCAGGGCTTTGGGTACTCGGCACCGAGCCCAATTACTTCACTGGGGATATCACGGGTAGCGCAGCTCGGTCCGTTGCCCTGGGGTGCTCACTAAAGGGGGATATTTACAGGGGATGATAGAAATGTTCGTGACGCCACCTGTGGTTCCTGGTCAGGGTGACCAGTGCTGCAGGGTAGATCCTCTGAGGGTTTGGGGCAGCAAGGTGTTAAGTCTCCCAAAGGCGAGACTGATTCCTCAGAGTATATGGCGGTGTAGGGGTGCAGGGCAATAAGGCAGACAGTCTTTCTGTACCTTTACTGGTGATATTTGCAGGCACGTCCTGGGAAGCTGTTCAGGGTGGAGGATGCACGTCCAGTAATCCACTGAGTAGGTGTAGGGCCTCCTTATGTCTTTATGTGTGTGAGTTTCTAACTAAAACAAAGTTTAACTCCGTTCTCTTTGCTACGCCCGGCTGACCTTGTGGTGGAGCCTTCTTTTGGACAGAACTAAGTCTCTATGTGCAGGGCCCTGCTAGACTCCTGTTCTTCCTGACCCCGGTTATGTATCAGCACTGTTGGACCCCTCTGTGACCTGAAGTCCAGCAGGGTCTCCGGTTTTTCCTACTAGCCGTGAAGGTACTAGCAAGCTCGGACCCAGTGTCCGGTAGTGCAGAGTGGAGGTAAGCCATCATTGCTATTCATCCTCAGTCACTCTCTTTCCCTTTTCCACTTGCCTGTCGTCCTACTCACACCTTTAACATAAGCACAGGCAGCAGTAGGTGTCAGCTTTCTTTGTCTTCACCGCTCTCCAAGCGTCGGCACGCTTACTTTCTGAAACGCTCGCTGGGGGACTCTCAGTGGACTCAACTTTGACCAGACTAAGTGGTAATCCTTTCCACTAACACTGGACTCCACGATGTAAGCTGAGAATTCCCTGAAGTCCTCAGGCTTTCAGATAAGTCTTTCTCTGGCTAGTCTTTCCTTCTCAGCTCGTCTGAGGTAACTAGCTTGTCTGCTTTGCAACACACTCTGACACAGACTAGTGTAATCCGATCTCACACTGGCCACTGCTCTATCTGAGCTCTGCTCTGTCTGAGCTAGAATGTCTGTACTACTGCTGCGTCTCTCCACACCCTTATATACCTGTGTAATCTAAAGGGCTCCCTCTGGTGGCACTAGGGAAATGTGGAGTGTGAATGAATATCGGGTGATTGTGAATTACCTTTCATGCATCCTCCAGGGTAACATGTGGCACCAAGCGCAGCTGGGCTACACATCGTGGCATCAGTGTAATGGGATTAGGGCTTGGTGTCAGCTGTTGTAGCTGACACCAAGCCCTAGGTTTAGTAATGAAATTACTAAATCTGTAAGTAAAGAGTTAAATAAGGACAGTCACCAGCCTATGTAGGAGCATTAACAAAATTAACCTACATAGGGTGTAACAAAACAGCAACTGGCAGAAATCAGCGTGCACTGTGATGCCTGTTAATTTTTACAAAAAAACGAAGAAAAATTGTGTGGGCTCCCGCATAATTTTTAAAGCAAGCTGAGGGCTGATGTTAATAGTCTTTAAAGCCATAAAGGTTATTTATATAATCTCACAGCTGTTTGATTAGCATTTATTGGCTAGTTTACAGGGGACCCAAGAAAAGAATTCCTGTAGGATCCCCCTATAAAACCAGCAAAGGCTAGCCAGACAGTTGCAGACTGATATTAATTGCCTAGGAAGAGGATGTGGATATTGTGCCCCCCTCCCAGACTAAAACATCTGCTCTCAGTCGCCCCAGAAAAGGCGCATCCATAAGATTCGCCAATTCTTGCACAAGTGGGGTGACAGTATTGGGGTTGATGTCACCTTTGTATTGTCAGGTAACGTCAAGCCTAGAAGTCAGTAATGGAGAGGCATCCATAAGACCCCGGAGTGATATTATAAAAAAAACAAAACAACCAAAATAAAATCCTTTATTTGAAATAATGGCACAGACTCCTTTCTTGAATCTAAATTAAACCATACTCGCGTCATCGCCCAATTTACTGAAGCCATGGTCTCCTGTAACAGAATTAACAGAGCAAGTAGCAGCAGATGAGGCTGCGCCAAGTGTTAGGTAGTTACTGTTCCCATGTGTATCCCATCTGCTGAAAGATGCCCATTATCAATAGTCATGGCCAAAAGTTTTGAGAATGACACAAATATTAATTTTTACAAAGTCTACTGCTTCACTTTTTCTAATGGCAATTTGCATATACTCCAGAATGTTATAAAGAGTGATCAGCTTAACAGCAATTACTTGCAAAGTCAATATTTGGCTAGAAAATGAACTTTATCCCCCAAAACACATTTAAACATCATTGCAGCCCTGCCTTAAAAGGACCAGCTAACCTCTTTTCAGTGATTGCTCCATTAACACAGGTGTGGGTGTTGATGAGGACATGGCTGGAGATCAATCTGTCATGATTAAGTAAGAATGACACCACTGGACACTTTAAAAGGAGGCTGGTGCTTGGCATCATTGTTTCTCTTCTGTTAACCATGGTTATCTCTAAAGAAACACGTGCAGTCATCATTGCAATGCACAAAAATGGCCTAACAGGGAAGAGTATTGCAGCTAGAAAGATTGCACCTCAGTCAACAATCTATCGCATCATCAAGAACTTCAAGGAGAGAGGTTCCATTGTTGCCAAAAAGGCTCCAGGGCGCCCAAGAAAGACCAGCAAGCGCCAGGACTGTCTCTTAAAAGTGTTTCAGCTGCGGGATCGGGCTACTAGCAGTGCAGAGCTTGCTCAGGAATGGTGTTTTGACCCACGCACCACAATTGTGGGTTACCAGGGCAATGGGGTACCCAGAGCCGAGCCCATGGAAGTCTATGGGGTTGTCACAGGTAGCGGTGGCTCGGTCTGTGGCCCTGGCGGTCAGGCGTATGTTGGGGGGTATATTTACAGGGGATAGGTATATATACAGTTCGTGACGCCACCTGTAGTTCTCTGATCACTAAGACCAGCGCTGCTGTAGATCTCTGAGGGGATGGTGAGGCAGCTAGATGTCAGGTCCCCTACAGGTGGGACGCTTCCCTCAGGTCGATAGTTATGGTGGGGTTGTGCAGGGATGCAATTAAATAACTCAGTCTCACACATAAAAGCTTCTTTCCATACCTTTTACTTCAAGTTGTTCAGGCAGGTCCCAGGGAGGCTGTTCGGGGTGGATGAATGTACGTAGCGGTAACAGTTGAGCAGGTTACAGGCCTCCTTCTGTTTCCGAATGATGAGTGAGTCCAAGCTTGCCTGTAGCTAAGTTAACTCTATAGTTTTCAGCTTTTCCCACTAGCTGTACTGCCCGGCCGGTTTTGTGATAGAGCCTTATAAGTGGGGAACTAAGTACTTTCTTTTGCCGCGCGCCGGACTCAGAAGCCTTGTTCTCCTGACTCGGTTACGTACTGGCACTCTAAGGGCGGCTTTCTGCAACCTAAGGTCCAGTAAGACTCTGGTTTTTCTATCACTATGCCTGGAGCTATAGTGACGCTTCGGTCCCCAGTGACCGGTGACAATTTGCAGGATAATCCAATCCTTAAGGCACTTCTGAATCCTTCCCACTGTGCCCTTCGCCCTGCTTCTACTTTCAATGTAGCACTGAAGCGTGAAGTTAGAAAGTCAGTTTTCTTCTTGGTCTCACTGAGTAACTCTCAGTTTCTTCAAAGTTCAGACTGAGTAAAAGGTAACTCTGACTAGACTCGGGATGATAACTAGTCATCTGTTACTAGACTCCACTTCGTTGAATTGGCAGGAACTAATCTTCTGCTCACCCAGAGCTCTGACAGGAATCCTCACTGTCTGAGAAGAACTAGCCCTGACTGCTCTGTACGATGACAGGAAGCTAGACTGACTCTCTACTGTGCTACACGTCACTCCCCTATACACCCCTGTGGGTGTGTCTGAAGTGTAAGTGAGTGTCAAGCTTTAACTGTTACCTTACTGTGCATTCTCCAGATCCTGTGTGCCTTACATACCAGGGCTACACATTCCCCCTTGGTAAAATACAGCACTCCCGGGCTGTGAAATATAAGAAGAAAGACATTGTTTTTCATTTTAAACAAGTAACATTTTAAACTCTTCCCATCCGGGAGGTACGGATTTCTTGAACGTTGCATTATAACAATAGGCATAGAAAAATACAAAATACTAAATAGACATTTTCATATAAATAAATGACAATATTCTTGTGAAGGACCCGCACCAAACCTTCAACGTGGGTCCTGGGTGGGCTGCAGGACATCTGAATGCAGACCTCACTCAGTGCCTCACCATACGGGTTTTATGTTCAGAGGTAGGTGTGCTGGTAGAGAATGCACAAAGTGCAACTATATACAAGATCAGTTCTTGGGCTGGCTCAGTCCTCAGCCTCAGAGTCCATCATGAAACATTTCCAAGTAATTTACATATCATAACAATACTTTATACAATTATCCATACTTAGTAAACTAGCTTGCTAGGACTACTTTTGATAACGAATAGGTATCTTCCCTTTCGTTGTACGTTCTGATCTACGTGGAGTAGCTTCAGGTATATTAATCTCTAACCCAACTGTTCTACGTAACGGCAAACTATAGAACTGCCTCAATCTTTCTATGGATCTGGCAAGCGTACTGATGGCTGGGCGGTGTGAGTCAGCTTCACCAGGGGTTCCCAAAGCATGGGGCGCTGCTTCCGATGATTCTTCCTCTTGAGGTTCCGCAGGTTGGGGTGCTGCTGGAGTAGGTAACTCCTGAACTGGCTCAACTGGCACCATGGGCACAACTGGAGGTAGAACTTCCTCTTGTGGCTGATAAAACTGCAACACCGGAATTATTACAGCATCTCCCAGTCTCGGCCAATCTGCAGGGAAATCTCCCAGATCCGTGTGTATGACCTCTTCTTTTCTTTCTTCTTGATTGATGACAGAGTTCTCTTCACGAAACTTTAAGGGTTCTGGACACAATTTCAAATGGTCTCTGGACACAGTGGATATTGTTCTTCCTCCGTCCTTACTGATGATACAAACTTTTCTATTGTCATATTTGGAATCTTGTACGACGTAGGGTTCTTGCTCCCACTGGTTATCCAATTTGTGCATTTTCCTTTTCCTTTTCAATACAACTTCTCCAGGCATCAAAGGCTTGGCAGGAGCATTCCTGTTGTAAATATCTTCCTGTTTTTCCCGTACCTTGTTGAGGCTTTCTTCTACACAGACTTGCACTCTTCTGTATTGCTCTTGCCGATTGATGTCCCAGTTTTCAATGGCGTCATCTGCCTCTGGTTCTACCACTCCAAGTTCTAAATCCATTGGTAATCTTCCGGGCCTTGCTCTCATAAGATAGGCTGGAGTGCAGTTAGTGGAACTTACAGGTATATGGTTATACAAATCAACCAAATCAGGTAGTAAGTCCGGCCATCGATTTCTGTCTTCCAACGGTATGGATTTCAACAAATCAAGGACAATGTGGTTCATTTTCTCGCAAAGACCGTTAGTTTGAGGATGGTATGGTGTTGTTCTAATTTTCTTACACCCATACATGTGACAGAATTCCTTGAATAGATCAGCTTCGAAAGCAGGTCCTTGATCGGTTAATACTTGCTCCGGATACCCATGCGGTCTACAGAAGCTTGCTTGAAAGGTTTTTGCTGCCGTCACTGCTGTCTGATCCTTAACTGGAACAACCACCAGAAATCTAGAGTAATGGTCCACCATGGTCAGGGCGGATGAATATCCAGACCTACTTGGCGACAATTTAACGTGATCCAAGGCCACAATCTCTATGGGGACGAGTCGTCCGGATAGGTTGCAGGGGTGCCTTCTGACTACCGTAGTCCTTTCTTCTGAGACCACAGGGTCCACAGTTCCGACACCACCTCTCGATGGAGCTGCGCATCCCTACCCAGTAGAACCGGCACCTCAACAGGGTCTCCAGCTTTCTCAAGCCAAAGTGTCCTGCTTGATCATGGTATGCTTCCAACACCATTTGGACGTCTGCCTTGGGGACCACTATCTGCCAGACCATCTCGTGGGTCCTGGGGTTGACGTATCTCCTGCACAATTTCTCACGGTATAGGAACAACCGGCTTCTCTCGTTCCACAGGAGCTTTGCTGACATAGGTGCATCCTTTTCCCAAAGGGGGAACCTTCCTGTCTTAACAACTCCTTGATACGGCTGACCACTGGATCGCTGTCCTGAGTCTCTTTCCAGCTGTGATGGGGTAAAGGATTTAACGTTGCACCATACTGCTTTCTGTAGACTCGATGCTCGTGGACTACCCCATTTCGATGGAACGCAGGTAGCTCAATTTCTTCCAGGTCGTCCGATTCTTCTTCCGTGTCAGAGTCATGCGGCATTCGGGACAATGCGTCGGCATTAGCATTCTTTCGGCCTGCCCAGTACTTGATAGTAAACTGGTAATTGGACAACCGAGCCATCCAACGCTGCTCCATGGCGCCCAGCTTGGCGGTTTCCAGGTGTGTTAAGGGGTTGTTGTCGGTAAACGCAGTGAACTGGTTGGAGGCCAGATAATGCTTAAATCTTTCAGTAATGGCCCAGACCAGCGCCAGAAACTCCAGCTTGAAGCTGCTATAATTTTCCGGATTCCTCTCAGTTGGCCTGAGTTTTCTGCTGGCATATGCGATGACTTTTTCTTGGCCATTCTGCTTCTGACTGAGAACTGCTCCCAAACCTTCATTACTGGCGTCGGTGTACAGCAGGAACGGTTGGCTGTAATCAGGATAGGTTAAGATCTCATCACCCATAAGGATCTCTTTCATCTTTTGGAATGCTTCAGCCTGTTCTTTACCCCAATTAAAGGGAGGGTTTCTGCTCTTTAGGGATTGTCCTACTAGGAGGTCCTGTAAAGGGGCTGCCTTCTTCGTGTAATCTTTCACGAACCTTCTGTAGTAACCCGTGAGTCCCAGGAACTGTCGCACTTCCTTGAGGTTCTTCGGCTCCGGCCACTTCTGGATGGCAGTGACTTTCTCTGGGTCCGGGGCTACTCCTTCCGAACTGACGATGTGCCCCAAGTATTGTACCTTCTGTTTGAGTAGATGGCATTTTGAGGGTTTCAACTTCATCCCGTACCTGGACAGGGATTCAAATACTTCTGCCAGGTGCTTCAGATGGTCCTCATATGTCTTGGAGTACACGATGACGTCGTCTAAGTATAGCAGCACGGTTTCAAAATTGAGATGTCCCAGACAGTTTTCCATCACTCTCTGAAATGTTCCTGGGGCACTACTGAGCCCAAACGGCATTCTGTCGAACTCACAGAGCCCCATTGGGGTGGTGAAAGCCGTTTTCTCACGATCCTCCTCAGCCACAGCCACAGCCACTTGCCAGTAACCACTAGTCAGATCAAGGGTAGAAAAGTAGTTAGCCGTTTTCAGAGCAGCTAATGATTCCTCTATACGTGGTAACGGGTATGCGTCCTTATGTGTTATGCGATTCACCTGCCTGTAATCCACACACATTCTCAAGCTACCATCTTTTTTTCTAACCAGGACTAGAGGTGCTGCCCAGGGACTACAACTATCCCTGATTACTCCAGCTTCTTTCATATCTCGCAACATTTCTTTAGCCTTCTGATAATGGGCTGGGGTATAGGCCTGTACCGCTCTTTGATGGGAGGATGACTGCCTGTAGGGATATGATGTTGTACTCCCTTAATTATCCCAAAATCAAGTGGGTGCTTGCTAAACACTTGGGCATACTCTTGCACCACCCGTAATACCCCTTGCTTCTGGTGAGCGGGAGTGGTGTCCGTCCCAACATGGCGTTGCTGACACCATTCCGCCACCTGGGTTGCTGGGTCATTGTCCTCCGCTATCTGACAGGAGTCTAAGGACTCAGCCGGGAGAATAGAATTATTGTCAACAGCATGTAGTTTAGCAATGGTTGCATAACGGGGTAAATTTACCTCATCATCTCCCCAGTTGAGAAGCCGTACCGGTACTCTTCCATTCACCACTTCCACTACTCCCCTAGCAGTCATAAGTGTAGGTCTATGTTCTGAATGGTGGGGTTCTACTACAGCTTGGTAATTCTGTCCTCTCAGACCTATGGCTGCCCTGCACCAGATTATCATTTCACTCATTGGGGGTATCACAATGGGATTCGAGTCAGTGACCCGTACATTACCAATTTCGCCGTCTGTAAGCTTCGCTTGCTGCTGACACACCAGGGCCCGGATCTCTCTTTGGATTACTCCTTTCTGCCTTGGTCGGGCAATCTCAGCGAGCTGTTGGAGTAAGAACACAACTTCTCCCAAACAATTACTGATAATGTTAGTACCCAAAATTATATTTAAACCATTCTCCTCATTTACAGTCTTTACTACCAGAAGCCCCTGGTCTTTCAACTCCTCTCTACCCACTTTCACATCTACACATTTTGTCCCGAGTACTTCTACAGGAAGACCATTAGAAGCATACACGGTAAAGTCAGGGCTCGGGGGTTTAAGACTGTCCATTGACCAGAACTTAGTATATAGGGCATCAGGTATTAGGGTCACCTGAGACCCAGTGTCTAACAATGCCAGAACAGCAATACCATCTAGAATGATAGACAGGTAGGGTCGTCCACCCACATACCTGCGGTTCCAGTCTAGGGGGCCTGACGGGTCTCCTCCTGGGTGTTGGCCCTCAGACCCAGGTTCTGCCCGTTTAAAGGACACTGTGGTGACATATGACCTTTCCGGTTGCATCGGTAACAGGTGATCTCCCAACGAGGAGGGTGTTGATCAGAGGTCGCTCCTGAGGGTGGCGTTGTCCTCCTTCGGGGGGGCGACGTTTTCCTTCTTCTACGGTTCATCCACGGAACGTCTTCTGGGCAGTCCGCTAATAAGATCTTCCCTTCTTCCTCTTTCCGCAGCTGCAGGGCACTCATCACAGCAGCCAGATTTTTAGTCAGCTGGCGCACCTCTGAGCGCAGACAGTCCAATTCACTAGGGGGTGTCACCTGCGTTTTGGTTTCGGCCACTAGCGAGGAAAAGGGGGTTGCCGCCGGCTCCAGAGTGACTTCACCCTGACGATGTTGGATTGCCACCTCAGGTTTGCCCAGGGGCCGCAGCCCTTTTATTGCCATGTCCTTTAGGGCATCAAAGGTAGCATTAGGGTGATCTAAAGACCACCAATTCACAGTTCTGCGTTCCGCTTGGGACCTCAGTCCCTGCACAAATTGTTCTTTCAGCATCTTATTTTCATCAATGACACTTATGGTATTAACCTGCTTGAGGGCTCTCAGGGCCCCTTGTAGTCGGCAGGCATAGTCCCTTATGCTGTCACTTGGTTGCTGTGAACAGTTATAGAATGCCATCCGGAGATCTGTTTCGGTGCGATCTTCAAAAATGGCCTGTAACTTTAAGAGGATTGCAGGCACCAACTCCTGGTCCGTGGTAGCCCAAGTCTCCACTTCTCTCTCAGCAGCGCCAGTTAGCTGCCCTATTAATACTGCAGCTTTTTGCCTCTCAGACATAGAGTACATTTCCAGGACACTGCATATCTTCCGTTTGAATCCTGCTAAAGTGCCTGGCTCGCCGCTGTACTGGGGAAGCCATTTCGCCCCAGGCATATATGGAAGCGTTAGTGGCATGAGCGGGACCACCGGACTGAGTGCTGGGCCTGCGCCCCCATCTGGCGCTACAACGCCACGCGGTGCGGAGTCGGGTCCTCCGGCTGGGGCCGCACTGTCGGCCGGTTGTTGCAACATATTAGCGCCCCCTTGGTTAAACAGAGCCTACCGGTTTCAGAAGCTGCTATTTCCCAGGCACAGCAGTAGGAACAGGACCTTCGTCGCAGGCGCTCTGACGTCAGAGCGTCCACTTCCTGTCGCAGGACCTGCCGCTGAGTCAGAGCCGGGGGCGTGTCCAAGACTTTGCGCGCTCCTTCAGGTACGCCCACCTTCTTCTCCAGCGCCTCAGGGCGCGAATATGGCGGCAAATATGGCGGTATTTGGCGCCAAACAATAGCAACAGTCTTTTTCACCAAAACACTCCACAGGCACACAGGGCTCGCAATTCTGCAAGTTTCGGATCCTGTTCGTGACGCCAAGTTTGTTTTGACCCACGCACCACAATTGTGGGTTACCAGGGCAATGGGGTACCCAGAGCCGAGCCCATGGAAGTCTATGGGGTTGTCACAGGTAGCGGTGGCTCGGTCTGTGGCCCTGGCGGTCAGGCGTATGTTGGGGGGTATATTTACAGGGGATAGGTATATATACAGTTCGTGACGCCACCTGTAGTTCTCTGATCACTAAGACCAGCGCTGCTGTAGATCTCTGAGGGGATGGTGAGGCAGCTAGATGTCAGGTCCCCCTACAGGTGGGACGCTTCCCTCAGGTCGATAGTTATGGTGGGGTTGTGCAGGGATGCAATTAAATAACTCAGTCTCACACATAAAAGCTTCTTTCCATACCTTTTACTTCAAGTTGTTCAGGCAGGTCCCAGGGAGGCTGTTCGGGGTGGATGAATGTACGTAGCGGTAACAGTTGAGCAGGTTACAGGCCTCCTTCTGTTTCCGAATGATGAGTGAGTCCAAGCTTGCCTGTAGCTAAGTTAACTCTATAGTTTTCAGCTTTTCCCACTAGCTGTACTGCCCGGCCGGTTTTGTGATAGAGCCTTATAAGTGGGGAACTAAGTACTTTCTTTTGCCGCGCGCCGGACTCAGAAGCCTTGTTCTCCTGACTCGGTTACGTACTGGCACTCTAAGGGCGGCTTTCTGCAACCTAAGGTCCAGTAAGACTCTGGTTTTTCTATCACTATGCCTGGAGCTATAGTGACGCTTCGGTCCCCAGTGACCGGTGACAATTTGCAGGATAATCCAATCCTTAAGGCACTTCTGAATCCTTCCCACTGTGCCCTTCGCCCTGCTTCTACTTTCAATGTAGCACTGAAGCGTGAAGATAGAAAGTCAGTTTTCTTCCTTGGTCTCACTGAGTAACTCTCAGTTTCTTCAAAGTTCAGACTGAGTAAAAGGTAACTCTGACTAGACTCGGGATGATAACTAGTCATCCGTTACTAGACTCCACTTCGTTGAATTGGCAGGAACTAATCTTCTGCTCACCCAGAGCTCTGACAGGAATCCTCACTGTCTGAGAAGAACTAGCCCTGACTGCTCTGTACGATGACAGGAAGCTAGACTGACTCTCTACTGTGCTACACGTCACTCCCCTATACACCCCTGTGGGTGTGTCTGAAGTGTAAGTGAGTGTCATGCTTTAACTGTTACCTTACTGTGCATTCTCCAGATCCTGTGTGCCTTACATACCAGGGCTACACAATGGCAGCAGGCAGGTGTGAGTGCATCTGCACGCACTGAGAGGCGGAGACTCTTGGAGCAAGGCCTGGTCTCAAGGAGGGCAGCAAAGAAGCCACTTCTCTCCAGAAAAAACATCATGAACAGACTGATATTCTGCAAAAGGTACAGGCAGTGGACTGCTGAGGACTGGGGTAAAGTTATTTTCTCTGAATCCCCTTTTCGATTGTTTGGGACATCAGGAAAACGCCTCATTCGGAGAAGACAAGGTGAGCGCTACCACCAGTCTTGTCTCATGCCAACTGTTAAGCATCCTGAAACCATTCATGTGTGGGGTTGCTTCTCAGCCAAGGGAATCGGCTCTCTCACAGTCTTGCCTAAAAACACAGCCATGAATAAAGAATGGTACCAGAATGTCCTCCAAGAGCAACTTCTCCCAACCCTTCAAGAGCAGTTTGGCGATCAACAATGCCTTTTCCAGCATGATGGAGCACCTTGCCATAAAGCAAAGGTGATAACTAAATGGCTCAGGGAACAAAACATAGAGATTTTGGGTCCATGGCCTGGAAACTCCCCAGATCTTAATCCCATTGAGAACTTGTGGTCAATCATCAAGAGACGGGTGGGCAAACAAAAACCTAAAAATTCTGACAAAATGAAAGCATTGATTGTGCAAGAATGGACTGCTGATATGTAGCCCAGCTACGCAGGCACACATAAAATCCAGGAGAGTGCACAGGAAGGTAACAGCAACGCTTGATATTCATTCACTAGAAAATGAACTCGGCACTCAACTTTAGTATAGGGGAAAATTAAAGATTTTTATTAACAGTATTTAACACGAAACGTTTCGGCCCTAAAACTTTGGCCCTTTTATCAGTCACAGATACTACTGGGGTGAGAGAGGAAGAGGACAATGCCTCTATTGCAAATAGACGCGGTGGCCCCCTGCCCCTCAACTAGCGGTGGACACCCCGTCCCAATGCAAAAACCTTTTCCTCACTACCGGACTCCTTTTAAAACGGGTTTTAGTGCAATGGGGGCATTGTCCTCTTCCCCATTAACCCCCCCAAAACAGGGTATATCCCCCCCCCTTTTTTTCTTCCCTTGGGGGATCAACCCCCCTTTCCCCGTTGTATCTGTGGGCTGTGAAGGTCCTGATATAGGAACCCCCAAAAGTTTTTTTTTTACATGTGAATAAAAATCTTTATTTCACTTACTAAAATTGAGTGCCGATTCATTTTTATTTGATACGGTTTGGGAATTACTCTGGCACCCTTTTTGGTTGTGCCAACGGTTATTTTTTCATAGGGAAATTTAATTTACTGTCAAATCCCATTTCAGAACGCCCCTTGAGATATAAGGGGGAGTGAAGTGGCAGGCAGTTTAGACAGTTTTCCCGGGCTTCGGACAGTGCGTCGTCAGTGAGTCGATCTTGAGGAAATTTGTAGTTTAGTCGAACTTCAGTCTGTTAGCTTCTGTCCAAGGACGGCGCCATTCAGTCTCGGTCCCGTCGGGAAATTTGGAGGAAACTGAGGGTGGGGGCCCCTTTGGGGTAAATGACATTTCCCCC
>JARQOD010000002.1:77359644-77543089 GCA_033576555.1 Oophaga sylvatica | reverse complement strand
GCCTCGGGGAAGGTCCGACAGTTTCCCTCTCCGACCAAGTGGCTGCCGAGTCAGACAGTACCCAAGGAGACAGATCCCGGGGAACTGACAGAGGACATGGCAGTTTTCATCAATTCTTGCCCACATCAAGTCAGGGATTTCAGCAGCGTTGGAAGCTGACCCTAGCCTGAAAAACTCTCAAGGAACAGGCGGCACAGCCTCCCTGGAGTCCGACCGCGAGCGAGTGGTCTGGGACCAGGCGGCTGTACCGGGTAACGGTCCAGCAGGGTTCACCGGAGGCGTGGCCCAGGGACCGCAGTTAGTGGTACCCCATCCGTTTCAGGGCGGAATTGTTGCGGATCGCACACGAGATTCCAATGGCCGGACACCTAGGGATCACTAAAAACCAGGGCCAGGCTAGCTCAGCATTTCTACTGGCCTGGAATGAGGACCGGGTGATAGCCTACTGCCGTTCGTGTGACACCTGTCA
Organism: Oophaga sylvatica; assembly: GCA_033576555.1. Taxonomy (NCBI): domain Eukaryota; kingdom Metazoa; phylum Chordata; class Amphibia; order Anura; family Dendrobatidae; genus Oophaga; species Oophaga sylvatica. Next base: position 77,542,620 of record JARQOD010000002.1, on the reverse strand, counting down.
GAGGGTGGGGAAGGCGGGGCCGCGCCCTAAACCCCACTGGTAACACTGCCCATCATCGAAGAGCCTTTCTCGGGGGTGGCTTGTGGATCTCATTGGACCTCTGTCCACTCCCAGCCACTCCGGGAAATGCTTCATACTAACGGTAGTGGACTATGCCACCCGGTACCCGGAGCGGTAGCTTTGTCGTCCATTCGGGCCGACAAAGTGGCCACTGCCTTACTGGAGATTTTCTCAAGGAAATGCTCACCGACCGAGGGCCCAGTTCTGTCGCAGCTGATGGAGTCTCTCTGTAAGCAGGTAAAGGTGCAACATCTGGTGGCCAGCCCTATCACCCACAGACCAATGGCTTGTGTGAGCGGTTCAATGGCACCTTAAAGCAGATGCTGAAGATGTTGGTCAACTCCCACGGGAGAGACTGGGGGCGGTATCTCCCACACCTGCTGTTTGCCTACCGGGAGGTCCCACAGGCCTCAACGGGGTTCTCCCCCTTTGAGCTCCTGTACGGGTGACGTGTACAGGGGCCCCTTGCTCTGGTGAGGGAAGCATGGGAAGGGGATTTAGCCACCCCTGGAGTGTCGGTCATTGAGTGTGTCGTGCGCTTCCAGGACCGAATGATGGCCTTGACGCGGCTGGTGCATGATAATATGGCCCAAGCTCAGGCTGACCAGAAGCGATGGTACGACCAGAATGCTTGTGAGCGGACCTACCAGGTGGGTCAAAAGGTGTGGGTACTGGTCCCCGTACCACAAAACAAGCTTCAGGCGGCCTGGGAGGGTCCATACCTCGTGCATGAGCAGCTCAACGCCGTCACCTACCTGGTCACCCTGGACCACGCCCGTGGAAGGAGGAAGGCCTTCCATGTGAACATGATGAAGGCCCATCATGAGCGGGAGGCTTATGCTCACCCAGTGTGCAACCGTCCAGAGGAAGGAGAGGCAGAAACCCTCCTCGATCTGCTCACCCAAGCCAAGGCGGGTGGATCCATCGAGGATGTGGGGGTTGGCCACCAGCTCTCGGAGGACCAACGTTCCCAGCTGGGGGCCACCCTGCACCCCTTTTGGGAGCTGTACAGCAGCCTGCCCGGAAGGACTGAGGCAGCAGTCCATGACGTGGACACTGGCAACCACCCCCCAATCCGGCGTTCAGCATATCGGGTCTCTCTTGAGGTGCAGCAGCAGATGCGCCAAGAGATAGACGAGATGCTGAGGCTGGGGGTGATCCAAGCGTCCAACAGCGCGTGGGCTTCGCCTGTAGTCCTCGTCCCTAAAAAGGACCGAACTACGCGGTTCTGCGTGGACTACAGGGGGCTCAACGCTGTGTCGGTCACCGATGCGTACCCAATGCCGCGCATCGATGACTTGCTCGACCAGCTGGCCCGGGCCAAGTACCTGACCATCATGGATCTGAGCAGGGGGTATTGGCAGATTCCCCTGACCCCTAGGGCACGGGAACGCTCTGCCTTTATCACCCCATTCGGACTGTACGAGTCCACGGTGATGCCCTTCGGCATGAAGAATGCCCCTGCCACTTTTCAGCGGATGGTCAACACGCTGCTCGAGGGACTGGAAGGGTATGCGACCGCGTACCTGGATGACATTGCCATCTTCAGTCTCACCTGGGAGGATCACCTAGAGCACCTGGCGCAGGAGCTCGGGCGGATCCAGCGAGCAGGCTTGACCATTAAGCCGGAAAAATGCCAGCTGGGTATGAGTGAGGTCCACTACCTGGGACACCGGGTAGGTGGGGGAGCTCTGAAGCCAGAGCCCGGGAAGGTGGATGCCATCGCATCCTGGCCCACCCCCAGGACCAAGAAGCAGGTGATGTCCTTCTTGGGTACTGCTGGGTACTATAGGAGGTTTGTTCCACACTATAGTGCCCTGGCCAAGCCCCTGACGGACCTCACCAAGAAAAGGCTGCCCGTCGCAGTCGACTGGACAGTCGCCTGCGAGACAGCTTTCCAGGCGCTCAAGACCGCCCTTTCTAGTTCTCCTGTACTACAGGCAGCCGACTTCACGCGGCCATTCTTAGTGCAGACCGACGCCAGCGACTTCGGCCTCGGTGCTGTGCTCAGCCAGGTTGACACTACGGGCCATGAACACCCCATTTTGTACCTGAGCAGGAAGCTCCTGCCGAGGGAAGTGGCCTATTCCACGATGTAGAAGGAATGTCTGGCAATTGTGTGGGCCCTGCAGCGTCTGCAGCCATACTTGTACGGACGCCAATTCACCGTGGAAACAGACCACAACCCCCTCAGCTGGTTACACACGGTCTCTGGGACGAATGGGAGGTTGCTACGCTGGAGCCTCGCTCTCCAACAGTACCACTTCACCATTCGCCACAAAAGAGGCAGGGACCATGGTAACGCTGATGGGTTGTCCCGGCAAGGAGAGGGTGCGGTAGGGCGCACGGGGGAACACAGGAATTTGATACCCCCTAGCGCCCTCAAAAGCAGGGAGGTGTAAGGAAAGGGTTGTCGCCATTTTGTATAGGGCCTGTACCAGCCTCCATTTTGTCAGTTCACAGAGCCACAAACTTTTAACTACACAGGGCCTATTAGCATATCCAGTACGACCGGTTTTGATGTCCACTAGGAATCAAAGGGGCTTTAGCATGCTAATTAGTTTAGGCCAGTGTCTGAATAAGATGGTCAGTCGTATGGTAAATAGCTCAAGCCATTGTTTCCTGCTCCATATGAATTGCAGGCCAGTTAATATGCGTGCTTCAAAGCAAAAGGGAAGGGCCTAGCAGGTTTAAGAGCTGTAGCCAGGTACCCCTGTGCCCATTCCATTTCACACACAGAAGCCAAGAAGATGGTCTAGGAAAGACCAAGGGACTATCCAGCAACTGAAGACTGTACCTGGGAACGGCAGAGCCAATGCCTTCCCATGACCATAATACCCGGTAATATTGATCTATAGCTTATACCTTTAAGCCTTGTACATTATCGTTGTATTGTTTCTCTGACTGCAATTCCATTGTAATTACGTTGTATAGCTTTACTGTATATTTCTGTAATTATCTAGTGCGCCCTTAAGGCAAATTAAACCATAAAATTAATCTTGGGCTGATGCTTTTACTCTGATCACGAATCTTAGAATACCCAGTGGGTAACAGGACACCCTCCCTGGCGGCCATTTGCTCTAGGTGCAGTTCCCTTGCTGACCTGAGAGACAAAGGGGGCGCCGGAGAGCTGTACCTGTGGAGTTACGTCCCATTGGTGACGTGGGAGGAAGGGGGTCGGCCTTCACATTTGGTAGCGGCAGTGGGATCAGAAGCTGTGATACCCAGGCTACCATGTGGCGGTCGGCTTAGTTCCTCACACCTACCATAGCAGCTACCTGTACCTCCAGATCCCTTATGATATGGGGGGATCAGTTGGAGAAGCGGCTGTAAGATGGGGTACCCAGAAACAAGGTACTGGAATTCATTCCCTTGATATGGGGTGCAACTGCTTTCTTGGCTGACTAATCAGCTGATTCAGTTAGATTAACATCCAAGTCTGCGGCCCTCTCAAATGTGGCCCGAAGAGCACTCTGAGTCTAATGCTGGCCGGGAGATTTGCAGACTAAACTGAAATTATGCTCAATCGCATGTGAGTGAGAATTTTTTTTGAGAAAAACTAATATCCTTCAAAAGGCGGAGGACAAAAAAAATTCCCTAATCTGGCCCCCTTCACCTTAAATGGTCCCTTCGGAGCAATAAATTCTTCTGTAGAAGGCCCCCAAGGGAACAGAATAGATGGATGAGGGGAAAAGGATAGACAGAGGATTCCTCTTCTGTAATTCCTCCGAGATAAAAAGTCCTCAAAGTGATGGGATAACCTTCCCCCCCCCCACCCGGGAAAAAACATTTCCTTCTGGCCAGGGAGAAGATCTCAAACAGCTCCTGGATACTGAATCTGGTCAAGTCAGGACTTCAGATAGATTTCCACTCCTTCCCTCCCCAGAACTTTGTCGTAACTCCCCTGTGGTCCTCTCCACAAGAACAAACGGCCTTAGAATGTGAAGTTATGGAACTCGTAAGCAAAACCGTTCTTCAGGAATTCCCTCAAGAACGGAGGAAGGGATTCTACTCCCCGTTGTTTCTGGTGACCAAACCAGACGAGTCTTTCCGGACAATCATAAACTTGCGGAAACTGAACAGCTATGTGAGGAATCAAAAATTCAAGATGAAATCAATAAAATTGACCATCAAAATTCTGTTACCAAATTGTTTTGACTGTTCTGTATCTCAGCAATGCTTACTATCGTCTCCCCATTCACAAGGAGTTCCAAATAGCCCCTCGGGTATTTACCAAATTAGTGGCAGAAATGATGGCTCATCTGAGGGGACAGGACAATTTTCATAGTCCCTTATCTGGACAATTTTTTTGGTAACAAGTGACTCGACCCTGCAGAGAGCAGCTGGACAGGGTAATGAATACCCTAGTAGATCTGGGCTGGCTTCTAAACCTGGAGATGAGGCTAGAGCCAAGCACGGTGCAGGAATTCCTGGGGTTAATATTGGATTCTTGGAAGCAGGAATGCAGTCTCCCAGTACAGAAAAAAGGGAAGATCATAGATCTGGTATCAAAAGCCTCACAGACCCCCTCCATTACTTTGAGGAAGGCCATGTCGCTACTGGGTTCCCTTTCCGCTTGTTTACCAGCAGTTCAGTGGGCATAATCCCACACCAGGGATCTCCAGTGGGACATGCCAAAGAACCAGGCCAAATTAAAGGCTCACTTAGAGGGCCACATGACTCTCTTTAATTACTATTAGTTCCCTAGACTGGTGGAGAGATGTCCGAAACCTGTCCAAAGGGGTCTCCTGGGTAACAAAGGTGTCTCGGGTGGTTAACACCGATGCAAGCCCCACAGGGTGGGGAGCTCACCTGGGCGGCAGGATTACTCAGGGGGTGTGGAGAGGCCCAGAGCTCAAGGCATCATCAAACCAAAAAGCTTTTAGCAGTGGGTCACGCACTGTCAGGTTTCCTACATATTCTAAGGGGTCATCACGTTCGAGTGTTTTTGGACAATCGGGGGAATCAGGTCATGCACCCTAATGGACACAACATCACAAATTTTCAGATTAGCAGAGAAGAATCTTCTGTCCCTATCTGCATTCTACATTCAGGAGGGGGTAGAAAACCAGAAAGCAGACTTTCTGAGCTGTACTCAATTGAGACAAGGCAAATGGGTTCTGAAGCAGTCCATTTTCGAGCAGATTGTGAAAATGTGGGGGGCCCTGGTCATAGATCTGTTCGCCAACAGAAAGGTGGAAGCTTTTTGAGGGGGAATCTTCAGGCCCTAGACGCTTTAATGATTCCATTGTCTCCGAGCCTAGCATATGCTTTTCCCCCAATTGTTCTCATCCCAGCAGTTCTACGGAAGGTCAGGGAGGACAAATCGAGACTAATATTAATAGCCCCCTTCTGGCCAAAAAGGACTTGGTTCTCTTGGCTGAGGATGTGATCAATCACTGATCCTTGGGCCTTCATTTAACAGCATAGAATTTGAAGGGGCGCTGTTGAGGGAATTTGGTTTCTATGCTGTTAAAGAGTAGAAAAACTGTCACCACGAGAGCTTATGGTAAGACCTGGAGAAAATTCCTGTCCACCTCAGGGTAAGAGTCCAGGATGGGGTCCCAATCACTGTGATCCTTGAGTTTCTACAGAAGGGTCTAGAACGGGGCCTGGCAGCCAGCACCTTAAAGGCACAGGTAGCAGCCCTAGGAGCATTATATAATGAGGATATAGCGGGTGACCCGTGGGTAGCACGTTTTATCAGAGCTTGCGCAAGATCTAGGCCGATAGTCTGTCAGAAGCTACCACCTTGGGATTTAAATCTGGTCCTATCAGCGCTAATAGGTCCCCCATTTGAGCCTCTAGATTTATTCCCTCTCAGGATCCTATCATTCAAAGCTGTTCTTCTTGTGGCTTTAACATCAGCCTGGAGAATACATGATATACAGGCCTTATCTGCAGGTCCTCCCTTCACAAAGATACTGGATGATAGGGTTATTCTAAAACCTGACCTGGCCTACTTACCAAAGGTAGCATCTCATTTTCATAGGTCCCAAGAGATAGTCATTCCTTCCTTTTGCTCAAACCCTAAATAGGGAAGAAGAGAGATTCCACACCTTAGATGTCAGGAGATATCTGGTTTAGTACCTAGAGTCCACCCAGAGGTGTAGGAAGGATCACTTGAGTGTTTCCAGGGGCCTAGAAAGGGACTCGAGGCTTCCAAGAGTACCCTGGCGAGATATATAAGATGCTATAGCCTTGGCCTACTCATCCAGTGGGAATGCTGTCCCAGAAGGTCTGAAAGCTCCGTCCACAAGAGCAATGGCAACATCCTGGGCAGAAAGGTCGGCGGTATCAATAGAACAGATCTGTAAGGCTGCCACTTGGTCATCACCTTCCACCTTTTTTAAGCACTATCGACTTCTGACTTGACCTTCGGGAGAAGGGTTCTTCAGGCTGTGGTCCCTCCCTGAGTTACAAATCTCTGTAATTATCTCCGTGGTGCTATCATAGGGGGATAAAGAGACTTAGTTACTTACGGTAACGGGATTTCTCCGAGCCCATGATGGCACCCGTTTATTCCGTCTCATCACGTGTGTGAGCACATTTAACTGTTTGTAGTGTGTTTTTGTATAGACACGGTGTTATTTCTGATGAGCTGTGCAATAAACGATATATTGTCATTAACCTGGAGGTCCTCTGATGCGAGGGAGAGGTACCGCCCTTTTTATCTGTAGGTTCCCTGTCCCTGAAGGGTGGATCCCTCGCTATGTAGTGCTGTCATGGGCTCTGAGAAATCCTGTTACCGGTAAGTAACTACGTCTTTCATCCTTAATAAAATTCTTTCTAATAAGACCTATTGAAAACATTTTATCCTAACTCAATATCTGATCTTTTAAGACGTCTTGACACCTGACTAAGGTTGTTGGCCTAGAACCCTAGTCATGTTGCAAAGCTTGTTAAACGATTACTTGTAATACATGGCACCAGCATCATTATCTATCTTTCTAGGAGAGATGTGTTTTGTTTTTTATTTTGCCAATGATCATTTGGATACTTTAGGGGCTGTACAAAATTATCAACTTGCAAAAAACCCTTCTATATCTGGTCAAACATTTACCTGTTGTGAACGTATTTGAGACGACTTTGGAGCTGAAGTTACCTCTGGTGGTTGCTGAGGGTATTGAACCTATGTTGAACACCAAGAGTCCTACACCTACAGTTGACGAGTGGTTGTCAGGTGATACTGACTGGCCTGATATAAATAAGCTGACCTCCATGATCCTCGCCGGTGATCAATTGTTCTTCCTGGTATAGGTTGGAATTCAGCTTGCTTTTCTGCTGTCTCCTGCTTGCATTCAGATAAGTCTTTCAGTTTTTTTTGCTGTGGTTTGAATTCCTTGCTTTTTGATGCATTGCTTTTTGTCTTCAGCCGGGTCCGCTTTGGGGGCTTTGGCTGGTCTCCGTTCGTTTTTTGTATTTGTTCATTTACTCAATTCTTGTGATATTTTACTGCTGGGTTGCTACGTGTCCACACAAGAGATCTGATATAGGTGGTCGAGACCGTGTGGTCTCAGTATTTTTGGATTCAGAAGTGTTGGAGTTTTTCCTAGGGTTTTTTGGGTTACAGACAGTATTCTCTCCTTTGCTGTCCTATCTAGACAGTTCTGGGCCCCAGCGTTTGCTCAATCGATTTTCTGTCTGTGTTCGTATTTTCATCTTGTCTAACCGCCATTATATGTCTGGGGGCTTCCTATTCTTTTGTGGTCTACTCCAGGGCAGTTAGCCATCCCTGAAGATGGAAAGAGGAAAGCTATCTCTCCGGTGGTGACGAGGCATCTAGGGCACCGTAGGAACGTCCCACGGCTACTTCTAGTTGTGCGGTTAGTTTAGGGGTCTGCAACCTATTAGTTTCCAACCTCTCTGGTGTTAGGCTGCCTATGCGTTTTTTTTTGCTCCTGCCTCCTCAGCTATCTAAACATAACTTTTACCTCCTCCTCTCCCCCAATGTGATAGCTGGAGCTGCTTCTCTTTGGTGCGGCTCTTATTTTAGGCGTTATTGATGTTACTACTTTTAAGTGCTTTTCCAGATTTGTGTCAGTCTGGAGTACTGCCAACTCTGTGTTAAGTTTTGTAAAGAACTTACAGCAGTAAGTTGTACCAAACAGATGTAAAGTCGCTTGCAAAAGTTTTCACCCTCTTGGCTTTTTGCCTATTGTTACATTACACCCTGTGTTTAAACATTCTTGTAATCAGATTTTTGTATGAGGCATCAGCGCTAAAGTCTAAGTTGGTGAAGTGAGAAACCGAGATCTGCCGGCAACAATAGGAAATTTTTTTTTCCTATTGGTTCATTTTGATCACTGTGAGACCCTATCACAGCAATCAAAATAAAAAAAAAAATAGTAAATCAAACCCCCCCTTATCATCACCTTAGGTAAAAAAATGTATCTTTAATTTTACGCTTTGGGCTAGGGGTGTAGTTAGGGTTGGAGTTAGAATTGGGGGGGTTTCCACTGTTTAGGTACATCAGGGGGTCTCCAAACGCGACATGGCAACCAGCCAATTTTGTATTCAAAAAGTCACAGTGCTCCCTCCCTTCTAAGCCCTACCATGAGCCCAAACAGTGGCTTTCCCCCATATATGGGGTGTCAGCATACTCAGGAGAAATTGCCCACCAAATTTTGTCGTTCATTTTCTCCTGATACCCTTGTGAAAGTAAAAAAAAAATTGGCTCCAAAATAAATTTTTAGTGAAAAGTAAAATGTTCATTTTTCCTTCCACATTGCTTTAGTTCTCAAAGCATCTGAAGGGTTAATAAACTTCTTGAATGTGGTTTTGTGCACCTTGAGGGGTGCAGTTTTTAGAATGGTGTCACTTTTGGGTATCTTCTGTTATTGAACCCCCCCCAAACTCACTCCTAAGGTGAGGTGATCCCTAAGAAAAAAAAAAAAGGTTTTGTAAATGTTGGAAAAATGAGAAATCGCTGGTCAACTTTTAACCCTATAACGTCCTAACAAAAACAAGTTGACATGTGGGAAATGTTATTAACTATTTTGTGTGACATCACTCTCTGATTTAAAGGTATAAAAATTTCGAAAATTGCAAAATTCATTTCATAAATAATCGCAAGTTATTGAAGTATACCACAAACATGAAGTACAATGTCACGAAAAAACAGTCTTAGATCTTAGAATTACCGGGATCCATTCAAGCGTTTGAGAGCTATAACCTCAAAAACTGACTGATCAGAATTGTAAAAATTGGCTTGTCATTAAGTACCAAATTGGCTCTGTCACTAAGGGGTTAAGTGTGACAATGCAAGAAGCACCATTAACCAAACACCATGAAGACCAAAGAGTTCTCCAAACAAGTCAGGGGCAAAGTTGTTGAGAAGTATAAGTAACGGTAGGGTTATAAATTAAAAAAAAAAAAAAAAATATATATATATATATATATATATATATATATATATATATATATATATATATATATATATATATATATATATATATATATATATATATATCTCGGACGTAATATTCCGTCCATGTGACCCTGGACCTCATTCCCATGGACGGAATAGTACGTCCAGGGCGATCAGCTGCGCTCCCAGGGGGAGCGCAGCTAATCGCCGCCGGGTGTCAGCTGATTATCACAGCTGACACCCGGGACTGTGTGTCAGGAGCGGTCACGGACCGCTCCCGGCACATTAACCCCTGGCACACCGTGATCAAACATGATCGCGGTGTACCAGGGGCACAGGGGAACATCGTGCAGGGAGGGGGCTCCCTGCACGCTCCCCTGAGACCTTCAGAACAGCGCAATGTGATCGCGCTGTTTTGAGGCCTTCCTCCCTCCAAGGACCTGGATCCAAGATGGCCGCCGGGTCCTGCAGGCAGGCGGCTTCCTCAGTGCCTGCTGAGAGCAGGCACTGAAGCCTGCAGCAGTGCAAGAGCGATCGCTGGTGTGACAGTGCTGTGCACACTGTCACACCGGCGATCTGACATTTTATAGTGATGTCCCACCCTGGGACAAAGTAAAAAAGTGAAAAAAATAAAAGTAAACATGTTTTAAAAAAAAAATCCAGAATAAAGAAAAAATTTCCCCCAAAAATTCATATTTTCCTGTAAATAAAAAAAACAAAACAATAAAAATACACATATTTGGTATTGCCGCGTCCGTAACGACCCCCGCTATAAAACTGTCCCACTAGTTAACCCCTTTAGTGAACCCCTTAAAAAAAAAACGCAAAAAATCAATGCTTTATCATACCGCCGAACAAAAAGTGGAATAACACGCGATCAAAAGACCGATATAAATAAACATGGTACCGTTGAAAACGTCATCTTCTCCCGCAAAAAACGAGCCGCCATACAGTGTCATCAGCGAAAAAATAAAAGTTACAGCTCGCATAATAAAGCGATGCAAAAATAATAATTTTTTATATAAAATTATTATTCTATAAAAGCGCCAAAAAAAAAAAAACATAAAAAAATGATATAAATGAGGTATCGCCATAATCGTACTAACCCGAAGAATAAAACTGCTTTATCAATTTTACCACATGCGGAACAGTATAAACGCCTCCCCCAAAATAAATTCGTGAATTGCTGATTTTTGTTAATTCTAACCTCCCAAAAATCTAAATAAAAAGCGCTCAAAAATGTCACGTGCTCAAAAATGGTACCAATAAAAACGTCAACTCGTACCACAAAAAATAAAACCTCACATGACTGTGGGCCAAAATATGCAGAAATTATACCTCTCAAAATGTGGTGATGCAAAAACTATTTTTTGCAATAAAAAGCGTCTTTTAGCGTGACAGCTGCCAATCATAAAAACATGCTATAAATAGGAAATCAAACCCCCCTTTATCACCCCCTTAGTTAGGGAAAAATAATAAAGTTAAAAAAATGTATTTCCATTTTCCCGTTAGGGTTAGGGTTGCGGCTAAAGTTAGGGTTAGGGGTGTGTTAGGGTTAGGTTTGTGGTTAGGGTTGGGACTAGGGTTAGGGGTGTGTTGGGGTTAGGGTTGGAGTTATAATTGGGGGGTTTCCGCTGTTTAGGCACATCAGGGGCTCTCCAAATGTGACATGGCGTCTGATCTCAATTCCAGCCAATTCTGCGTTGAAAAAGTCAAACCGTGCTCCTTCACTTCTGAGCTCTGCCATGCGCCCAAACAGTAGTTTACCCCCACATATGGGGTATCGGTGTACTCTGAACCCCAAGAGTTATTGTGCAATTTGTCCTATTTCTTCTGTTACCCTTGGGAAAATAAAAAACTGGGGCAAAAATATCATTTTTGTAAAAAAAAAAAAAAAAAAAAAAAAAAAAATTTTTTTTTGTTTTTACGGCTGTACGTTATAAACTTCTGTGAAGCACTTGGGCTTCATAGCGCTCACCACACATCTAGATAAGTTCCTTGTGGGGTCTATTTTCCAAAATGGGGTCACTTGTGGGGGTTTCCACTGTTTAGGCGCATCAGAGGCTCTCCAAATGCGACATGATGCCCCCAGACCATTCCATCAAAATGTGCAATCCAAAACGTCACTACTTCCCTTCCGAGCCCCAACGTGTACCCATACAGTAGTTTTCTCCCACATATTGGGTATCAGCGTACTCAGGACAAATTGGACAACAACTTTTGGGGGCGAAAAAATCTTTTTTTTTTTTTTTTTACAAAAAAGATTTTTTTATTTTACGGCTGTACGTTATAAATTTCTGTGAAGCACTTCGGGGTTCAAAGTGCTCACCACACATCTAGATAAGTTCCTTGAGGGGTCTAGTTTCCAAAATGGTGTCATTTGTCGGGGGTTTCCACTGTTTAGGCAGATCAGGAGCTCTCCAAAAACGACATGGCATCCAGCCAATTCTGTGTTGAAAAAGTCAAACGGCTCCTTCCCCTTCCAAACTCTGCCATGTACCCAAACAGTGGTTTACCCCCACATATGGGGTATCAGCGTACTCAGGACAAATTGCACAATAACTTTTGGAGTGTTGTTACCCTTGGGAAAATAAAAATTGGGGTGAAAAGATCATTTTTGTGGGAAAAAATATGATTTTTTAATTTTACGGCTCTACGTTATAAGCTTGTGTGAAGCACTTGGGGGTTCAAATTGCTCACCAAAGATCTAGATAAGTTCCTTAGGGGTCTAGTTTCCCAAATGGGGTCACTTGTGGGGGTTTCCACTGTTTAGGCACAGCAGGGGCTCTCCAAATGCAGCATGGCGTCCATTCTCAATTCCAGCCAATTTTGGTTGGAAAAAGTCAAATGGTGCTCCTTCCATTCCGAACTCTGCCATGTGCCCAAACTGTGGTTCCCCCCCCCCACATATGGGGTATCAGCGTACTCAGGACAAATTGGACAACAACTTTTGTGGTCCAATTTCTCCTTTTACCCTTGGGAAAATAAAAAATTAGTGACTAAAAGATAATTTTTGTGGGAAAAAAATAGGATTTTTTATTTTCATGCCCGGGCATTATAAACTTGTGTGAAGCACTTGGGGGTTCAAAGTGCTCACCAAAGATCTAGATAAGTTCCTTAGGGGGTCTAGCTTCCAAAATGGGGTCACTTGTGGGGGGTTTCCACTGTTTAGGCTCATCTGGGGCACTGCAAACGGAACATGACCCCCATCAACGTCTGCATTCCAAAACGTTACTACTTTCTTTCCAAGCCCTGCCGTGCGCCCAAACAGTTCCCCCCCCCCCACACACACACACACACACACATATGGGGTATCAGCGTACTCAGGACAAATTGGACAACAACTTTTGGGGTCCAATTTCCTTGGGAAAAATCAAATTTGGGACTAAAATAATTTTTGTGGAAAATTGTTTTTTTTTTTTTTTTCACACCCAGGCATTATAAACTTTTGTGAAACACTTGGGGTTCAAAGTGCTCACAACAGATCTAGATAAGTACCTTAGGGGGTCTAGTTTACAAAATGGTGTCACTTGTGGGGGTTTCCACTGTTTAGGTGCATCAGGGGCTCTCCAAACGCGACATGGCATTCAATCTCAATTCCAGCCAATTTTAGTTTGAAAAAGTCAAACGGCGCTCCTTCCCTTACGAGCTCTGGCGTGTGCCCAAAAAGTGGTTTCCCCCCACATATGGGGTATTGGCGTACTCAGGAGAAATTGCACAACAACTTTATCTGTCCATTTTCTCCTTTTACCCTTGTAAAAATAAAAAAAAGTTTGTAGAAGATAATTTTTGTGGCTAAAAAATTAAATATTAATTTTTTCCTTCCACGTTGCTTCAGCTCCTGTGAAGCACCTGAAGGGTTAATAAAATTCTTGAATGTGGTTTTGAGTACCTTGAGGGGTGCAGTTTTTAGAGTGGTGTCCCTTTTGGGTATTTTCTGCTATATAGACCCCTCAAAGTGACTTCAAATATGAGGTGGTCCCTAAAAAAAAAAAAAAAATGGCTTTGTAAATTTTGTTGTAAAAATGAGAAATCGCTGGTCAACTTTTAACCCTTATAATTTCCTAACAAAAAAAAAATTTTGATTCCAAAATTGTGCTGATGTAAAGTAGACATGTGGGAAATGTTATTTATTAACTATATTGTGTGACAAATTTCTGTTTTAAGGGAATAAAAATTAAAAGTTTGAAAATTGCAAAATTTTCAAAATTTTCGCCATATTTGCATTTTCTAAAAAAATAAACGCACGTTATATCGAAGAAATTTTACCACTAACGTGAAGTACAATATGTCACGGGAAAACAGTCTCAGAATCGCGAAGATCCGTTGAAGCGTTCCAGAGTTATAACCTCATAAAGAGACAGTGGTCAGAATTGTAAAAATTGGCCCGTTCATTAACGTGCAAACCACCCTTGGGGGTGAAGGGGTTAAATCCCAATTTCTGATCACCCCACCCCCAGAGCACCATCAAATCCATTATCAAATGGATAGATGCTACCACAACAAAGCTACGAAGAGTTGACCGCTCGCCAAACCTCACAGCCCAGGCAAGGAGGGCATTGATCAGAGAGGCAGCACAGAAACCAAAGGTAACCCTGAAGGAGCTGCAGAGTTCACAAGCAGAGACTGGAGTATCTGTCCATACAACCTCAAGAAGCCATACACTCCATAGAGGTGGCCTTTATGGGAGAAGTCTTTATTTATACATACGAATTGTAAGGCTCGTTTTGAGTTTGCCAAAAGACATGTAGGAGACGTTCCAAATGTATGAAGGAATGTGCTGTGATCAGATAAGGTCAAAATTGAATGGACTTTCTGGCCACCAAGGTCAACACTATGTTTTGTGCCAAACCAACAGAACTCATGACCCCAAGAACACCATTCCCATAGAGAAACATGGTGGTTGCAGCATTTTTCTGTGTGGATGTTTTTCAGCAGCAGGGACAGGGAAAATGGTTTTAGTCGAGGGGAAGACGGATTGTGCGAGATACAGGGATATTTTCGAACATATATTTGTTTCAGTCTATCAGTGATTTGAGACTAGGATGGAGGTTCACCTTCCAAAAAGACAAAGACCCGACGCATACTGCTAAAGCAACACTAAAGTGGTTTAAGGGGAAATGTGTAAATATTTTGCAGTGGTGTAGTCAAAGCCCAGACCTAATCCAACTGAGAATCTGTGGTCAGACTTGAAGATTGCTGTTCACCAGACTAAACCATCTAACTTGAAGGAGCCATGAGGAATGGGAAAAAAAATCCCAGTGTCCAGATGTGGAAAGCTCAGAGACTTATCCAAAGTGACTTGCAGCTGTAATTGCCGTAAAAGGAGGGTTCTACAAAGTACTGACTTTAGGGAGATGAGTAGTTATGTACACTGAAATTCAGTTATTTTGTCTCTTTGCTTCACAAAAGAGTACAAAATATTCACAGTTGTAGGCATGTTCTTTACATGAACTGATGCAAACCCTTTAAAAAAAAAAAAAGTGAAATTCCAGGTGGTGAGGTAGCAAAACATCAAAAATACTAAGGGGTGAATACTTTTGAAAGCCACTGTATATTACACTGCATGTCTTTTCAATGAGCAAATGATCAATACTCCCATTGAGTTTATAAAACTCAAGCAAGTGGGATATCTGCAGTATACATCACTTGGGAGACCCTGAGATTGCTGTAGATTCATCACATAGGAGACACCAAGACTGCTGTATATAAATCACAGGAGGCGCTGAGTTTGCCATTAAAATGCAGCTGCCGGTCCAAGCACTGCGGTCCCTGGGAATTGGGCCAGCGATAAGGTAATTGCGTGTCTGAGGTTCCCCACCCTGCTTTAAAGGGAACCTGATGGCAGGGCTGTGGAGTTGGCGTCTGTGTCCATTTTGGTGGAGTTGGTATAAAATTGACCGACTCCTAAAATATATAATTGGTAGAGTAGTACAATGCTGGATGTACTGGATCTCTGCTGTTAGTGGAGATGAATCTGTGCTGCACTTTATGCACATGCTCAGTAGTGACCAGTGCTGTGGAATCTGAGTCAGGGAAATTGAGGAATCGGAGGTTTGGCTTACCGACTCCTCAGCCCTTCCTGACAGATTTATACTGCACAGACAACTGTCTGACTTATTGTATTATATATGCTGTGCTGTTGCAAAGAATACCCAGCCAGGGACTCTCAGATATCTAGCCCAAGAGACAGGTCCTACCTGCTTCTCCTTGCCCCCATTCCACTAGCCTGAAGTGTGTGTGTGTGTGTGTGTGTGTGTGTGTGTGTGTGTATGTGTGTGTATATAGAGAGAGAGAGAGAGTGAGAGACCTAACAATCAAGGGGGAGGGGAGAAGCTTCCAGGTTTCTGCATTGCAATGGTCATCTGAGATGCATAGTCCCTGGCTGGATTTTCAAAGCACAAATGCATTGAGGTTATCCCCTTTATGGAAAAAATGAGTTTGTGCAATATTAACTTGGAGCTGATGATTTTTCTGATACTGTGCAGCTTCTTTGGTTTTGATCTTTGCTTACGTAATGGCTTCATTGTATTCGACTTGGCTGCTGCTGAAAAATAAGTTGTCGCTGGGACACTCTAGGGATTCCTAAGCATGCCAAATTAGACATGTATGACTTACATGAACTGAATGGGGTGATCTGGCTGCTAATATAGGGGACTCCTTGGTGCATGCAGTAATGAGTACTGTGCAACTTTTTATTTCTGTGGTTGTCTTTTAAAAGGAACATTTACAAAGATAAATCTGAAAGTATGACGATACCATGACTAAACTAGAGCTTTAAACTAGAACAATGTGGAAGGGAAGAAAAAGGCCAGAAAAATCCATACACCTGACAAATGCTATTGAGAACTCTATTAGAAGTGTAAAGGTAGAACGAAGACCAAAAAATCTAAATAATAAAAATATTGGAGGAAGAGAAACCAATCACAACTAAAATGTTTCTATACAAATGCACAAAGCATTGGCAACAAACAAGGAGAATTGGAACTACTAACACAGGAGAAGAAATATGATGTCATTGGAATCACTGAAACTTGGTGGGACAATATACATGATTGGAATACAAGTCTAGAAGGATACAACTTATTTGCAAGAAACAGACTTGATAAACGAGGAGGTGTGGCATTGTATGTTAGAAAAGCGTAAAATTAATATATATTATATATATATATATATATATATATATATATATATATATATATATTATATATATATAATATATATATATATATATATATATATACCGTATTTTTCGGGCTATAAGACGCACTTTTTCCCCAAAAAAATTGTGAGGAAAATGGGGGGGTGCGTCTTATAGCCCGACCGCAGCTTACCGGGGGGTTGCGGCAGCGGTGTGGCGGTGGCTGTGGCAGAGATGCGGCGTGGCAGAGGCGCGGTGGGCGGCGTGCACCTGAGGAGGGTCCCTTCCTCAGGTGGTGAGGTAATTCCGCGGCACCGAGAGCAGACAGGACAGCAGAGCCGGGTTTGTCGGTGGTGGCGGCCATCTTCCTGAGGCGGCGCGTGCGCAGATACAGTACTCTGCTTCCTGTGGCTTCAGGAAAATGGCCGCGGTAGGCCGCGCATGCGCAGATAGAGATCACGGCGGCCATTTTCCTGAAGCCCCAGGAAGCAGAGTACTCTGCGCACGCGCCGCCTCAGGAAGATGGCCGCCACCACCGACAAACCCAGCTCTGCTGTCCTGTCTGCTCTCGGTGCCGCGGCATTACCTCACCACCTGAGGAACCACGCATATCAGGACAGAACAGGGGGAGCCAGCCACGCACACCAGGACAGCGACAGGGGAGATACGCATAACAGGACAGGATGAGGTGAGCCAGCCACGCATACCAGGACAAGATGGGGGGAGCCAGCCACGCATACCAGGACAGCGACAGGGGGAGATACGCATAACAGGACAGGATGAGGAGAGCCAGCCACGCATACCAGGACAGCGACAGGGGGAGCCAAATATAGTAGGACAGGATGGGAGAGCCAGCCATGCATACCAGGACAGCAACAGGGGGAGCCATGCATACCAGGACAGGACGATGGCCGCCACCACCGACAAACCCGGCTCTGCTGTCCTGTCTGCTCTCCTTGCCGCGGCGTCACCTCACCACCTGAGGAAGGGACCCTGCTCAGGTGCACGCCACCCATCGCGCCTCTGCCACCGCCGCATCTCTGCCACCGCCACACCACTGCCACAAACCCGGCTCTGCTCTCCGTGCCGCAGCGTCACCTCACCTGAGGAAGGTGAGTACAGTATCAGCATCACCGCACCTCTGCCACACCACTGCCGCAACCCCTGCTGTACCACCGCCGGCCCACAGGTACCTTAAAATTCGGACAATAAGACGGACCCCATATTGTAAAAATCTTTTTTTCTGCTATTTCCACCCCAAAATTTGGGGTGCGTCTTATGGTCCGGTGCGTCTTATAGTCCGAAAAATACGGTATATATACACAGAGATTGAAGCTTCAGAGACTGGGAGTTCTGTGGAAACTAGGTAAGAATACAAGGAGCGAACAATGCAAAAGACACCATTGTAGTCATTTACTACAGGCAAGCTGAAGATATGAGTGAACTGTTATGATTTGGTAGCTGAGGAGGACAGGAGCAAAATACCGCTAAAGCAGCAAGACACCAGAGAGGCTGGAACGTAATGGGTTGAAGATCCCTAAACTAACCGCACAACTAGAAGTAGCCGTGGAGCGTACCTACGGTTATCCTAGACGTCTTGGCACAGCCGGAGAGTTAGCTACACCTGAAGCTAGAAAGAGGAAAGCTAACTGCCCCGGAGTAAAGCCTCCAAAGAAATAGGAAGCCCCCAAACATGTAATGGCGGTTAGACAAGAGGAAAACACGAACACAGACAGAAAATAGAATGAGCAAATGTTGGGGCCCAAATCTGTCTAGAAAGTAAAGTACAGGAGAGAAATTCTGTCTGCAACCCAGAAAAACCCTAATAAAAATAGCAGCATTTCTGATTACAAAAAACCTGAGACCACACGATCTCGACCACCTATATCGGATCTCTGGTGTGACACACAGCTACCCAGCAATAAAAAATATCAATGGAACAGAGAACAAGTGCAAATACAAATTGAGAACTGAGAGCAGCGCAAGCCCCCAAAGGGGACCTGGCTGAAGTCCAAGGCAAGACTGCAAAAACCAAGGAAAATCCAACCACAGAAAAAAAAAAACAGAAGGACACTTATCTGAATGATAGCAGGAAAGCAAGCTGGAATTCCAACAAAGACCTGGAAGCAACAATTGATTACCGGCGAGGATCATGGGAGTTAAGCTCACTTATATCAGGCCAGTCAGCCCCACCTGACACCCATTCCTTAATTGGTTCAATACCCTCAGCAACCACCGGAGGGAGCCTCAGCTCCGAAGTGGTCTCCAACACATTCACAACAGTACCCCCCCTTGAGGAGGGGTCACCAAACCCTCACGTGCGCAATCAGGCCGATCAGGATGAGCTCGGTGATAGGCACGGATAAGTCTCCTAGCATGGATGTCTGAAGCAAACACCCAAGAATTGTCCTCCTGACCATAACCTCTCCACTTAACCAAATAATGGAGTTTCCACCTAGCAAAACAAGAATCCAATATTTTCTCAACTACATACTCCAAATTGCCCTCAACCAAAACAGGGTCGGGAGGCGCAGCCATCGGAACCACTGGCTCGACAAACCTCTTCAATAAGGATTTGTAGAATATGTTATGGATCTTAAATGTCCCTGGAAGAAGCAAATGGAAGGAAACCGGATTAAGAATTTCCATGATCTTATAAGGTCCAATGAACCTTGGCTTAAATTTTGGAGACGCAACCTTCATAGGGATAATTCTTGAGGACAAGCAAACCAAGTCCCCCACTTTAAAACGAGGACCATCAGTCCTATGCCGGTTGGCAAACCGCTGGGCCTTCTGAGCGAGAGACAACCTCTCCACAACTTGGTCCCAAATCTGCTGCATTCACTCCACAATAGTCAACACCCAGACAGACAGAAGCCTCCACCTGTCCTGAAGAAAATCGAGGGTGAGACCCAGAATTGCAGAAAAAAGGAGACATCAAGGTGGCAGAGCTAGCCCTATTAAGAGCAAACTCCGCCAAAGGCAAAAAAGAGACCCAGTCATCCTGATCAGCAGACACAAAACATCTCAGATAAGTCTCCAAGGTCTGGTTTGTTCCCTCAGTTTGTCCATTGGTCTGAGGGTGAAATGCAGAGGAGAAAGATAACTGAACTCCAAGTTTAGAACAAAATGTCCTCCAAAATCTGGACTTCTCTGTCAGACACAATGTTCTCTGGAATGCCATGCAACCGAACTACCTGCTGAAAGAATAAAGGCACCAATTCGAAGGAGGAAGGCAACTTGGGTAGTGGCACAAGATGTATCATCTTGGAAAATCTATCACAGATCACCCAGATAACGGTCATTCTCTGAGATACAGGGAGGTCGCAAATAAAATCCATAGAGATATGGGTCCATGGCCTCTTGGGCACAGGTAATGGCATTAACAAACCACTAGAGTGAGAGCAAGGTTTGGAACGAGAGCAAGTCCCACAGGACTGCACAAAGTCCCTGACGTCACGAGACAAAGTAGGCCACCAAAAGGACCGACTCGCCAAATCTCTGGTACCAAAAATACTGGGATGATCAGCCAATGCGGAGCAATGAATCTCAGACATAACATTCTTCCTCCACTTGTCTGAGACAAACAATTTCCCAACAGGGCAGCGTTCAGGTTTATCCTCCTGACATCCCTCCAGAGCCTGTGTCAAATTGGGCGAGATAGCTTAAAGAACTACACCCTCTTTTAGAATAACAGCAGGCTCAGTTACCTCAGGAGAATCCGCAAAGAAACTCCTCGAGAGGGCATCCGCCTTAACATTCTTAGTGCCCAGGAGAAAAGAAACCACAAAATTAAAACATGTGAAAAGCAAGGCCCACCTGGCCTGTCTAGGATTAAGTCGCTTGGCTGATTCGAGATAAACCAGGTTCTTATGGTCCGTGAGGACCACCACCTGATGTTTGGCTCCTTCCAGCCAATGTCTCCACTCTTCAAAGGCCCACTTCTGTTATGTTTCGGTAGCTGAGGAGTGCAGGTAAAAAAGGCAATACACCAGAGCAGTTGGAATCTATGGGATTGCAGTACCCTGACTAACCACCACAACTAGAGGCAGCCGTGGAGCGTTCCTACGTTGGTCCTAGACGCCTCTTCACAGCCTGAGAAACTAACTACACCTAAAGATAGAAATAGGAAAGCTATCTGCCCCGGAGCAGAACCCCAAAGATAATAGAAAGCCCCCAAACATGTAATGGCGGTTAGACAAGAGGAAATACTGACACAGAAAGAAAATAGAATGAGCAAACGCTGGGGCCCAAACTATCTAAATAGAAAAGGACAGGAAGGGTACTTACTGCAATCCCAGAAAACCCTGAAAAACACCAACTCTACTAATTTCAAAATCACCTGAGATCACACGACCTCTACCACCTAAATTAGCTCTCTGGTGTAACAAAATCAAAACAGCAGCCACTGAAAAAACTGGAAAAAGCAAAAGAACAAAACTCAGTGGCTGAACTAAACTGAGAAGGCAGAAGCCCCCGGAGGGGACCCAGAAGGCCCCCAAAGAAGTGCAGGACAAAATGCAAAAATATAGCAACAACAAAAAAGAAGAAAAATTCTTATCTGTTAGCAGGAGATGCAGACACGACACAGCAGGCTACAAGGGAAACTGGAATGAAGGATTCAGACCAGAACAATTGATCACCGGCAACCCTGATGGGAAAATGACTCCCTTATATAAGACCAGTCAGTAACACCTGATTCCCAGTCCTCACAATCTTCACTAGTACCGCTTGTAACCACCAGAGGGAGCCTCTGCTCAGAACTCATTTCAAACCCATTCACAACACACTTCATAGCCAATAACTCCCGATTTCCCACGTCATAATTACGTTCAGCTGGGGAAAACTTTCGAGAGAAGAAGGCACAAGGGTTACTCTTAGAGGTCTCCGGATCACTTTGGGACAAAACGGCACCTGCACCAATCTCAGAAGCATCAACCTCCACCTGAAATGGTAGAGAAACATCAGGCTGCCGCAGAACAGGAGCAGAAGTGAATCTCTGCTTAAGTTCCTGAAACGCAGAAACTGCCTCAGGAGGCCAATTCACCACATCAGAACCCTTTTTGGTCAAATTAGTCAGTGGTTTCACAATACCGGAGAAATTACCAATAAATTTACGATAAAAATTAGCAAAACCCAAAAATCTCTGAAGAGCCTTCAATGTAGTTGGTTGAACCCAATCACAAATGGCCTGAACTTTGACCGGGTCCATTTCAATAACAGACGGAGACAAAATGAATCCCAGAAATGAAACCTTCTGTACGCCAAAAAGACATTTTGATCCCTTCACATACAGTGCATTTTCTCTCAAAATCTGGAACACCGTCCAAACATGTTCCACATGAGAGTCCCAGTCGTTGGAAAAAATCAAGATATCGTCCAAATAAACTATCAAATTTATCCCCGAAATCCCTGAAAATATCATTCATAAAGGACTGGAAGACGTAAGGGGCATTAGTGAACCCAAAAGGCATCACTAGGTAATCAAAATGCCCCTCTGGGGTATTAAACGCCGTCTTCCATTCATCACCGTGCTTGATGCAAATAAGATTATACGCCCCCCTGAGGTCAAGCTTGGTAAACCAACTAGCACTTTTCACTTTGGAAAATAGGTCAGAAATCAAGGATAACGGATATTGATATTTAACAGTGATTTTATTCAGGAGACGATAGTCAATACACGGCCTCAATGAACCATCCTTTTTGGCCACAAAGAAAAAGCCGGCGCCCAAGGGTGAAGAGGAAGGTCTGATATGAATCTTCTCTAAAGACTCCTTGATATAAGAAAACATAGCATCATGTTCAGGTACAGATAAATTAAAAAGCCGACCCTTAGGAAATTTACCACCAGGCACTAACTCAATAGCGCAATCATAACTCCTGTGAGGAGGCAAGGATGCAGACTTTACTCTCACTAAACACATCAGAAAATTCGGTCAAATAGTCAGGGACATCTTGAGACTGGGAGGGGCAGAAAAAACAGGAGTGTCAGTATTAACACATTGGCAACCCCAACTGGTCACAGACACAGATTTACAATCCAAAACAGGATTATGAGTCTGTAGCCAAGGGAAACCCAGTACAATAATGTCATGCAAATTATGCAACACCAAAAATTTGCAACTCTCCTGATGGTCTGGGTCAACCCGCATTATCACCTGGGTTGAAAACTGGGGTTTATTCTCCGCCAGAGGGGTAGAATCAATGCCCAGCAAAGGAATAGACTTCCGAAGGGGTATCATGGGAAACCCACAACGTTTGGCAAAGTCAAAATCCATCAGGTTAATAGCTGCTCCTGAATCCACAAAAGCCTGAGCCGAAAATGTGGACATGGAGCAAATCAGGGTAAGTCAACAGAAATTTAGTCTGAACACTACCCAAAACAACTGAGCGCGCAAAACGTCTTCCCCGCTTGGGGCAGACGGAAATAGTATGAGAAGCGTCACCACAGTAGAAACACAACCTATTACGCTTTTGAAACTCATGACGCTGTGCCCCAGAAGTCACTCCATCACACTGCATGGGCTCAGGAGCTGACTCACAAGGCAACACAATCTCACGCATACCTCTGCGCTCACGCAAACGTCTGTCAATTTGAATAGCTAATGACATAGTGATTGCGACCAGAGGGAACAGGGAATCCCACCATAACATCCTTTACAGTCTCTGCCAGACTCTTCCGAAAAAGAGCTGCCAGAGCATCATTCCATTTAGTAAGGACTGCCCATTTTTTGAAATTTCTGACAGTACAGCTCAGCAGCTTCATGACCCTCATTCAATGCCAACAGGGTTTTTTCCGCTTGATCAGTGACATTAGGTTCGTCGTACAATAACCCCAGAGCCTGAAAAAAACACATTACCATCATTCAAAACAGGATTTCCAGGTGTCGGGGGGAGGGGGGGGAACAAGCCCAATCCTGAGGGTCGCCGCGCAACAGGGAGATGACAATTTGAACCTGCTGTGCAGCGCTTCCTGAGGACTTAGGCTTCAGGGCAAAAAACAACTTGCAGTTATTTTTAAAATTCAGAAATTTAGACCGATCCCCCAAAAATAAATCTGGCATGGGGATCCTAGGTTCCACAACCGGCAACCTAGTGATATAGGCAGCAATATTCTGAACCTCAGTGGCGAGCCGCTCAACATCTCCATTGAGGACAAAGAAAAAATCCTCCTCAGCACCCAGGGAGAAAGAGGGAAAAAATGTAACAAGCAGAAAAAAGAAAAAAAAAAAAGTTTTCTGACAACTCCCTTTTTTTTTTCTTTATGCTCACTATCCTTCCCTTCTGTTGAGTACCATAGAATTTTCAGTTTGGCCGGTAATACTGTTATGATTTGGTAGCTGAGGAGGACAAGAGCAAAATACTGCCAAAGCAGCAAGACACCAGAGAGGCTGGAACGTAATGGGTTGCAGCTCCCTAAACTAACCGCACAACTAGAAGTAGCCGTGGAGCGTACCTACGGTGATCCTAGACGCCTCGGCACAGCCGGAGAGTTAGTTACACCTGAAGATAGAAAGAGGAAAGCTAACTGCCCCGTAGTAAAGCCCCCAAAGAAATAGGAAGCCCCCAAACATGTAATGGCGGTTAGACAAGAGGAAAACATGAACACAGACAGAAAATAGAATGAGCAAATGTTGGGGCCCAAATCTGTCTAGAAAGTAAAGTACAGGAGAGAAATTCTGTCTGCAACCCAGAAAAACCCTAATAAAAATACCAGCACTTCTGATTACAGAAAACCTGAGACCACACGATCTCTACCACCTATATCAGATCTCTGGTGTGACACACCGCTACCCAGCAATAAAAAATATCAATGGAACAGAGAACAAGTGCAAATACAAATTGAGAACAGAGGGCAGCGCAAGCCCCCAAAGGGGACCTGGCTGAAGTCCTAGGCAAGACTGCAAAAACCAAGGAAAATCCAACAGCAGAAAAAAAAACAGAAGGACACTTATCTGAATGATAAGCAGGAAAGCAAGCTGAAATTCCAACAAAGACCTTGAAGCAACAATTGATTACCGGCGAGGATCATGGGAGTTCAGCTCACTTATATCAGGCCAATCAGCCCCACCTAACACCCATTCCTTAATTGGTTCAATACCCTCAGCAACCACCGGAGGGAGTCTGAGCTCTCAAGTCGTCTCCAACACATTCACAACAGTGAACTCTTTATGAATCAAATGGCCAAGTTCTCCAAAAAATATGACATAGTGGTCATGGGAGATTTCAACTATCCAGACATTTGTTAGGAATCTCTCTCAGGCAAAACTAACAGGTCCAGGAAATTCTTATCCTCTCTTGCTGACAACTTTATCTTCCAAAAGGTAGGGGAGAAAACAAGGGGATCTGCTACCTTGGATCTAATCCTTATAAACAGGGAGGAAATGGTTGAGGAGGTAAGTGGCTGGAACCTTAGGAGGTAGCGACCATGCTATTTTAGAATTTTGGATAACTAGAGGAGGAAGACCTGTGAAGACTCAGACTTGAAGGTTAGATTTCAGAAAGGCAGATTTTAATGGTTGGATATCCTTAAGGACAAAAATGTCCAGGAAGGATGGGAAATCTTGAAAAATGAGATTCTCAAAGCACAATCATTAACAATTCCAAAAAGAGGGAAGAATAGGAAGCATTTAAGGAAACCAGGATGGATGAACAATGAACTTGAACACATGCTAAAAAGGAAGAAAGAAATGTTTATCAAATGGAAAGAGGGAGGCATATCTAAAGAAGAATATAATGCCATCTGCAGAACCTGCAGGGCAAGAATCAGATTATCTAAAGCTGACAATGAATTAAGGCTTGCAAGAGTTGTCAAAAGCAATTAAAAAGGATTCTGGGGATATGTCAAAAGTAAAAGAAAAGTCAAAGATGCTATAGGATTTTTACAGGATGAAAATTATGAAATGGTAAGAAGGGATGTTGAGAAGGCCGAACTTTTAAATTCCTATTTTGCATCTGTTTTTTCTCAGAAAGGAAATGTAACATCAACTGATCTTCACTGTCCTATTAAGGGAATAGAAGAATCCAGGATATCTATAAACAGAAAAATAGTGAGGAAACACTTAGCTAACATAAATGAATTCAAGTCTCCAGGTCCAGATGAATTAAACCCCAGAGTACTAAAGTAGATAGCAGAAGAAATTTTTGAACCACTCTCCTTAATCTTTGAAAATTCTTGGAGAACAGGAGAAGTCCCAGAAGACTGGAGAAGAGCAAATGTTGTTCCTGTCTTCAAAAAGGGGAAGAAGGTGGACCCAGGGAACTATAGGCCGGTGAGTCTGACATCTATACCAGGAAAGATCTTCTATGACAGAATCACTGACTGGGTGGATCAGGGAAATGCTGTAGATATATTATATCTTGACTTCAGCAAAGCATTTGACAAAGTATCTCACACAATCCTTATTGAAAAAAATACTAAGTATAGAATGGACAAGGCAACTGTTAGGTGGATTCATAACTGGCTTAGTGATAGGACCCAAAGAGTGGTAGTAAATTCCTACACATCCAGTTAGAAGAATGTATCAAGTGGGGTACCACAGGGCTCTGTCTTGGGCCCTATATTGTTCAACATCTTTATCCATGATTTAGATGAAGGAATTGAGGGTGAACTGATTAAATTTGCTGATGACACAAAGCTAGGAGGGATAGCTAAAACTAGAGAAGAGAGAGAGGATTCAAAAAGATATAAATAAACTGGAGCAGTGGGCAGCAACTAACAGAATGGTTTTTAACAGGGAAAAATGCAAAGTACTACATCTGGGAAATAAAATTGAAAATAGCGTATACAGAATGGGAGGAATAGGGCTAAGCAACGGCACATGTGAATAAGACTTGGGTATACTAATAGATCACAGACTGAACATGAGTCAACAGTGTGATGCAGCAGCAAAAAAGGCAAATACAATTCTGGGATGTTTTAACAGAAGCATACAGTCTAGATCACGTGAAGTCATTAGTGCCTTCTACTCCTCTTTGGTCAGACCTCATCCGGAATACTGTGTCCAGTTTTGGGCACATTTTAAAAAAAGACATCAACAAACGGGAGCAAGTTCAGAGAAGAGCGACCAGAATGGTGTCCGGTCTGCAAACCATGTCCTATGAGGAACGGTTACAGGATTTGGGAATGTTTAGCTTGCAAAAAAGAAGACTGTATACAGCTATTAATTCTCCTCTCAAATATCTCAAGGGCTCTCACATTGTGCAAATGAGAATAAAGATAATCCTTCTACAAGGAAAGACTAGAAGCAATGGGATGAAACTGAATGGGAGGAGATGAGTCGCACAGCCAGGGCCTGTGGGGTACTCTGCACCGAGCCCGTTCACTTCAATGGGGATGTCACGGGTAGCACAGCTCGGTCCATGGCCCTGGGACTCCCCTCAAAAAGGGGGTATTTACAGGGGATTAAAGTATTTACAGTTTGATCGTGACGCCACCTGTGGTATTTGGTCAGGGTGACCAGCGCTGCAGGATAGATCCACTGAGGGATTGTTACTGGGCAGCAAGTTGTTAAGTCTTCCACAGGCAAGACTGGGTCCCTTAGGGTAGATGTCGGTGCAGGACGGAGAAGGGGAGTTCGGCCGTAGGAGTAATAAGGCAGACACACACAAAAGTCTCTTTCTGTACCTTTACTGATGTAGTTGCAGGTGTGTGGCCCAGCTGCGCTTGGTACACATGTTCCCAGGAGAATGCACAGAAAAGGTAATTACAAAACCTGATATTCATTCACACTCACACTTCCCAGTATTGCCACCAGAGGGAACCTTAGACTATTTAAGGGTGTGGGAGACGTAGCAGTAGATCAGATCAGATCAGACAGACGTTCAGTCTAGTCAGAGCTCAGTCTGAGCTAGTGAGAGACAGACGTGAGGAGATTTCCTGTCAGATGAGACAGAAGCAGAAAGATTGCAAGCTGTTTACCTCAGAACAGACGGAATGTTAGTTCCTATGCATGTGGAAAGTGACTCTCGGAGCGAGCATGAAATCAGTCTGACGGAAGGTCCTGATAGCCACTCTGGACAGAGTCTTTGAAGGAAAAGAAGGAAGGGGACTACAGTTGTCAGAACATCGAGTTAACTGAGAAACGGTCAGTGAGCTGTGGAAGGAAGGAAGCTGACGACTACACCTACTGCTACCCGTGCTTATGTTAAGGGTGAGAGTAGGGCGACGGGCGAGTGGTGAAAAGAAGACGAGAGAGTGACATAGGTGACATAGCACCTCCACTTTGCTAACCGGACACCGGGTCCGAAGACTTGCTAGAACCTTCACGGCTAGTGGGAGAAACACCGGAATCCCTGCTGTACTTCAAGTCACAGAGGGTGCCCTATAGTGCTGATACGTAACCGGAGTCAGGGAGAACAGGAGTCGGGCCTGATCAGCTTTAGACTGAGTTCTTGCCAAAAGAAGACTCCACCACAATGTCAGCCGGGCGTAGCTGTTCTATACAGAGTTGAACTTCGCTTCAGGCAGGTTGGAAACTCACACATTAAAAAGTAAGGAGGCCTTTAACCTACTCAGTGATTACCTGGATGTGCATCCTCCACCCTGAGCAGCTTCCCGGGACATGCCTGCAAATACCACCAGTAAAGGTATGGAAAGAGACTGATTTGTGTGTGTCTGCCTTATTACCCTGCACCGCCATATACTTAGAGGGACTAGTCTTACCTGTGGAAGACTTAACATCTTGCTGCCCAGTAACAACCCCTCTGAGGATTAACCCTGCAGCGCTGGTCATCCTGATCAGAAACCACAGGTGGCGTCACGAACTATTACTACAATCCCCTGTAAATATCCCCCTTTGAATGAGCGCCCAGGGCAACGGACCGAGCTGTGCTACTTGTGACATTCCCCATAGACTTCAACGGGCTCGGTGCCGAGTACCCCATAACCCTGGTGTTGTGCAACTCACAGGCACGTCCCAGGATGCTGGCAGGGTGGAGGATGCACGTCCAGTATTCCCACTGAGTAGGTGTAGGGCCTCCTTACTCCTGTAGTGTGAGTTTCTGACCTGTATATAATGAAGTCTAACTCTGTCTTCACTTATACGCCCGGCTGACTTGGTGGTGAGGCCTTCTCTTGGATAGAACAGTGTCTCTGTATGCAGGGCCCTGCTAGACTCCGTCTTCCTGACCCCGGTTACGTATCAGCACTTGTGGGCCCCTGCGACTTGAAGTCCCGCAGGGTCTCCGGTATCTCCTACTAGTCGTGTAGATGCTAGCAAGCTCGGACCCGGTGTCCGGTATTCAGAGTAGAGGTAAGCTATCAATGCTGTTTCAACCTCTGTTACTCTCTTCTCCTTTTCCACTCGCCTTTCGTCCTACTCCGACCGTTAACACAAGCACACTAGCAGAAGTTAGCTGATTCTTCTCTCTCTTCACCGCTCTCAAAGCGTCGGCACGCTTACTCACTGAAACTGCACTCAGTTGACTCGGTTCTGACCAGGCAGAAGTGGCTATCTTTCTCCACTCGTACTAGCCTCCACACATTGAACTAAGCTCAAAGCTGCAGTCTTCAGGTTCTCTCACAACTCTCTTGTCTAGGCGTAGACTGACACACTCTCTCAACTCTGAGGTGACTAGACTGACTCGTTCTCAGGTAGACTTAGACTGAGCTCGTTCTCGGCTAGACTGCACTGAGCTCTCTATGACTTCACTACCCTTATATACTGCAAAAGGGCTCCCTCTGGTGGCTCTAGGGAATAGTGAAGGTTTGTTGTGTGCATATCAGGTCTCTGTGGGTGTTACCTTTGGTGCATCCTCCTGGGTAATGAGACTCCAGGCACAGCTGGGCTACACAGACACAGATTAGATATTAGAAAAAACTTTTTGACATTTTTTAACCGGAAGAAGATGGCAGCGCCCATGAGGGAAGGCCTGTAGACTGAGGGACACCATGAGGTACCGGGAGGAGGGGGTGGAAGCAGAGGGAAGCGGAGGACAGATGGGAGGAAAGACTGACGGCGGTGGCCGATCGCGGTCTCCAGCCATGGCTGATGATATTGCAGATTCGGCCATGGCTGGGTTGTAATATTTCACTTAAGTTTCATTGGTGAAATATTACAATTGCTCTGCTTGGCTGTTGAAAGTGAAAAAGCCAATCAGATAGATCGTAGCCACAGTGGGGGGCAAATCCACCCCCCCGGGGTCAAGTACAGGTCCTCCTGTACCTGCGGGTCGGGTGACATTTCAGTGACCCCGGTCACCGACCCGCAGGAACATTATCTCGTCATGACGCCTACGTGGCGTCACAGGTCGGGAAGGGGTTAAAGAACTTGGCAACCCTTTAGAATGCTCTATTTTTGTATAATTTGGACCTAAAATTACATCAGATTTCACGCTGGTCTTAAACGTGAAGAGAGCACCAAGTGAAGCAAATGAGTCAAATATTCGACTTGATCTCTCCACAGATATTCAATGGTATTTAAATATTGACTCATTGCTGGCCACTTCAGCACACCATTTACTTCTGGGTGCTTCTTGAAGTATGAAGGCATTGTCCTTGAACGAAGACCTATGACCTGGGATGCAAACCCAGTTTTCTGCCACTAGGCACTACATTACAAATTCCCTTTGTAATATTCAGCTTTCATAATAGTTTGCACACCGACAAGGCAGCACCCAGTGCCAGAGGCAGCAAAACCTCCACCATATTTGACTGTAGATAAGGTGTTCTTTTCTTTGTAGGCCTTATTCTTTTTCGGTTTACAGAATGATGTCCTTTATCTTGGTCTTATCTGTCCACAAGACGCTTTCTCAGAAAGCTTTTGGCTTTTGTACAGTTTGGCAAACTACAGTCCACCTTTTTTATGTGTCAGCAATGGGATCCTCCTGGGTCTCCTTCCATATTCCACAAATAGTTTGTGCTGACACTGATGATGATGAACCCTGAGGCTGCAGGACAGCTTGAATTTCTTTGGAACTTGATTGGGGCTGCTTATCCACCAGCCGGACTATCCTCCATTGAAACTTTTCATTAACTTTTCTCTACCGTCCATGTCGTGGGAGATTAGCTACATATTTAATGTTGCACACCATGGACAAAAGAACATCATGATCTCCGGAGATTGTTGATATTTTTCAACAAATTTTGGTTCTTAACTCCTCAGACAGTTCTCTTTTTTTCCTCTGTTCTCCATGCTTAATGTGGCACAAACACCAATGCAAAGATTGAGTCAACGTCTCCCCTTTATATTTGGTTTCAGGTTTGTATGACCACACCTGTTACTTGCGACAGGGGAGTTCGAATGAGCATGACATTCTTGAATTAAAGTTGTTTACCCACATTTTTCAAAAGGTGACAACCGTTTTGTGCTGCCTATTTTTGGAGGGTTTTGTGACGTGTGTGGGGTGTTGTGTGTTTGTTTTTTGTTTTTTTTTTTGTGTTCCAATACACACAAAGAAAATAAACATGTGTAATTACAATAATTTTCTGGAAGAAATACTTCATTTTATGGAACAATTTCAAAGGTGCTAAAACATTCAGCCATGACTATTAACTGTTTGGTTAACCAATCTTTTTTCTAGAATGACTTGTGCACTTTGGGTCACGGTCTTATTGAATGATCCACATTCTCGAGATTTGGCTCATGGACATATGTCCCAAACATTGTTGCAGTAGTCTTCTGGCATGTCCAGATCTTCGGCAAGCTGCAGATAGACAGCAATGTGTTTTTTTTTTTTGTTTTTTTTAGAGCAGTGGCTTTTTCTTTGTATTCCTGCTATATAAACACCATTGTATATCACTGTCCTCCAGTGTCGGACTCTTATACATTAACATAAGATAATGTGAGAGTGGCCATTAGCTGATTATAGGTTACCTTGGGTTCCTTTGTGACTTTGCAGACTTTTATACATCTTGCTCTAGATCATTAGCTTTGTTGGTCAACCACTCCTATGGAGGTTTTTTTTTTTTTTTTTTTTTCTCCATTTGTGCACAGGCTGCCTAAAGAGTGTGGACACCACCAATCTAGTCAAAGATGGTTATATAATCTTTTCCAGCCTGATGAGAATCGTGAATTCTTTTGAAAGCCTGTGATTGTGCCATGCCATAAAAGCTTGTGTTATGAAGATCAGACTTTGAGACATCCATTTTCTTTAAAGGAATCTTGTCATGTTGAAAATGGCTTGTGATAGCAGGAGGAACTGATCAGAATGGTATATAGTTTAACTAGAACTTTCATTTTATTCTTTGAAATATCTGTATGCAGATGAGTCCTTTGGGTGGTCCTAAATCAGTGATCGATCCCTGTATACAGTCTAGTTGGGGGTCCTACTCGAAAATCAGGGATTTCAATAAAGTACAAGTTAAATTCTGCAGGATGATATACAGTATATGGTAGGTGTGTTTGAAAAGAATCAGTTTCTTATATATACCAGGCGGTCCACAGATCAGACTGAATGTACAATCTGACCGGTTTTATTTAACTTAAAACTGGTTGCCCAGTACAACTGATTAACCCATTAATTGGAAACACCAGACTCTAAAATGAGTATATAATTTGAAGGTAAAATTGTTAACACGTTTTGTCAAATGTGATTTTCCTCACTTAAATAATGTCTGTCTCACTTACCGTATCGATTCGAGTATAAGCCTAGGGTGGAAAATGAGGCAGCTACTGGTAAATTTAAAAATTAAAAATGGATACCAATAAAAGTAAAACTAAAGTAGGTTAAGGCTAAGTTCACACGTTGCGGAATTGCCGCGGAAATTTCCGCGGCAATCCCGCACTTCTCTGCCGCAGGAAATATGCATTTTTATTGGTATGCGTATTCCCGCCAGAAACTAGCGTTTTGCAAGCGTAATTAGCTTGCAGAATGCTAGCATTTTCCAAGCGAAATGTAGCATCGCTTGAAAAACTGATTGACAGGTTGGTCACACATAGTGTTTGACTCATGTGACCAACTTTTTACTATTGATGCCGCCTATGCCGCATCAATAGTAAAAAGATCTAATGTAAAAATAATAAAAAAAAATAATAAATCGAGCTATTCTCACCTTCCGGCGGCCCCCGCAGCCTTCCTGCCTCTCAGCGACGCTCCCGACCAATCGCATTCCCAGGCGTCCTTTGCAACAATGACCCGATGACATAGCGTCACGCGAGACCGCTACTTCATCTGGGGTGATTCTCGCAATGCATTACTGGGAACGGGATTGGCCGGGAGCATTGCTGAGAGGTGGGAAGGCTGCGGGGGCTGCCGGAAGGTGAGAATATCATTATTTTTTATTTTAATTATTGTTTTACCAGGGATATGGTACCCAGGGCCTGGAGGAAAGTCTCCTCTCCCCCAGACCCTGGGTACCATCCCACATGAACCGCTTACATTGCACATGGTGGGCATAGCCACATGCGGAAAGTAAGCGGTTCAATGCATTCCTATGGCGGCGGAATCACCGCGATTACGTGAAATTAATGAACATGTTGCTTTTTTTTCCGCAAAGCTTTTTTTTCGCGGGAAAAAAACGCTGCATGTGCACAAAAATTGCGGAATCCATTTAAATGAATAGGATGCTTAATGCTTGCGTTTTTTCGCGTTCTTGCCGCGGGAAAAAACGTGAATATTCCTGACTTGTGCACTTAGCCTAAATGTTTTTGAATAGCCATATTGAATTAGGAGCCCCATATGCTCCATAGATTATGCTCCACAGATTATGCCCCATATGCCCCATAGATTATGCCCCATATGTTCCACAGATTATGCTCCACAGATTATGCCCCATAGTATAGGTCCCTTATGCTGCTGCTGCAAATAAAAAAAAAAAAAAGACACTCCCCTCTCGTTGCTGGGGGCCAGGTGCCGGTGTCCTGAGCAGGCGGGGACACGGGCGCGCTATGGTGGACAGGTGCCGGTGTCGCCGCTGTCTCAGGGCCCGGCACCTGCAATATTCACCTGTCCCCGTTCCACTGCAGAGCGCCGCTGTCTTCCAGGTCCTCCAGCAGTGAATGCTCAGACAGAGGGCGCGGCACGTACTAACTACGTCATCGCGCCCTCTGACCTGAACATTCACCGCTAGAGGACGCGAGGACAGGTGAATATGGAATATACTCACCCTCTCCTGGCGCGGTCTCTGCAGCCCCTGCTCTTCTCCCACGGTCTCCGGCGCTATGCCTAACTTCAGCGGTTACGTGGTACCGCTCATTAAAGTCATGAATATGTGCGTATTCATGACTTTAATGAGCGGCACCACTGATGGCTGAAAACAGGCGCCGGAGACCGTGGGAGAAGAGCAGGCGCTGCAGAGACCGCACCAGGAGGGGGTGAGTATATAGGACAGCTGTGCTCCCACCCCCCCTGGTATATGACTTGAGTATAAGGTGAGAGGGGGACTTTCAGCCCTAAAAAATGGGCTGAAAATCTCGGCTTATACTAGAGTATATACGGTATATAATATCTTTTTCTTTTTTTACTCATTTGTTTCATTTTAATTCTGTTTATGTACTTTTGTGCAAATTTGATTTGTTTTTGTTTAAAATTTCCCATACTTCTGCATAAATTTGAAGGGTTCACAAATTTTCAAGCAGCTCTGCATGTACTTATACCATTAAAGGACTTCTTCCTTTACTCAAAGTACTTAAAAAATATTTTGGCTACCTTTTTAGCTTATTTAAGTAGCAGTCAACCAAATTTAGAGCCTCATCACACTCTTCAATGTCCCAAGGATCCAACGTGGATGGGATCGCTGGTGAGCTGTCACATGGGCAGACTCACCAGCGATCATGACCAGAGAGCACGCTGGTATCTAGTGTACACATCGGGTAACTAAGCACTGCATTGTGCTTAGTTACCCGATGTGTACCCTAGATACCAGCTTCTGCTGTATGCACTGGGAGCTTGATGATCGTTGGTATCCCGCTGTCACACGCAGCAATGCGCGCTGGCTAGCGGGACACCAACGATGGGAAAAAATGGTCCAGGCCGTTCGACGATGATCAGCGATACCCAGCAGGGGGGCTGGTCGTCGCTGCGTGTCACACTAAGCGAGATCTCTGGCTAGGTTGCTGTTGTCACAAAATCGGTGACGATCTTGCTTAGTGTGACTGGGGCTTTAGGCGCATATTGAGACAAGGTGGATTATAGTTTGCTTCTTTAAAAAAGTTTCCAAAGTGACTAAAACAAATGGAATTTGTGAGGCAGTGATGGGAGCCATATACAAGGTTTATTGTGACCCACAGGATGTTTCTGGAGACATACTGAACCTTCTGCAGAGTCGTAATCACAGCCACAGCTGTGGTTACAACACAAGATAAGTGTGGACTGAGTCGAGATATTTGACCAAGTCAGATTTAGGAAAAGGTGAGATGGGCTTTTATTTTTGGAAAGATCTGTAGGAAGGTAGTGGGATGGATCTTTCCCTCCAGTCCAGGTTTTGCAAATGGCCCATGGCCATGATTCGTATTTACAGATTCCTACAGTGGTGCAGGCACCGAACTGTACGCGGACGTTCCGGTTCCTTCCCCGTTTGCCAACTTACAAAATAAACTCAAACCTTTTTAAAAGACTTTTATGTTGAACTTAATGGTACTTTGGTCATTGCATCACTAATCCACTAACAAACGCTTCTGCTTTACAAGTGGTAAAATGCTGAAAATTTGAGGAATGCAATATTAAAGAGGATGTCTATTAAAAAAATTTGCAAATGTCAGCAATGGTCTCAAATTGATAAAACAAGTCATCCCACTGACTGGATTTTGTCTTGTGGATCCAGCACAGGCTGTTCCACACCAGGAAGAGAAGCGAGAGTCTTGATCTAAGTAATGTAACTGCAAGGGTCATGTGGCTTGGGTAGGACACTATTGTCTTTTGCAATCAATCAAAGCCTTAGCAGTCAGGTGCCCTAGTAAGATGCCTACTTGCCTATACGTAATCCATAGGGGCTAGAGCCAATGAGTATGGCTTTCTTTATTTTTTATTGATTTTTTATTTTTTTTTCTGCTTGTAAAAATAAGATGCATGTCCAACCTCTAATGTAACATGTTTGGCAAAGTGCATTCCGTGTGGTCAGTGAGTTTTTTACACTGCATAATTTCGAAAATATGCAAGTAACCTATTTTACTTAATGGGTGCAGAAAATCTGCAGTATCAAAAACTCACTGAAAGCTTATCATGGGAATCTAGCCTAGAGCTAACTTTCTTTGTGGCATCTGAGACAGTTTACAAAGCTGCAGCATAAATCATGAAAGACCTGAGAAAATGTTATCTAAAGATCTTCATTTGCTATTCTGAATTTAGACCCTCAATGTTGTCACTAGATCTTTCTGAGCCTTTATAAACCAAAACCCAATTCTGTCACTAGTTCCTGTAATCCAAGTAGAGCTTTGCAGAATTTCAGTAGACCATTACAAGTACTGTATGTCCATTAATGTCATTTTTACTTTTTATTTGACCAATTAGTACCTGAACAATCTATTCTATTATTTCTAAACACTGAACGGAGATACAAAGTAATCACCGAAAAATATACTGCCCCACACACAAATGATACACCATTTGAAAGGTAAACTTGCCCCTTCAGCAAGAAAATGGCCAAACAAACCACATATCCATGATTTGATCACAAAATACAATTTAAACATTAATTTTCATAAACCTGCAGTAAGGAAAAATGACCTGCAGATGGCACCACAGTAGCCCAAAGCACACTACCACAAAGCTGCTTACAGACATCACAAACAAATCCAAACATTTGCCTTGGGGCTTTCCAGCTTGCCCAGCCTATTTTAGCCAAATTGGAGGACTGCACACTTCACTGCAGATGAGGCACATATGCAAACACATTTGTATACATGCACTGCCTATTGAATTGCACACTAGCTCCGTTCATACTCCACCCACACAAATAATACACCATTTGAAAGGTCAATTGACCTGCAGGTGGCAGCACACTACCACAAAACTGCTTTACAGACATCACAAACAAATCCAAACATTTGCCTTGGGGTCTTTCCAGCTTGCTCAAGTGCTTGCCCAGCCTATTTCAGGCACATTGGAGGATTGCACACTTCACTGAAGTTGAGTCACATATGCAAACACATTTGTATACATGTACTGCCTTTTTGCTGATTACTTCGCCCCACACACACAAATGATACACAATTTGAAAGGTAAACTTGCTCCCTTCAGCAAGATGAGCCAAACAAATCACACATTCATGATTTTATCACTAAAGACAGTTTAAACATTTATTTTCATAACAGACAATCAATAAACAGTACAAAGTCACATAGATACAAATTCAACAAACTACAACAGGCTGCTGCCATCTTAATATAGGGACAGCTATCCAACACAAATGCCAATACTTCCCATGTATAAAAGTGCAGATTAAGTTGCTGAAAATGATCGTTACATGTGCTGTTAGTGCTACCTCAGCTAACATAAGTAAATCATCAGCATGTGCCAAGTACGAACTACACTTACATGAGAGGTGGGTCAAGTGTGGCGTCCCCCAAGCGCCACACTTGACCCACCTCTCATGTAAGTGTAGTTCGTACTTGGCACATGCTGATGATTTACTTATGTTAGCTGAGGTAGCACTAACAGCACATGTAACGATCATTTTCAGCAACTTAATCTGCACTTTTATACATGGGAAGTATTGGCATTTGTGTTGGATAGCTGTCCCTATATTAAGATGGCAGCAGCCTGTTGTAGTTTGTTGAATTTGTATCTATGTGACTTTGTACTATTTATTGATTGTCTGATTTGACTATAATAAAGAAACTATTTTTATTGGCACTCTATACTGTTAAGTCCTTTTTGTGGTTCTATGATATATCAGTTTATGTGCCTGGAGCTATATGTGTAAGGGATAAGCTATTATTATTTATTTTCATAAGCCTACAGAAAGACACAATGACCTGCAGGTGGCACCTCAACCGGAAGACATTTTTTGGCCTCCAATTATCAAACCAATTTATTGTATTACCAAGCTACATATATAAATACCTGTCTGTGTTCATCATCTCATGAAATACATTTAGGGTGAGTTTCCACGATCAGTAAACGCTGCGTGTTTGGCGCTGTGCGCTGGCGCAGCGCCAAACACGCAGCGTCCAGATGTTACAGCATAGTGGAGGGGATTTCAAGAAATCCCGTCTCCACTATGCGTAACAACACGCAGGCGGGAGACCTGCGTAAACGGACATGCGGCGCGTCTTTTCAGACCGCAGCATGTCCTCGCGTGTTGCGGCGACGGTGCGTCACCGCAACAGAATTTAACACAGGGCTATGTAGCCCTGCGTTCTTTCCGGAGGTGTTCCGGAGGTGTCCTGAACACCTCCGGAAAGAGCGCGCGTCAGAAAGGGGGCGGGGCTTAGACGGAGCGGAATTTCCGCTCCGTCCAAAGCGCTGTGGTTCCGGACCGTGGAACCACAGCCTCACATTTGACCAGCTTGCTTTTTCTGAAATTGCCTGGGCCCCCACCGACCAATGTTTGAAAATTTCGCACGGGCCAAGCTAGTCCTTAAGAATGCTTATTTTTTGATCACTGTCCCATGACTAATCAGGCAATGAACTTCTGGGAATACCCATAGGAAACCCATGTAAATATGGGAACATACAAACTCCTTGCAGATGATGATCTTGGTCAACCGAGAACCCCACCGCGCTGCCCAGACTGATTTTCGCTCTTGGTTGGCTGTGGTCAAAGAAGTGATGTGATCAATGCAGCTTATTATGAATAAGCCCAAATGACCAAGGTCATTTGATCCTCCTTTGACTCGCACATTCTTGTAAAATAGACGTGGCAGTTTGCATAAAGTGAATTGCTAGATTTCATCTGGTTTTGCAAATTACTAAAAATTTGACACCAATTTGATTTGCATCAACTTATTCCTAGAGAGAATGGAATCCTCCAAAGAGCATTAGCAATATCTTTTTGTATACAAACAAATCTTTTCGGTTTTATCAACTCATTGTGAAATTCTGAGGTCTTTGTTATATACTACTGTCAGTTCTCAAATGTATATGTAGGTTCAATTGTGTCCAAATGAAATGACTCATTTTTATGTTTTGACACATAGAGCAATTTGCTACAGAACGATTTCTTTAGGCTTTGGATTGTCGCAAGATCTTCAAGAGTTTCCCATGTAAAACTTAGATTTCTGTATATCCATGTTATAGAAACCCGACTTAAAGGGAATCGGCCAGTAAGATCAACTCCCTCGCCAAACCATATGCAAGTGTTTGAAATGTACATTCATCATCATCCTCCTCCTGTCCTCTATATAATCTCTTGCTGTGCTCACGCGTAATTAGTATTTTCATCATATGCAAATAAGGTGTTGTGTGCTCTAGGCATGACATAGCACGTGACTTGTCTCCACCTCCTGAGCTAATTAACCCACCCAGCACCAGCCTTTTAATCTTGATAGGTGCCAGGTTTAAAAGGAAGTTGGAGAGAGAGAGAGAGCAGATATCACTCAATGAGCTATCAATTTAGCTATGAAGTTTCCACCATGAGTAATTAGTTTGATGCTGCTTATGTTCACTGCTCATAAAAATCTTAGCTTTCCTGCAGAGTATATGGGATTTATAGAAGGCTCATGCCCACTTTTGTCGCCAAATAGAACTTGATGCTGGGCAGAGAAACTAAAGTGCAGTGACGCCCAGAGCACTGAACATCTCATTTGTATGAGTGAGAAAGCAAATTACCTGAGAATACATTAACAGAAGATATGAAAGTGACCCTTCATGTACAACTCAAGGACCAGCCTGACCATATATGTATTAGGGTTGATCTTACTGACATATTCCCTTTAATTTGTAAACCTGGATTTGTGACTGGGGGTATCCACCTACCGACATGATGGTGGTCTTGAACTCTGAATCCCTTCAGTAATTTTATAAAGTTTATTTGGCCATCGCTTTCCAGCTAAAAGGAATTTGAGTTAAAGGCATTTAAATTAGGATGTATTCCAATATTCTGTCTCCTGAAGTTAGGCGTATGTTTCAGACCTAACCTGCCATGACCAGAGGTTGTAGCTAGTTTGGGTAATATATGTTAAGACCGTATCCTTATGTGGCCAGAGATATGTGCATTTCAAAAGGTGTACATATGTATGTGTATATATAATATACAGTGCCTACAAGTCGTACTCAACCCCCTGCAGATTTAGCTGGTTTGATAAGATGCAAATAAGTTAGAGCCTTCAAACTGCAAACGAGAGTAGGATTTATTAACAGAAGCATAAATCTTACAAAACAAAAAGTTATGTTGCTCAGTTGAATTTTAATAATTTTTAAACATAAAAGTGTGGGTCAATTATTATACAACCCCTATGTTTAATATTTCGTGGAATAACCCTTGTTTGCAATTACAGCTAATAATCGTCTTTTATAAGACCTGATCAGACCGGCACAGGGCTGTGGAGTTATCTTGGCCCACTCCTCCATGCAGATCTTCTCCAAGTTATCTAGGTTCTTTGGGTGTCTCATGTGGACTTTAATCTTGAGCTCCTTCCACAAGTTTTCAATTGGGTTAAGGTCAGGAGACTGACTAGGCCACTCCAACACCTTGACTTTTTCCCTCTTGAACCAGGCCTTGGCTTTCTTGGCTGTGTGCTTTGGGTCGTTGTCTTGTTGGAAGATGAAATTACGACCCATCTTAAGATCCTTGATGGAGGAGCGGAGGTTCTTGGCCAAAATCTCCAGGTAGGCCGTGCTATCCATCCTCCCATGGATGCGGACCAGATGGCCAGGCCCCTTGGCTGAGAAACAGCCCCACAGTATGATGCTGCCACCACCATGCTTGACTGTAGGGATGGTATTCTTGGGGTCGTATGCAGTGCCATCCAGTCTCCAAACGTCACGTGTGTGGTTGGCACCAAAGATCTCGATCTTGGTCTCATCAGACCATAGAACCTTGAACCAGTCTGTCTCAGAGTCCTCCAAGTGATCATGAGCAAACTGTAGACGAGCCTTGACATGACGCTTTGAAAGTAAAGGTACCTTACGGGCTCGTCTGGAACGGAGACCATTGCGGTGGAGTACGTTACTTATGGTATTGACTGAAACCAATGTCCCCACTGCCATGAGATCTTCCTGGAGCTCCTTCCTTGTTGTCCTTGGGTTAGCCTTGACTCTTCGGACAAGACTGGCCTCTGTACGGGAGGAAACTTTCAAAGGCTGTCCAGTCCGTGGAAGGCTAACAGTAGTTCCATAAGCCTTCCACTTACGGATGATGCTCCCAACAGTGGAGACAGGTAGGGCCAACTCCTTGGAAAGGGTTTTGTACCCCTTGCCAGCCTTGTGACCCTCCACGATCTTGTCTCTGATGGCCTTGGAATGCTCCTTTGTCTTTCCCATGTTGACCATATATGAGTGCCGTTCACAAGTTTGGGGAGGGTCTTAAATAGTCAGAAAAGGCTGGCAAGAGATCATTAATCCACACATGTGAAGCTCATTATTCTTGGTGCCTGAACTACTTCTTAATACTTTAGGGGGACCAAACAGAATTCTTGTGGTTTGAGGGGTTGAATAATAAATGACACTCTGAATTAACTTTTAACGTTTTTAAAAAAAAAAAAAAAAAAAAAAAAAAAAGAAAATGAAAACAAAAATTTTTGCTGCAGTGCATTTCCCACTTCCAGGCTGATCTACAGTACAAATGTCACAATGCCAAGTTAATTCCGCATGTGTCAACCAGCTAAATCTGCAGGGGGTTGAATACTACTTGTAGGCACTGTATATCTCTGGCTTAGCAATTGAAATGAGCAGCCAGCCCTCTTCACACACAGCACTCATCATGTAAAGGAATCTAATTTGACAAATATAAACCTAGAGGACTTCGCAGGCCTAGGGGTCACAGCTTGACAATTCATGGTCTGATGCTGCCCAACTTTTCAGTTGCTTAACCCCTTACTGCCATCGGACGTACTATCCCGTCCATGGTACCTGGGCCCGTATGACCGGGGACGGGATAGTACGTCATAGGCGATCAGCTGCGCTCCTGAGGGGAGCGCAGCTAATCGCCGCCGGGTGTCAGCTGATTATCATAGCTGACACCCATGACTGTGTGTCAGGAGCGGTCACGGACCGCTCCCGGCACATTAACCCCTTGCACACCGCGATCAAACATGATCGCGGTGTACTGGGGGCACAGGGGAGGATCGCGCAGGGTGGGGGCTCCCTGCGCGCCCCCTGAGACCCTCAGAGCAGCGCGATGTGATCGCGCTGTTCTGAGGGCTTCCCCCCCAGGACCCGGATCCAAGATGGGGCCGGGGTCCTGGAGGGAGGCGGCTACCTCAGTGCCTGCCGAGAGCAGGCACTGAGAAGCCTGCATCTATGCCTGTGCGATCGCTGGTGTGACAGAGTGCTGTGCACACTGTCACACCAGCGATCTGATAAAATACTGTGATGTCCCACCCTGGGACAAAGTAAAAAAGTTAAAAAAGTAAAAATAAACATGTGTAAAAAAAAAAATCCAAAATAGATAAAAAAAAAATAAAATATTCCCCAATAAATTCACTTCTTCCTGTAAATAAAAAAAACAAAACAATAAAAGTACACATATTTGGTATCGCCGCGTCCGTAACGACCCCCCCTATAAAATTGTCCCACTAGTTAACCCCTTTAGTGAACCCCTTAAAAAAAAAAAAAAAAACGAAGCAAAAAATCAATGCTTTATCATCATACCGCCGAACAAAAAGTGGAATAACGCGCGATCAAAAAGACCGATATAAAAAAACATGGTACCGCTGAAAACGTCATCTTGTCCCGCAAAAAACGAGCCATCATAAAGCATCATCAGCGAAAAAATAAAAAAGTTATAGCTCGCAGAATAAAGCGATGCAAAAATAATTATTCTTTATATAAAATTGTTTTTATTCTATAAAAGCGCCAAAACATGAAAAAATGATATAAATGAGGTATCGCCATAATCGTACTGACCCGAAGAATAAAACTGCTTTATCAATTTTACCACACGCGGAACGGTATAAACGCCTCCCCAAAAGAAATTCATGAATTGCTGATTTTTGTTCATTCTAACCTCCCAAAAATCAAAATAAAAAGCGATCAAAAAACGTCACGTGCTCAAAAATGGTACCAATAAAAACGTCAACTCGTCCCGCAAAAAATAAGACCTCACATGACTCTGTGGGCCAAAATATGCAAAAATTATAGCTCTCAAAATGTGATGATGCAAAAACTATTTTTGCAATAAAAAGCGTCTTTTAGCGTGACAGCTGCCAATCATAAAAACCCGCTATAAATAGTAAATCAAACCCCCCTTTATCACCCTCTTAGTAAGGGAAAAATAATAAAATTAAAA
The DNA here is from genome assembly GCA_033576555.1 of Oophaga sylvatica. Classification (NCBI taxonomy): domain Eukaryota; kingdom Metazoa; phylum Chordata; class Amphibia; order Anura; family Dendrobatidae; genus Oophaga; species Oophaga sylvatica. Next base: position 77,499,780 of record JARQOD010000002.1, on the reverse strand, counting down.
AAAAGTATTTATTTCCATTTTCCCATTAGGGTTAGGGTTAGGGTTGCGGCTAAAGTTAGGGTTAGGGTTGGCGCTAAAGTTAGGATTAGGGTTAGGGTTGGGATTAGGGGTGTGTTAGGGTTAGGTTTGTGGTTAGGGTTGGGACTAGGGTTAGGGGTGTGTTGGGGTTAGGGTTGGAGTTAGAATTGGGGGGTTTCCGCTGTTTAGGCACATCAGGGGCTCTCCAAATGTGACATGGCGTCTGATCTCAATTCCAGCCAATTCTGCGTTGAAAAAGTCAAACGGTGCTCCTTCACTTCTCAGCTCTGCCATGCGTCCAAACAGTAGTTTATCCCCACATATGGGGTATCAGCGTACTCTGGACCCCAAGAGTTATTGTGCAATTTGTCCTATTTCTTCTGCTACCCTTGGGAAAATAAAAAACTGGGGGCGAAAATATCATTTTTGTACAAAAAAAAATATTTTTTTGTTTTTACGGCTGTACATTATAAACTTCTGTGAAGCACTTCGGGGTTCAAAGTGCTCACCACACATCTAGATAAGTTCCTTGTGGGGTCTATTTTCCAAAATGGGGTCACTTGTTGGGGATTTCCACTGTTTAGGCGCATCAGGGGCTCTCCAAATGCGAAATGACGCCCCCAGACCATTCCATCAAAGTCTGCAATCCAAAACGTCACTACTTCCCTTCCGAGCCCTGACGTGCGCCCATACAGTAGTTTTCTCCCACATATTGGGTATCAGCGTACTCAGGACAAATTGGACAACAACTTTTGGGTTCCAATTTCTTCTGTTACCCTTGTGAAAATAAAATATTGGGGGCGAAAAAAATCATTTTTGTAAAAAAAAAAAGATTTTTTATTTTTACGGCTGTACGTTATAAACTTCTGTGAAGCACTTCGGGGTTCAAAGTGCTCACCACACATCTAGATAAGTTCCTTGTGGGGTCTATTTGCCAAAATGGGGTCACTTGTGGGGGGTTTCCACTGTACAGGTGCATCAGGGGCTCTCCAAATGTGACATGACGCCCCCAGACCATTCCATCAAAGTCTGCAATCCAAAACGTCACTACTTCCCTTCCGAGCCCTGACGTGCGTCCATACACCATACAGTAGTTTTCTCCCACATATTGGGTATCAGCGTACTCAGGACAAATTGGACAACAACTTTTGGGTTCCAATTTCTTCTGTTACCCTTGTGAAAATAAAATATTGGGGACGAAAAAATCATTTTTGTAAAAAAAAAAAAAGATTTTTTATTTTACGGCTGTACGTTATAAACTTTAGTGAAACACCTGGGGGTTAAAAGTTCTCACCACACATCTAGATAAGTTCCTTGAGGGGTCTAGTTTCCAAAATGGCGTCATTTATGGGGGTTTCCATTGTTTAGGCAGATCAGGAGCTCTCCAAACACGACATGGCGTCCAGCCAATTTCGCGTTGAAAAAGTCAGACGGCGCTCCTTCCCTTCCAAACTCTGCCATGCACCCAAACAGTGGTTTACCCCCACATATGGGGTATCAGCGCACTCAGGACAAATTGCACAATAACTTTTGGAGTCTTGTTACCCTTGGAAAAATAAAAATTGGGGTGAAAAGATCATTTTTGTGGAAAAAATGATTTTTAAATTTTACGGCTCTACGTTATAAACTTGTGTGAAGCACTTGGGGGTTCAAATTGCTCACCAAAGATCTAGAAAAGTTCCTTAGGGGGTCTAGTTTCCAAAATGGGGTCATTTGTGGGGGGTTTCCACTGTTTAGGCACATCAGGGGCTCTCCAAATGCAACATGGCATCCAATCTCAATTCCAGCCAATTTTGGTTGGAAAAAGTCAAATGGTGCTCCTTCCATTCCGAGCTCTGCCGTGCGCCCAAACAGTGGTTCTCACCCACATATGGGGTATCAGCGTACTCAGGACAAATTGGACAACAACTTATGTGGTCCAATTTCTCCTGTTACCCTTGAGAAAATAAAAAATTAGTGACTAAAATATAATTTTTGTGGGAAAAAAATAGGATTTTTTATTTTCATGCCCGGGCATTATAAACTTGTGTGAAGCACTTGGGGGTTCAAAGTGCTCACCAAAGATCTAGATAAGTTCCTTAGGGGGTATAGTTTCCAAAATGGGGTCACTTGTGGGGGGTTTCCACTGTTTAGGCTCATCTGGGGCACTGCAAACGGAACATGACCCCCATCAACGTCTTCATTCCAAAACGTTACTACTTCCTTTCCAAGCCCTGCCGGCACCCAAACAGTTCCCCCCCCCACATATGGGGTATCAGCGTACTCAGGACAAATTGGACAACAACTTTTGGGGTCCAATTTCCTTGGGAAAATTCAAAAATTTGGGACTAAAAAATCATTTTTGTGGAAAATTGTTTTTTTTTTTTTCACACCCAGGCATTATAAGCTTTTGTGAAACACTTGGGGGTTCAAAGTGCTCACAACAGATCTAGATAAGTACCTTAGGGGGTCTAGTTTCCAAAATGGTGTCACTTGTGGGGGTTTCCACTGTTTAGGCGCATCAGGGGCTCTCCAAACACGACATGGCGTCCAATCTCAATTCCAGCCAATTTTAGTTTGAAAAAGTCAAACGGCGCTCCTTCCCTTACGAGCTCTGCCGTGTGCCCAAACAGTGGTTTTCCCCCACATATTGGGTATTGGCGTACTCATGAGAAATTGCATAACAACCTTATCTGCCATTTTCTCCTTTTACCCTTGTGAAAATAAAAAAAAAGTTTGTAAAAGATCATTTTTGTGGCTAAAAAGTTAAATATTCATTTTTTCCTTCCACGTTGCTTTAGTTCCTGTGAAGCACCTGAAGGGTTAATAATCTTCTTGAATGTGGTTTTGAGTACCTTGAGGGGTGCAGTTTTTAGAATGGTGTCACTTTTGGGTATTTTCTGCAATATAGACCCCTCAAAGTGACTTCAAATGAGAGGTGGTCCCTAAAAAAAATGGCTTTGTAAATTTTGTTGTAAAAATGAGAAATCGCTGGTCAACTTTTAACCCTTATAACTTCCTAACAAAAAAAAATTTTGGTTCCAAAATTGTGCTGATGTAAAGTAGACATGTGGGAAATGTTATTTATTAACTATTTTGTGCGACATATTTCTCTGTTTTAAGGGAATAAAAATTCAAAGTTTGAAAATTGCAAAATTTTAAAAATTTTCGCCATATTTGCGTTTTTTTTCAAAAATAAACGCAAGTTATATCGAAGAAATTTTACTTCTAACGTGAAGTACAATATGTCACGAGAAAACAGTCTCAGAATCGCGAAGATCCGTTGAAGCGTTCCAGAGTTATAACCTCATAAAGAGACAGTGGTCAGAATTGTAAAAATTGGCCCGGTCATTAACGTGCAAACCACCCTTGGGGGTGAAGGGGTTAAAAGCAATCTGTGGGCAAAGAACCTGATTCAAGGGATGTCACTTATTAGGCTGTGTGATTTCTGTTTAAACTACTGCAGTGTTTTATCAGCAGTAGATTATCCCTGCAGTACTAGGTCTTATGCGAAGTCCAATCAGACTAGTCTTTGTAATCCCGCCCCCACCACTGATTGGCAGCTTTCTGTGTATAGTTAGCCAAGTGCCAATCAGGGGTGTGGGCAGGATTATACGGAGCTCCACATTCTGACTACTGCTACATGTACAACCAAGAAAAAAGATTTGATCAAAAACTGCATCAGCGCCGGAATTAGGCTCTATGCCACTACAACATGCTGCTATCGGATTACATATCAAAACCTTGCTGATGGATTCACTTTAAAGAGCCATTGTAAGGCCTCTTTCACACATCCGGTGTGCGCCTGACGGCGCCCCCAGCATTTTGCCGCAGCGCCGCATCACAAAACCTGATGCGCCGCTTGCGGTTTTTTTGGCATTGACTTGCATTAGCGCCGGATGGCGCCGCATGTCAGTGCGTTGTATGCGGTTTTGTCCGGATGCGGCGGAATTGTACATTCCGGCAGCCGGACAAAACGCAGCATGTAACGTTTTTTGTTTTTGCCGGATGGTTTCTGTTGTCTCCGGGCATCAAAAACCATCCAGCAAAAAAACGCAGGTGGCGCATCCGGTTTTGTGATGCGGCGCTGCGGCAAAATGCCGGGGGCGCCGTTAGGCGCACACTGGATGTGTGAAAGAGGCCTAAAAGTAACATCCAATATGATGTAACGCTGTAGATTGTTCTGTTACAAAAGCTATATATGCAAGTGTAAAAGTGCATTAATTCAATTGATACTAAAAATCTGCCCTTTTCTGTCTAGAAATCCCCTAACTGTAAAATCGACTTCAGCACTAAATATATTTAGTTCATGTCTTCAGTGAATAAACAAGATACTACTCAATGAGCGGTCGAGAAGAAAAAAATGACAAAGGCTACTACACTAATTATCAAGACAGGGATTCATTCTGAGCTAAATTAGGGCCATCTTAGGAGGCCATCCTCGCCACGTCACCTTCTTGTGGGTCTTTGATTAGCCGGCAGTGAGTTTGAGTAATGTTTTTCGAGTGACTCTGCACACAAATAAAAAGAGTGAGGTCATGGCTAGCTCTAGAAAAGTGAAATATCGTGGCTGGAAAGACTCTAGTTCAATTGTCATTTTTGTTAATACTCTGTTCTACCTAATGAGCCTGATTAGAATGCGACATGAAAGATAATTGCAGATTCTTGGGTGAAGCCCTGCTGTCATTCGTCCATTTCTCGCTACCCGAGTTCCTTGTTTGGTTTGGCACTCCAATTTTTTTTTTTTCTTTTTAAAATAGGGGCTCTTCTTAAATTACACTATGTAACAAATTTTTATTTATTTTTTGTTCCTGGGTCCAAAGTGTGTTTTCCTAACCCGTTATGCCTAAAACAAATAGAAAATAGTTGTTGTTCCACAAAAACTTTGCTTTTGTGATCAGGACAATGAAATTTTGAAATTTGTCTGTTTTCGGGAAAATTCTCGATTCTTATTCAATACGGAGTAGTCTTCTAGAATATTGTTTAACTGCTAGAATTGTGCAGAAGTTTCTACAATTTTCCAGAATTATCTGGAAGTGTCTAGAAACTTTTAGAACTTTCTAGAACGTTCTCAGACTGTTCAATAGTAGTCATACAAGTACCTCATTTCACATGCGAATATTGCACATGCGAATATTGCAAGAAAACTCTTGAAGGTAAGGTGAATAATTGCTGCTCGTTTACATGGCAGTGCTTTATTTTGTAGAATCTCAATGATTTAGATAGAGTACAGTTTAACCCCTTACTGCCCGCGGACGGAATAGTACGTCCGTGGCCAGTATCCCCCAGATTTGATGAGAGCCCGCATCAAAGCCGGGACATGTCAGCTGTTTTGAACAGCTGACATATGCCCGCAATAGGCACGAGTGGAATCGCGAATATGCACACCGCTGACCCCCGTCATGTGATCGGGGGTCATCGGTGCATTGGCATAACAATCAGAGGTCTCCTTGAGACCTCTACGGCTGTTATGCCGGATTGCTATGAGCACAACCCTGTGGTCTGCGCTCATAGCAATGCAGTAATTCTGCTACATAAAGGTGATCTGAGCATCACCTCTATGTAGCAGAGGCGATCGAGCTATGGCATCTTCTAGACTCCCATGGGGACGATTGAAGCATACTAAAAGTAAAAACAAATGTTTAAAAAAAAAAAAAGTTCAAATCACCCCATTTTCGCCCCATTCAAAATAAAACAATAAAAAAAAAAATCAAACATACACATATTTGATATCACCGTGTTCAGAATCGGCTGATCTATCAATAAAAAAAAGGATTAACCTGATCGCTAAACGGCGTAGCGACAAAAAAAGTCAAAACGCCAGTATTACCTTTTTTTGGTCGCTGCGACATTGCATTAAAATGCAATAACGGGTGATCAAAAGAACATATCTGCATACAAGTGGTGTCATTAAAAACGTCAGCTCGGTAACGCAAAAAATAAGCCCTCAACCGGAGATCACGCAATTTTTTTTTAGCAAACTTAGATAAAGGAGAACCTAGACATGTTTGGTGTCTATGAACTTATAATGACCTGGAGAATCATAATGGCAGGTCAGTTTTAGCATTTAGTGAACTTAGCAAAAAAGCCAAACAAAAAACAAGTGTAGGATTGCACTTTTTTTGAAATTTCACTGCACCTGAAATTTTTTTCCTGTTTTCGAGTACAAGACATGCTAAAACCAATTGAGTCTTTCAAAATTACAACTCGTCCCACAAAAAGTAAGCCCTCACATGGCCATATTGATGGAAAAAACTCTGAAGGTGCTGATGCCACCACTGCATATCAAGTTAGGCCTCATCAAGCAATTTGTCACGGCTCCTGACAAGGAGTCAGCTGCTTTCAAGTACCTCCAAGATCTCTTTCCAAAGCTGTTCGAGGCAAAGGTCAAGGCTGGTATCTTCTTCGGACCACAGATCAAGAAGATCATAGAATGTGACGAGTTCACCAGGCTGCTGAACAGGACAGAGAAAACAGCTTGGAATAGTTTCGTTGCAGTGGTTCATGGCTCCCTGGGTAATCACTAGGCTAAAAACTATGTGCAGTTGGTTCAGACTCTCATAAAGAATTACGCCATAATGGGATGCAGAATGTCTCTCAAAGTCCATATCCTTGACGCTCATCTTGACAAGTTCAAGGAGAACATGGACGCTTACTCAGAGGAGCAAGGAGAGCGCTTTCATCAAGATATATTGGACTTTGAACGTCATTACCAAGGACAGTATAACGAAAACATGATGGGGGACTACATTTGGGGCTTCTTTGATTAAGCGATTTGCTGTACACTCACAAATCTAGAAAAACTACTCATTTCTGAACCTTTTTGAGTGAGTTTTGATTGTCTTTATCTATTTACCATGCAAGTGTTGTTTTTTATTAGACCGCATGAACGAAAATATAATAATTTCCTTTTTTTGACACAATAAATACAAAATTTTCTGGCCTATGGTCATAAAATCAAAGTTTGTGCTGAATGTAGTAGTTTTTCCATAGTCTTTAAACATAAGCAGTTGAAATATTATACTTGGAAGCCAGGAACAAAAATTGTGTTACATAGTGTTATTAAATAGAAGTTGTGTACTAAGTGACTTCTAAGGCACAGTATATAGCTATCCCTAGACCCAGTGATTTAAAAAATTTCCAAGCAGGGATATGGAGATGTACAGATACATGCATATCTACTGAAGAATGCAGCAGCCTCTGTAAGCACAAATATTGAATATATGAAATTCGGACTGCATTATTGCTATATAGAAAACTTACAATATGAAGAAGTACTTGGGCTCTCATGAATTGGCCAATTAATGAGCCATCAGCTGCAACAAGGCGTAACATTCTATGATGGGACCCTGAACATAATGTTTCAAACATGCTTCTCCTCGGCTATAGACCTACAGATGTAAAGGTAGGATCCAGCACTAATTCAAAGCAGCTTTGGGCTCTTCAGTCAGAAAAGGAGTCACCACAAAGCTAAATATATAAAGTGACTGTGTATATGTAAGGCTAGTTTCACACTTGTGGATGGAGGGCTGCATACTTCCTCCGTGAAGCTCTGCCCACCGCCGCACCTCCTCCTATGTCTGCATGCGGCCGGAGTACCTATATTTAACATGGATACGCAGGGCCATATGGATGCCTCCGCATGCGTCGTTTTGACGGTGCGCCGAACGCAACATGTTGCATTTTGTTGCGGTCGCCGCACCGTCAAAACGACGCATCTGCATGGCCCTGCATACCCATGTTAAATATAGGTACTCAGAACGCATGCAGACATAGGAGGAGCTGACTGGAGGAGGTGCGGCAGTGGGCAGAGCTTCACGGAGGAAGTACGCAGCTCTCCGCAGCACCTCCATCCTCAAGTGTGAAACCAGCTTAACTTTTTTTTTTTTTTATTTATTTTGGGTAATGGCTGTAGACCCATTTCCAACCATTACAAACTTTTCAGAGGTAGGAATTCCCTAGAATTGGACACATTTTATACAGCGGATCTCGTATGTAAATAAGGCTATGAATAACTGCTTCAGTGCCACTGTACTACATTTTCTTCCTTATTGTGGTGCAGTTATTCTTGGCACAAGTGTAGATTGTTGCTGCCTCACTATAATCTGGCATTTCATTACAATTGTTCAGTGCTCTCGTGCGCCTTATTTTACCTGCATGTTAATTTTTAAACAACACTGTAATATAAATTCAGTGTTTTCTAAATTCCAGTTTTAAAGTAACCCCTCCCCCAAAAAAAGGTTGATGTGCGGATAGCTTAGAGTGCCTGTGGTTGTGTGTGTTTAGATTTGGCAATTACATCACCTGTGCAATACTGTCACCCTAAAGGTACTGCCACACTTCGCGATCTCGTTAGCGATCTCAATAACGACGCAAGCTAACGAGATCGTTTTTGTGATCTCTTTTAGGTCGCTAGTAGCTGCCAAACAGGAGATCTCAAAAACGACTCATCAGCGGTCAGCGATCTCTTTAACGACCTTGGCGGTCGTTAGGACGTCATTAGCATGTACTGAGCACTTCTGATTCATAGGAATTTCCAGCATCGCTCCTGCTCTCTGCGTCCTGCTAGCCTGCTTTGCAACTTCTGCGATCCTCTCTGTGACGCAAAAGAGAACTTACAGATATTGCGATCCACTCCGTGACGCAAAACAGTCATGCATCACAAACGAGGTCGCTCGTCGTTCGCAAAAGGTGCCAAACACAGCGATTCAGGCTCACCAGTGGGACGTCAACGATCAAAAAACGGTCCAGAACTCTAGTGAACGATCAGTGACATCACAGCAGGGGCCACATCGTTGCTACATGCCACACACAACGAGGTCGCTAACGAGATCGCAAAATAGTGACGTTTTAGTGATCTCGTTTAGTGTGGCATACCCTTTAGTGTCACATCCCCTGGAAGACCTGGAGTTAAACAGTCACGTTTGGTAATGAATCGCAGGACTTCTTTAGAGATGGAGTTATTTGTGTCCCTTATTAAATTAATTTAGTTTCCTCTGGTGGTGAAGAGGTTAACGACCCTTTCTATGCTGGTCAGAAACATGCAGCTCAATTACAGCTGCTTCTGATCTGGTCACTGACTCTTCCTATAAAAACTGGTCAGACTTTCTTGTCCCTGCCGGTGAAAGATTTGTCTTCCTGTGCTAAAGCTAAATAGTTGGAGTAGAGTTGTTGTAGTGTTCTGTGGTTTTCTGTAGTACGTGTGTTTACCTCCTGGTCCCTGTTCCCATTTAGTTTATTCCTTCCTGTCCCTATCCTCTCTATTGTTGGTTTGTTCTTTTGTATGAGAGGTTTTCTGCTATACTTGTTTTGTCTGTGTCTTGTTTACCTTACACTTTTTGTCCTATGCCTCATGGGGGATGGGGGGGGCAGAAGCATAGTATAGTAAGGTCAGACTGTGGCCTATCTACCTTCAAGAGTATCCCAGGGACAGATAGTTGGGGTTCCAGCGATAGTGAGGCCCACTTTACTTACCGAAGAGCGTCTCAGCATGACAAAACATGACCTGTTGGGATACTTCAGGAATGGAGTTAAGAAATACAGCACTAATCCACTTGTATTTGTGTGTTTTTGTTTTATTTTTATTTTTTTATGAAGCAATTACCCTATTAGACTGTAGATGAATTTATTTTCTATTTTTACTTGTATAGCGCCGTTAATTTCCACATTTACAGACCTCATAATCCGAATCTTCTCAATGTGTTTGCGTTGACTCAACTCCTTGAAGATGTGCTTGGTGAGATTTGAACCAAGGACCCCAGCGCTGCAAAGCAACAGTGTGGAGTACTGTCCATGTAGCGTAGTGCGTTGTCACAAATTGTTTACACAATTAACTTGACATCTAATATCAGAATGTGTAAATTTGTAATTTGTGTATATATTTTATGTGCTCTCCTGGGAATGTTTATGTCGAGCCTATTGATTTGACTTGACAGGACTTTATATGCTGCTAATATAATTTTTACTGCAATTGCAGTATTTGTTTTATTTATGATTATTATTATTATTACTTTATTCTATTTTTATTTTTTTAGAAATCTTTTAACATGTACCCTCCCTCTTCAACATGTGTTTCCTTCTTATACTGGTAAGGCCAGAGTAGCTATGCTGGTGGTTTTGGGTTTATTAGACTTATTTATGGCTTTTTTCCTTTTTGCAAGTTAAATTAAAAAAAAATACATCTAAAATATAAACTGTTCGTATAGTCTAATTTCCATTTAGAAAGAAAAAAATTTGCACTTGAAACTCTGTATAGATGGGTGTTGCCCACTAACAAAAAATTGCTTTCATGCATAGAGCAAACAAAAAAGGAAACCAACTATTGCAATAAATGGCAACAGCACCCTGTGCATGCTAAGAAATGTTTACAATTGATGCACATTTTGATCAAATTTGTCTGTGCCCATTGGCCAACAATGTGATAACATGCCAGTGGTGACTGTGAACTAACACTGTCCTTGGTTGGATTTGGACGCTGTCAGTGTCTACATCTGGATAGAGTGTGTAGGTTTCCTCATTCTCAAAAAATCAAAACTCGCATATTGATAGGTTAATTTGAAAAATTTACGTCTGTAAAGCACTATGGAATGACTGCAATTTATAAATATATTAAATTAATTAAACACTAAAAGAAAACTATTTAGCAGTTTTAAAATGTAATTCTAACCTTTTAATAAAAAGCTAGATGTACAGCACAGTACCATGGAGGTATTCTCTCCTAAGTGAATAAGCAGCCCCATACAGCATGGCTCCATAGTACAGAGCTGTTGGACTTGTGCTGCAGTAAATGAGGCCATAAATCCGAATCTACACTTACTGTTTCTGAAAGCAACGTCTAACGTTTGTTAGAATAATTAGCGTAGTGCTACTACGCCATGGACAATGCTGACATGTAGATCAATGTGCTGTACATGAAGAGTTGTGCTTTTTGTTTCGTTTTCACTTTGATTACGTTGTGTTGGATGTTCAACTTTTTTCTTGGAGAACTGTGACCTGTTGTAGCACTGTGGAAAATGGGTTATAATGACAAATTAATTTACTCTGCTTTCCTGAATAATCTGTCATTGTGAGGCTTGTTTTTTTTTTTTTTTTTTTTTTTTAACTTTTTACTGTACTTGTTAGGTCACTTAAAGAACTTGAACCTTCAATCATCAGATCAATTGTGTGGTATACAGCAATGCCACAGCACTTATGTATATAGGAAAATTCAGTCTCCTATGAACACCGGAGAGAAGCTGGTGTCCAGAGTATCATTAAGGTACTGCCACACTAAACAACATCGCTAACGGGATCGCTAAAAAACGTCACTATTTAGCGATCCCGTTAGCGATGTTGTTGTGTGCGGCATCTACCAGCGACGTGGCCCTGCTGAGATCCTGCTGTGATCTCGCTCGTCGTTCTCATCGTTCCGGACCCTATTTTTATCGTCGACGCCCCGCTGGTAAGTATATATCGCTGAGTGTAGCACCTTTTGTTAGCGATTTAGCGGTACTTTTGTACCGCTAAAGTCGTTAAGGAGATCGCTAACCGCGATAGCGTCCTTAACGACATCGCTAAATTAGGCTGCTACTAGCGATATAGAAACAATCCCGATAGCGATCGCATTAGTATGCGTCGTTATCGTGATCGCTAGCGGGATTGTTTAGTGTGGCAGTACCTTTATACAAGGTCATGACCATTATCTATAGCAGACCCGCAAGACATTGTCACCCGTAATCTTATTATGGAGGCACCGATCAGCTCATGGAATCTCATGCCACTGTCAGGGATTGGTAGTGGCACTTAACAGGTTAACAGCATTGGGTGGAGCTCTATTCCACCTGTGGCTGTTAAAGGAAGATGATGGTTGACTATCACCGTAATCAAAGTAAGGGAGCTGCCATAATGTAACTGTCATGTCGGTAAGGGGTTAACATTGCAAATCCAAAAGCTAAATAGAACTTTGCCATTACCTAAACTTTCAGCAGGACTCGAGCTGACGGGATTTGACTTAAAGATTCCAAGTGCAGAGTACCTGCTTCATCTGTCCTGGTCAAGTTACTCATTTTAGCAATGAAACATTGGCAGGATTTTACATTTGTGTTAATGGCTCTGTTTACCTTGGGTTGCATTCAGAGGGTAGGTCAGGTTTTTGGCATGCTTGCTTAGGTTTCATGTTCTTACTGATTGAAGGATAGATTTGTTGTTCTGACTGACAATGTAGCCCTGGAAAGTTAAAAACTTGGTTGCTTCCCAAATTTACCACTGGAAATACATGATCAGATGTAATCCCACAAGAAGTAAAATTGGTTTGCTCTAGGAAAGAATACACTTGTAGAAAAAAATAACTTTTTTCAATTATAATTTCTGCTAACTAGAGTAGAAAAAGGGGCAGCCCAGGTCTCTGAACAAATGCACCACAAGATGCAACCAGCCCAAATAGCAAAGATGTTGGCAACACAGGTGCAAAATACTAAATAGACAGCCACTCACAGCCTACCAATTAATGGAGGGGGTGACTGCTTAGTAGATGTTTGCACAATAGAGGCCTCTATAGGGCTCTGTTCACATGCAGGTAATGCATAGTGTCTGGTTCACAGCCTGTTAGTCAAGCCCCTACTATTCGATTAGGTGGGCTGGGCAGCACTCTCTAAATGCATCCCATGTGGACACCCCTGTATACAAGACCCAACGTGCTGGGCTTGACTGCACCCTGAAAAATAAAGTGTGCAAAATACATAAAAATATGTGAGGTATTTGGTCGATATTTTGGCCAAGATTTGCAAGCTCGCAACCCAACGTCAAGGGTCCTCACGCTTGCGAGTCCTATCACTAAACTAGTAGCAAAGCCACTATAATTTCTGCTACTTGCATGTGCAAGGAGTCCTCAGTTTAGATTCAGTTCTGATATCCAGAAAGAAGGAAAAAAGAGCTAAAGGTCCCCGTAAACATTAGAAGAAAGTTGACGAAATCTATGAATTTTGGTTAGATCGGCCAACCATTCTTGTTGGCTCTTATACATTTTCCCTCCAGTGAGGGGGTTCTAGTACCTAGGATTATGTAGGGTTTACCAGGGTAAGACAACTGTGAGCTTGGCACAGCAACCTGTGTGCTTTATTACGGTTCCAACCACTGTGGTCAGGTAGGGGCATTAATGAAGGAAAAACATAAGGGAAAGTGAGGTATAGGCTATCACACACCCCTATCTACCTTGACGCACTGGTTTCAAATTTTGTCCCAAAGTTTGTACACAGGACTGTTTTTCTAAATGACCACCACTAATGTGTATTTGTTTTTGATTGGGAACATGTGTGAAGTTTCCTTTTAACAAGGTATTAATGAATTATAGCTTTAAACCAAAAATAAGGAGGGAATCCATGCCCAAATGTGACTATATAGGTATGTGTTGTACTATGCACAGTTCAAGCAGACAGCAAAAGATATATAAATGACCTACCTGAGCATAGATAAAGATAATCAGAAGTGATTCCACCAAAATTGACAAGTCAGATTAAAAAAAAAAAGTATCAAGACATGATAAAAAATGAAAAACAATTAAAGAGGAAAGGACGGCAGCACATATAGCAACAATAGATGTTAAGGTCTGCAACATATAGTGTCGTCAAACGTTTCACCACCTCTCACAATATAATATATATATATATATATATATATATATATATATATATATATATATATATATATATATATATATATAGGACTATACAAGGTGCAATAGATAAATGTAGATCAACAATGTAAAGTGCAGTAAGTAAAGAGTTGATAATCACCAAAATATCATCCCAACACATAAGAACTAAGTATAATGACTAGCAATCGTCTATCTGTCATAAGAGGCCATGGCAATCCATTTGGTACACGATTAAGCATATTAAACATTAGCTCCACAAAACGCGCGTTGGAGTGTGGGGCAGCGGCGTCGGCATACACAGCATGAACTCTGGTCAGTAATCTTGCCTATTTTTGTGGAGCTATCATTTTTAATGTTTAATAATCCTATACCAAGTGGATTGCCATGGCCTCTTAAGACAGATATAAATAAGAACCCAAGTATAATGAATAAGAATCATTAATATGTATTAGGATGATATTTTGTTTATTAACCCTTTGTGCACTAAACTTTACATTGTTGAACTACCTTTATCTATTGCACCTTGTATTTTCCCAGATATATCTATTGTGAGGGGTGGTGAAATCTTTGACTCCATTTTGTATTGCAGACCTTAACATCCATTGTTGCTGAATGTGCTGCCCTACTTTAATCTTGGTTTGTTTTTTTTCTTTACCATGTCTTGTTCCTTTTTGTTTGTTTTTTTTTTCAATCAGTCTTGTCAACTTTGTTGTGTCTAATCAAAACTGATTCCATATAATACACTTTAGCTATCTATGTTCAAGCAGTTTTATTAATAAAATAGATTTTTTTTTTTTTTTCTTAAATTGATAGTGGAGAGTAAAGGCCCCCTCTAACATGGCGAGATCGCTGCTAAACAGCGATCTCAGCAGCGATCTCGCTATGTCTGACACGTACCAGCGATCAGGCCCCTGCTGTGAATAGCTGGTCGTGTCAGAAATGTCAGGACTTTTTTTTGATCGCTGGTCTCCTGCTGGCCAGCACGCATCGCTGCGTGTGGCAGGCAGGAGACCAGCGATCAGCAGGTAACCAAGGTACACATCGGGTTTCCAGGTGCGGGGCTGTGCCTGGAAACCCGATGTGTACGTTGGATACCAGCGTGCTGCTGCAGGGGAGCTGGTAACCAAGGTACACATCAGGTTTACAGGCACCGCGCAGCGCCTGGAAACCCGAAGTGTACCTTGGTTACCAGCTCCCTGCACCAGCGGGCTGGTATCCAACGTACACTGCGGGTAACTAGTCGACGTTACCCGCAGTGTCGCTGTCCTGATCGCTGCCTGTTTGGCAGCTCAGCAGCGATCATGTAGCGACACACCAGCGATCCTGATCGTTGTCGGGATTGCTGGTGTGTCGCTATGTTAGATGGGGCCCTAAGTCTAGTCGTAATACTAAACAAAACCATCTGCTCTTGATGTGACAATTAGACCATGTTCACACGTTCAGTATTTGATGTCCGTATTTGATGTCCGTATTTGGAAGCCAAAACCAGGAGTGGAACAATCAAAGGAAAAGTATAATAGAAACGAGTCACCACTTTTATATTCTTCACACACTCCTGGTTTTGGCTTACAAATACTGAACGAGTGACCATAGCCTTAGTCTGAGATCACCATGCTAACTGGTAATTGAACCCCACATATTAACAAACTAATTATCCAAATTCTTTAATTACTCACTACATTTTGCCTCCATTTTTATCAGTCTACCTTGTAATGTATCATGGGCATAGAGCTTATACAGCATCAGTAGAGGAAGCCGAGTACTATTCTCACAGCCACCTACATGCTTGAGTCACACATTGGGTAATAATCATGGTCACTGCTAATTAGTGAAGACAAGAACTGGTAAAATGTATTTATTGGAGAGCATCATTGACTGGAATGGAGGAATCCAGTGGTGCGCTGACATCCTCACATCGATATATACGGAGTCTGATTCATGCAGCGATCGCATCTGTTCCTCATTAGGATCATTATATATGAAGGGTATAAATTAGATGAGCCACTACAGTTCTGTTTTATTAGTAGTTTTGACTTCTTTACCACAAGTTAATAAACCACTCAAAATGTCAGCAGTTTTGATTTCATTGTCTGCGTTTAGCCTCATTTCTGGTGCAGACGTCATTGTGGCATCAGCTGTTGCCTGTACAGGTTTTTCATTATGCTAGGAGGAGCAACAGAATAGCGACACATTGTGTTATGGATGTGGAAAGTTAAGGCTTTGTTCAGCATTTTTGGTGGAATCTTCCTCCAACTCAGATGTGGACAAAATTATTAACTTGTTGTTCTGCTCTGTCTGTTAAACATGATGGATCCTTTTAAAGACCACTGTCTGTCTCAGTCATTCCTTTTGAGAATGATAATGCCCAAAGTCTTGTTAGAAATCTCTTCTACAGGTCTCCTATAAAGACTGTAGTGAGATTAGAAAGTTGTCAGCATCCCTTATTAACCGAATATACATGTCACTTACGGAGGAGGCAAACTTGGCAATTGTGCAGACCACCTTATGTCCAGGGCCACTTTGAGATGGGACCTTTTGATGTATCACTGTAAGGTGGCCAATCTAACAAACGTCTGTCCATGTGAAGTCCAATCTAACATCGATATGCTCTAGTAGGATATATGGAGATGGATTGTCACTCTGAGATGTCCCTTAATGTTCAATGAATGTTGAACATTAGACCATAGGGTGACAGATCCGCTTTCTGAGAGTGGAAAGCATTGTACATTGTTGAGGAGTGCCACATCCTGGCTCCTAGATTCTTCAGTAAGTCCAGAGAAATAACATGATTACCCTAATTGTTTTCAGTACTGTCATGGGAGAGTGAAGGTGCTTGTTCACACATTGCATCTTTCCACATTTTTCAAGGGAAAAAACTGAAGCAGTTTTCAGTGCCAGCAAAATGCAAGAATTTCTGAATTGTCAAGCAATTGCTGCTTATTTTTCTCTTGCGGATGTTAACAATCAATGTGTGTTTATTTTTTATATTTTTTTTTTTTTTTTTTTTAATCTGACCAGTGTCACTTTGAGGTAACAATTCTGGAATGCTTAAACTGATCCCACTGGTTCTGAGACTGTTTTCTCTTAACACATTGTACTTCATGACAGTAGTAAAATTTGTACAATGACATTTGTGAAAATATTGGAAATTTGAAAATGTCACAATTTTCAAACTTTTAATTCTTATGCCCTTAACTCTGGTTTATGTCACTCAAAGTTGTTAATACATAACATTTATCATATGTCTAATTGTCATCAGCACAATTTTTTGAAACATAAATTTTTTTTTTTTTTTTTTTTTGGAAGTTAAAAGTTGACCTGCGCTTTTCTCATTTTTCCAACAAAATTTTCAATACCATTTTTTTTTTTTTTTTTTTGGGACCACATCACATTTGAAGTGACTTTGAGGGGCTTATATGACATGAAATACTTAAGTGACACCATTCTAAAAACTACAGTCCTAAAAGTCCTCAAAACCACATTCAAGAAGTTTATTAACCCTTCAGGAGCTTAACAGGAATTAATAAAATGTAGAAGGAATAAATGAACATTTTTACTGTTTTAACAAAAATTTTACTTTAGCCCCAAACATTTTTACTTTCACCAGGGTAGAGAAAATGCACCACACAATTTGTATGTGGACAAACTATTTAGGCACAGGGCTCAGAAGGGAAGGAGTGCCATTTGACTTTTGGAACGCAAAATTTGCTGGAATTAGGCACATCAGGGGCTCTCCAAATGCAACATGGTGTCTGCTAAACAATGTAAAACCCCACAAGTGACCTCATTTTGGAAACTAGACCCCTCAAGGAATGTATCTATGTGTGATGAGCAAACTTGCTTGGACAAACCGCTAACAGAGCATGCTCTAGTGCTGAGTGTGAGGCAATCCCTGCATGTGTTGTGGCTGTTAAACAGCCGCGAAACATGCAACCACGTGAACTCTAACATATTTTTCAAGCACGCCAAAGACACTCTGTTATCACACGATCATGCTTAGTTAATGCCTTATCCGAGCACATTTGCTCATCACTAGTGAGCACCTTGAACCCCCAGGTGCTTCAGAAGTTTATAACTTTATTTAATTTCTCCAGATTGCGCCAATACCCTACATGCATGTAATTGGGAAATATTTTTCAGGCACAGTGCAAAGCTCAGAGAAAGTGGCACCTTGTTAGTGTAGATTTAACTGTAATGGTGTGTGGATGCCATGATCCACTAGGCGAGCCCCCGAGGTGCCAGAACAGCAGAAATCCCCCTCCTCCAATAAGTGACCTCATTTTACAAACTACACATCTCAATGAATTCATCTATGGGTGCAGTGATCATATTGGCACCACTGGTGTATCACAGAACATTACACCATTGGGCAGTGAAGAAAAAATGATTCAATTTTTACCACTAAAATTTTGTTTTAGCCCCAGATCTTACACTTTGACAAATTATGGTGCCATTTTTACCAATTTCCCCATGTGAGTTTCTGCTAAACATGGCAATACCCCATATGTGGCTGTCGAGCAAAAAAAACTTTGTAGAAAATCCATCTCACCGCAGTAGAATCCAATGGCCGTGCACAGAAAAGTTCGTGTTGGCGGCAAACAAGCAGTATCAAAGAGAGAAAGTTATCCAGCAACAGATAATAATGATTTAAAACAAATCTTTAATGTATAACATGGTTAAAATTATGGTATAAAACCATTAGTTTAGAAAAAACGCAAGTAACCCGAGAAACTCATGGCCTTACGCTTTTCAAACCGACAGGTTCTTAATCATATACTAGAAAAGGTTGCACTCTAACATACTAAAGCATGACAATATGGAATACATGAAATTTTGAATAGCAATATTGCTTTGGAGTATAAGGAAAAATTTGAGACGCTTAGTATAACATTTGGCCAAATATTAAAAGCCCACCAACCATCGTCAAGGTGGTCTCAAGTCTGGCGAGTCCCTGACCTATGTGAACATACCTCTATTAATAATAATAATCTTTATTTTTATATAGCGCTAACATATTCCGCAGCGCTTTACAGTTTTGCACACATTATCGTCGCTGTCCCCGATGGGGCTCACAATCTAGATTCCCTATCAGTATGTTTTTGGAGTGTGGGAGGAAACCGGAGTACCCGGAGGAAACCCACGCAAACACGGGGAGAACATACAAACTCCTTGCAGATGTTGTCCTTGGTGGGATTCGAATCCAGGACTCCAGCGCTGCAAGGCTGCAGTGCTAAACACTGAGCCACCGTGCTGCCCTATTAGTCTGATATCTGAATTTCTGGGTGAATGTGGACACCTCTGTCAGTAATGCCTGCATATATGGATAAGTAGAGACCTGCTGTAATTAAAATCACCACCTGGTGGGGGCGGAGTGCCCGGTCAGTAAGCTAACATTCAAAAGACAAAAAAACCTGACTAGCACATCCAGACTAATGTGAATTAGGTGCAAACCAAGGGGTGCTACCTCCATGTAAAACATACGAGAAAAGGTTGTATTCCATATTGTCATGCTTTAGTATGTTAGTGCAACCTTTTCTCGTATGTTTTACATGGGGGTAGCACCCCTTGGTTTGCACCTAATTCACATTAGTCAGGTTTTTTGTCTTTTGGTTCTTAATCATAGTTCAGAGTGTGGCTGAACAGTACTGCTTTTGCCATACGGCGTGACTCTGGAGGAACGGAGTGCTCTTTGCTTCTTGGTGTGCAGATTTTCCTAGAATAGTTTGCAAACTGCTTGTGCTTTGGAGATCTGCACCTGTCATTGCTACAGAAATTCCAAACGTGGACTCTAAATGTGGTTGAGGCACGCTGTGGGGCTCAGGTGAGGAGGGCATTTTGATTTGGGAGCGCAGAATTCCCTTGATTTCTTTTGTGTAGTGGGGGAGCGTAGCGCTTTTCTAGAGCCTTTTTACCACCACTAACATCGAAGCCCCCTACATTTCATTTACAGATGAGTGACTTGAGTAGGGGCTTGCTTTTTTGTGGATTGACTTGAAGCTTTTATTGGGAACTTTTTGCATAACATTTGGTTTCACATTTATCTGGATCTCTACGCTAAGCACTTTGGGGTTTCCATCTAAAATCTCCATGTGACGTGATTCAGATGAAACCTCGCTGGATCCATTCACTATAATGAGGCAGAAGAGTTACTCTGGACTCCATCTGGCCTCTGTTCAGCGGTGTCCTTTTTTCAGAGGTGCAAAAAACTGTGGCACTGTGCTTTTATGCACACCTAAAAAGATGGACACCGCCAGATCATAGGCCAGACAGCGTCCAGTGCCTCCATTTGCCTTATGTATAGGGAATCTTCTGCCGGGGGGTTCCGTCTGAATCACGTATTTGAGAGATTTATGTGGAAACCTTGGTGTAAGTGCTCAGCGTAGAGCACAGGATAGGTTGGATTCACATTGCATCATGGCAGTCTAACGGATTGCGTTACAACGCGGCATTATCTCGATGTAACGCTTCCTTTAACTCACCCATAGACTGTCATAACGTAGCGCATCGCTAATGCATGTCATAATCTGCATGTGTTAGCGATGTGTCGTCATGCTGTGACGGACCCTCGGACGCGGTCTGCAGCGTTCGAGGGTCCGTCACTGCTAGCGCAGATGGAACATGTGCGTGATCGCATATCGCGATCAACAAAAGGCAATTGCGTTAGCGCAGTCCGTTTTATGCGTTGAACGGACTGCCCTAACGCAATGTGAACCTAGCCTAAATGTGAGCCAAGCCTTACTGCAATCTTTGGGAGGCGGAATTAAAAAAAAAAGTGATTTTGTTTTATTTTTAATGCCAGTATAAGAGATAAGGCAACTTTCTTCTTTGGGTCAGTGCAAGTACCATGATACTAGATTTATATTGTTTTTTTATGTTTGGCTGCTGTCACGCACTAAGACGCTATAATTTTTCCATGTTTCTGCTGACAGTCATGTGATGGCTTGTTTTTTTTTTTTGCATGACAACTTTGACATTTTTATTGGTACCATTTTCAGACACATGACATTTTTTGATCACTTTCTATTCTGATTTATTGGGAGGCAAAACGAACAAAAAACATCAATTCAGGAATTTTTTTTTTTTTTTTTTATCACGACGTTAACTGAAGAGGATAACTAGTGATTATTTTATAGATCTGGTCATTCCAAATGTGGCGATACCAAATGTGTTTTTTGTGCTTATATTTTATGTAAAAATAGACTTTCTTTGTTTTACAATTTATCGGTATAGAATGAAGTACACCCACAAAAATTTTTTTTTTTTGTATTCTGCTGCTCTGGTTGTTCAGTTATACTCATACCAAGTCGAAGAAGTTTAAGATACACACGTAACCATGGATTGAATGAACAGTCTTCTCGCCTATGTGAAGAATATTGGAGCTATAGAAGTCCATGTCAATCATTTGTGTCCTATTTGTCATGGGATTATAAAAGCCAGTGTGCAGTTGTAACAGAACACCAACCAGCAGCTGAGGAGGGTGGAGATACTCTACTTTCTAGTCATACATCGTATATATTTCCGAAATCTCTGAATCGGACCAAATGCCTTCCATCGTCTCGATCTGTTCTAGAACCCAAGGGTAAGGCGATGCATAAAACAGCTACTAGAAGCCAGGTAATAAAGCTGTGTTTGGTCTTACCGTATAGTAGAAACTCAGCCAGATCCAATGATGCCAGAACAGCCTCCCTAGGACTGTCCAGAATGGAGTTATGATCTTTCATAGGTTTTCCAGAGGCAAGGGGAGGGGATTTTGGTTCAGCCCAGAGGGCAGTAGGGGACCCAGAGGGGTTAAATGCCCCTCCCCGCAAGCCAGGCCTTTCATCTACTAGTAAATGACCTGTAAATTCTGCTCAGATCTTTTTTGTACTATATTCTGTATTTGCATATCTGACCATCATATATGTATAACCATTGTGTTTATAGTGCATTGTCTAGTGTGCTCTTACTGTGATTTAAATATATAATTTGACCTTGGGCTGCATTTTTATCTCAATCCACACGTCCGTATCGCTGATTAATTTCCCATGCTCCCTGGGCTGGTTTCTGACTCAATATACTCCCATTAACAGACTTGCCTTATATCGAACGAGGAACTGGTGGCAGTTGTACTGGGCTGTTAACGTTTTGTTTACCTGGGGCTAGTGAAAGGGGTATCTAAGCCTTTCAGGGTTGTGGGAGAGTGTGGTGTCATGTCAGTGATTGAGTGGGCCACCTCCTCTCACTCCCTATGCCTTCCTGGGCCCATGTGGACAGGGAGTGTCTGTGTAAAACTGTACCGATCTGATCCCACGTGTCCCCAGGGGGTGCGGAACGTCACGTTGGCATAAGTGGGGAAACCTTACTACATGGTCCTGCTGACATAATATTGATGTCAGGCGGGGTGGCGTGGAGCAGATCCTTCACAACCTATATGTAGTAACCACAGTGAAAATATTCATTGAAATTAGTATTTACCGCCTTTTTAAATGCCTGTCAGTTATCGCATACTATTATGAAAGTTCCTCATGTTTCTGCGCTATCCCAGATTTGCCATTTTTTTTTATGGGGTAACCAAGTTTGTAGATGGTTGCCAACTATGGACATGAAATTGTAGATGAGGTTTTGTCTGGTGCTGTTCCTGTCTTATTAAATACATGGAGGTAATGAATCATGCAGCAATCAGTTCATATCCCCATCACTTCCCACAATTTTTTTTTTTTTGTAATTTGAGTGCAGTTTGTCTTAGACAATGGGGTGCTATTTTACAGACCAGAATTTCCAAGAAGAGCCTGGGACTTTCCCTAAAAATTGTGAAAATTTCAGCCATATCGCATTCTTCTTTGTAGCCTTTCGGAAACCCTTTTCCCATGTTGAGGAAACCTTTTTCCACAGGAAGCACTTCTTTAGTTAATTAAGTTATGAGTGTGCAGATCAAGGCCATGGCTGGATTATGAACAGTAACCTTTCTTTGAACTGAACAATCACTTTAAAGAAAGGGAAAGATATACCTTTAACTTTAAAATTTCAGCACCAAGAAGGTGAAGTCATGGAGTTTTTGAAATCAGTATGGTTAGACATGTTTTTATTTTTCAGAATTTACGTATTAACAATTTCCAAAACCACTTTCTTAAGTATGGTGTGAGCACCACACTCAGAAATACACACACTTGCATGCCTTGGCTGCTATCAGTGAGGTTGTCTGAGGAGTGCTCTAACATGCTGAATACACTTCAACAGAAATCATCAAGATCTGATGCTGGCAGCTCTTTGCAATTGTCGACCAACGACGTCCAGATCTTTCAGGCTGCTCGCAGTAGTACAAACATGTGACCTGGCATCGTCATGTTGAAAAATTGCTACTGGAGCCCAATAAAGAAATGGCTGTAACACTGGTTACTAGCTCAAATCAGTGGAACGCTAAGTTGTTGGTGTACCTAGGAATTAAGACTAGTGCGGTCTGGTTACCGTACAGTATGCCACCCACACACAATAAAACAAGGAGGCTCAATCTCTGGCTTCCATTGCATCCAAGAGAAAAGCAGGACTTAGGCTAGGTTCACATTAGCGTTTGTGTGTGCAGCGTATCTGCATGCGCAAACGCATGCTAACACAGCATTTTTTATCCGCATTAGCTTGCACATGATGCAAAAAACCCACTGCGTTTGCGTTGTTTATGTGCATAAGTTCGATATTTCCGGGTGCTGTAATCAGTTCCTGGACATGCGCAGTCTGAAGTCTGTATGCGTATCGAACGCATCCATGCGCATGTCCTTGCGTACCAATGCATTCCCATAGACAGTAATGTGGGGTTTTTTTACGCACTCATCCGCTTCAAAAAATGCAACATGTTGCGTTCGCCGCACACTGTGAAATGACACATGCGTACGCAAACGCATGTCCCTGTGTACACCATGTTAAAGATATGTACACATGGTGCATGCGAATCTATGTGGATAAAACGCTGCACACCGATGCGCAAATGTGAAACCTGCCTTATTGCGGAAGAGGATGGGCCTCCTTTCCAGTCTCTAATTGTCATACTCTGCATCATTGTAGTCTTGGAGATCAGTGGAGTGTTGTCAATAGAATAGACCAGACATTCAGTGTCTCCCACTCACACCACCTCCTTATCTTGCCCCTTATCTGTTGGTGTCCCCCCAAGGTTCTGTTCTAGGACCTCTGCTCCTCTCCATATACACCTTCTTTCTGGGACCGCTCAGTCCCACGGCTTTCAGCATCTCCTCTATGCCAATGACATAGATCTACCGCTGTGTGATTCTGGTTAGTGGGGAGGTGATATCGGGCCCAATGTCTGTGTTTATTTTTCTACTCTGCTAGATTTTCAAAAGTGAACATGTATAAAACAGAACTCCTCATCTTTCCCCATCTCACACCCACCCCATCAAAGTCAATGGCTGCCCATTCTCCCCAGTCCTGCAAGCTCGCTGCCTTGTGGTAATGCTTGACTCTAATCTCTCCTTCAAACCACATATCCAAGCACTTTCCACTTCCTGCCGACTCCAATTCAAAAATATCTCCCAGATCTGTATATTCCTTAACCCCTTAACCCCCAAGGGTGGTTTGCACGTTAATGACCGGGCCAATTTTTACAATTCTGACCACTGTCTCTTTATGAGGCTATAACTCTGGAACGCTTCAACGGATCTTCGCGATTCTGAGATTGTTTTCTCGTGACATCTTGTACTCCACGCTAGTGGTAAAATTTCTTCCATATAACTTGCGTTTATTTTTGAAAAAAACGCAAATATGGCGAAAATTTTGCAATTTTCAAACTTTTTATTTTTATTCCCTTAAAACAGAGAAATATGTCACACAAAATAGTTAAGAAATAACATTTCCAACATGTCTACTTTACATCAGCACAATTTTGGAACCAAATATTTTTTTTCTTGGGAAATTATAAGGGTTAAAAGTTGACCAGCGATTTCTCATTTTTACAACAAAATTTACAAAGCCATTTTTTTTTTTTTTTTTTTTTTAGGGACCACCTCATATTTGAAGTCACTTTGTGGGGTCTATATAGCAGAAAATACCCAAAAGTGACACGATTCTAAAAACTGCACCCCTCAAGGTACTCAAAACCACATTCAAGAAGTTTATTAACCCTTCAGGTGCTTCACAGGAGCTGAAGCAACGTGGAAGGAAAAAATGAATATTTAACTTTTTAGCCACAAAAATGATCTATTACAAACTTTTTTTTATTTTCACAAGGGTAAAAGGAGAAAATGGACAGATAAAGTTGTTGTGCAATTTCTCCTGAGTACGCCAATTGCCCATATGTGGGGGAAAACCACTGTTTGGGCACACGGCAGAGCTCGTAAGGGAAGGAGCGCCGTTTGACTTTTTCAAACTAAAATTGGCTGGAATTGAGATTGGACACCATGTCGTGTTTGGAGAGCCCCTGATGTGCCTAAACAGTGGAAACCCCCCACAAGTGACACCATTTTGGAAACTAAACCCCCCTAAGGAGCCTATCTAGATCATTGGTGAGCACTTTGAACCCCCAAGTGCTTCACACAAGTTTATAATGCCCAGGCATGAAAATAAAAAATCCTATTTTTTTCCCACAAAAATTATCTTTTAGCCACTAATTTTATTTTCCCAAGGGTAACAGGAGAAATTGGACCACAAAAGTTGATGTCCAATTTGTCCTGAGTACGCTGATACCCCATATGTGGGGGGGGGGAACCACTGTTTGGGCGCACGGCAGAGCTCGTAATGGAAGGAGCACCATTTGACTTTTTCCAAATAAAATTGGCTGGAATTGAGATTGGACGCCATGTTGCATTTGGAGAGCCCCTGATGTGCCTAAACAGTGGAAACCCCCCACAAGTGACCCCATTTGGGAAACTAGACCCCCTAAGGAACTTATCTAGATCTTTGGTGAGCAATTTGAACCCCCAAGTGCTTCACACAAGTTTATAACTTAGAGCCGTAAAATTAAAAAATCATATTTTTTCCCACAAAAATGATCTTTTCACCCCAATTTTTATTTTCCCAAGGGTAACAAGACTCCAAAAGTTATTGTGCAATTTGTCCTGAGTACGCTGATACCCCATATGTGGGGGTAAACCACTGTTTAGGTGCATGGCAGAGTTTGGAAGGGAAGGAGCGCCGTTCGACTTTTTCAACACAGAATTGGCTGGATGCCATGTCGTGTTGGGAGAGCTCCTGATCTGCCTAAACAGTGGAAACCCTCAACAAATGACACCATTTTGGAAACTAGACCCCTCAAGGAACTTATCTAGATGTGTGGTGAGCACTTTGAACCCCGAAGTGCTTCACAGAAGTTTATAACGTACAGCCGTAAAATAAAAATCTTTTTTTTTTTTTTTTTACAAAAATGAATTTTTCGTCCCCAATATTTTATTTTCACAAGGGTAACAGGAGAAATTGGACCCCAAAAGTTGTTGTTCAATTTGTCCTGAGTACGCTGATACCCAATATGTGGGAGAAAACTACTGTATGGGCACATGTTGGGGCTCGGAAGGGAAGTAGTGACGTTTTGGATTGCAGACTTTGATGGAATGGTCTGGGGGCGTCATGTCGCATTTGGAGAGCCCCTGATGCGCCTAAACAGTGGAAACCCCCCACAAGTGACCCCATTTTGGACAATAGACCCCACAAGGAACTTATCTAGATGTGTGGTTAGCACTTTGAACCCGAAATGCTTCACAGAAGTTTATAACGTACAGCCGTAAAAACAATAAAATCATTTTTTTTTTTTTTT
Source organism: Oophaga sylvatica (assembly GCA_033576555.1). NCBI lineage: Eukaryota > Metazoa > Chordata > Amphibia > Anura > Dendrobatidae > Oophaga > Oophaga sylvatica. The sequence goes on along the minus strand of JARQOD010000002.1, from coordinate 77,473,423 downwards.
TTTTATAAAAATAATATATTTACCCCCAATTTTTTTATTTTCCCAAGGGTAACAGAAGAAATAGGACAATTGCACAATAATATGGTTCCAGAGTACGCTGATACCCCATATGTGGGGGTAAACTACTGTTTGGGCGCATGGCAGAGCTCAGAAGTGAAGGAGCACCGTTTGACTTTTTCAACGCAGAATTGGCTGGAATTGAGATCAGACGCCATGTCACATTTGGAGAGCCCCTGATGTGCCTAAACAGCGGAAACCCCCCAATTCTAACTCCAACCCTAACCCCAACACAACCCTAACCACAAACCTAACCCTAATCCTAACTTTAGCGCCAACCCTAACCCTAACTTTAGCCGCAACCCTAACCCTAATGGGAAAATGGAAATAAATACTTTTTTTTAATTTTATTATTTTTCCCTAACTAAGGGGGTGATAAAGGGGGGTTTGATTTACTATTTATAGCGGATTTTTATGATTGGCAGCTGTCACGCTAAAAGACGCTGTTTATTGCAAAAAATAGTTTTTGCATCACCACATTTTGAGAGCTATAATTTTTGTATATTTTGGCCCACAGAGTCATGTGAGGTCTTATTTTTTGCGGGACGAGGTGACGTTTTTATTAGTACCATTTTTGAGCACGTGACATTTTTTGATCGCTTTTTATTTCGATTTTTGGGAGGTTATAATAAACAAAAATCAGCAATTCATGAATTTCTTTTGGGGGAGGCGTTTATCAATTTTACCACACGCGGAACGGTATAAAGCAGTTTTATTATTCGGGTCAGTACGATTATGGTGATACCTCATTTATATCATTTTTATGTTTTCGCGCTTTTATGGAATAAAACCAATTTTATAAAAAAATTATTATTTTTGCATCGCTTTATTCTGCAAGCTATAATTTTTTTTATTTTTTCGCTGATGATGCTGTGTGACGGCTCGTTTTTTGCGGGACAAGATGACGTTTTCAGCGGTACCATGTTTATTTATATCAGTCTCTTTGATCGCGTGTTATTCCACTTTTTGTTTGGTGGTATGATGATAAAGCATTGATTTTTTGCTTTGTTTTTTTTTTTTTTTTAAGAGGTTCACTAAAGGGGTTAACTAGTGGGACAGTTTTATAGGGGGGTTGTTACGGACGCGGCGATACCAAATATGTGTACTTTTATTGTTTTGGTTTTTTTATTTACAGGAAAAAATGAATTTATTGGGGAATATTTTTTTATGATTTTTTTAAACAATTTTTATTTTTATTTTTTTAACTTTTTTACTTTGTCCCAGGGTGGGACATCACTGTACAGGGTCAGATCGCTGGTGTGACAGTGTGCACAGCACTCTGTCACACCAGCGATCGCTCTGGCATCGCTGCAGGCTTCTCAGTGCCTGCTCTCAGCAGGCACTGAGGAAGCCGCCTCCCTGCAGGACCCGGATGGACCCCGGCGCCATCTTGGATCCGGGGTCCTGCAGGGAGGAAGGACCCTCGGAACAGCGCGACACATCGCGCTGCTCTGAGGGTCTCAGGGGAGCGCGCAGGGAGCCCCTCCCTGCGCGATCCTCCCCTGTGCCCCGGTACACCGCAATCATCGCGACCGCTCCTGACACATAGTGCCGGGTGTCAGCTGTGATAATCAGCTGACACCTGGCCGCGATCGGCTGCGCTGTACTATCCCGTCCATGGTCATACGGGCCCAGGTACCATGGACGGGATAGTACGTCTGATGGCAGTAAGGGGTTAACCAAGAATCTGCAAAAACACTAGTGCGTGCCCTCATCTCCTGCCTCGACTACTGCAACTTCCTGCTTTGTGGCCTCCCCTCTGACACTATCGCACCCCCTCCAATCTATCCTAAACGCCAGTTCCCAACTAATCCACCTTATTTCCCCGCTATTCCCTGGCCTCTCCTGTTAATCCATTCACTGGCTCCCCATTGCCCAGAGACTTCAGTTCAAAACCCTAACCATGGCATACAAAGCCATCCACAACCTGTCCTCCATACATCTGTGACCTAGTCTCCCGATACTTACCTGCACACAACCTCCGATCCTCACATGATATCCTTCTCTACTCCCCTATTAGGCTTGTTTCACATTTGCGTATCTTTGCACAGCGTTAGATCTGCATGCGTACATATCTTTACGCCAAAAAGAGCATGAACCGCACCTCCAGTACATGTCTTTAACATGGTGTATGCAGGGACATGCATTTGCGTACGCATGCGTAGTTTCGCGTTATGCGGCAGTGTACAGCGAACGCAACATGTTGCATGTTTTGAAGCGTCAAAAATCCATCAAATATGCGCAGTCATGCAGATGAGTGCGTCAAAACAACGCAATACTGTCTATGTGAACTCATTGCTATGCAAGGACATGCGCATGGATGCATATGATACGCATGCCGACTTCAGACTGTGCATGTCCAGGAACTGATTACAGCACCTGGAATTATCGAACGCATGCGCATAAATAATGCAAATCCATGCCAAAACGCAGTGTGCTTTTTTTTTTTTTTTTTTCCCTCATGTGTAAGCTGATGCCGATAAATGCTGCGTTAGCATGTGTATTCAGATGATGCGCTGCACACACAAACGCTAATGTGAACCTAGGCTTATCTCCTCTTCCCACAATCACATACAAGATTTTTCCCGTTCATTCCCTGTACTTGAACTCTCTACTCCAACATATCAGACTCTCGTCTACCATGGAAACCTTCAAAAGGAGCCTGAAGATCTCTTCTGACAAGCCTACAACCTGCATTAGCCCGAGTTCCATCATACTGCTGCATGACCAGCTCTACCCTCACCTACTGTATCCTCACCCATCCCTTGTAGACTATGACCTCTCGCAGGCAGAGTCCTCTCTTCTTGGACCAGTCGGTGACTCGTTTTGTTCAGGATAATTGTACTTGTTTTTTATGTGCACCCATTTTCACATGTAAAGCATCATGAAATAAATGTAGCCATAATAAATAATAGGACACTTGTAGCTGGATGTCTGGCTCATAGCCCAAATGTCATGCAAATGCCTTCTTATAGTTTGTATAGACACTGTAGTCACTTCACTAATCTGACAATCCATTTGTGATAAGTTTCACCTTTATGCTCCTCTTGATGTAATTTTAAGTTCATAATTGTTCTCACACGCTACAGGTGTGGTGATCTGCCGGAGTGAGAGTCCTTGGTTTATCTCTCAATTTGGCGATAATCCTCTCAAGACTTGGTTTGATTTTTGAGGTTTCAAATGGCTAAAAAAACTTTGCTTTCAATCTGCCTTTTATGTTCCTCCCACGCACTACAGATTTGAGAATAGTGCTTGAAATTTTGATCATTTGCAGATCTTGGTGATACCTGCTACTTCCTCAGTTTGCAGCTTGTCATTCTTTTGAGTCGCAGTTTCAACGTTGCGGAGTGTATATACAACTTGCTAACATACTTGTATTATAGCGCACCGGTCTCAAATTGTTAGTGCCGATCCCAGCAGCCCCACTATTCCAGTCATGAGTACTGTGAAGGGTGCTAGCTGACTCTCGTTTCAATACCTAAACCAGACTTTTTGCCAAGGTATCAGCTGAAGGCTGGTGACAGAAAAGAGCTGGCTTAGTTACTATAGTGAGCTAGCCCCTCTTACATACACCACTGATTTGTGTGCCCTTGTGGCGAACCCACTCTAACAAGCGAAGTGTCCATCCTGGCTGCTCAATTTCTAAAGTATATTAGTATTTTAAAAACCTCTAAAGACATTCCAGCTTGATAACTCCCTTCATCCATCCCTTAACGTGAATCATTGTATTTCAGCACACTTCCTGATTATCCCAGTATACTGGGCCGGATTACTTGAAGGTCACATGCATGTGCCATGGGGGCCTCCACCACTTTAGGGATCTAAGAAGCCGCCACCATCTGCACTTTTTCATGACTATTTTGGTGATTCTCAGATGAAATGGTAAGACCACACTTGGCTTAGAACCACACCAATAATACTCATGGGATGCTATAGCAAAATCCGTATGTCATATGCTGATATTTGCCGGAGAGTCACTGTAGATAACTCCTCTATGCATAGAAGAGAAAATCTGCAGCCACAGCATGCTTAATATGTTGTGGAAATGGTGCAAAGTTTTGCAACATGCTCCTTCTTTTAAAAAAAAAAACTTGTATTTCATAAACTAGTGACCAAAACAAAATGAACACTTTCCCTGATCTAAAAGTAAAAAGCAATAGCGCATATAAATAACATTTGGTACTTGGTACACTGTTTTTGATGAAAAAACTGTAAAGGCCATCTCGCCGTGACGAGGTGTACCCAGACAAGACTGTTCTAACCATTTTTTAGTATTAAAACCTTACCATGTGTCAAAAATGACCTAAGTGCGAAATAATAAGGGCCGAGCAGGACCAGAGTCTGACTATGGACAACCAGGCATGGGAAGCTATATAAACGTAATACCCAGCTCAAAGAAAGGGAGGCCAGGCCCTTAAATGCACGGAGTGCAAGAACCTAAAGCAAAACCAAAAACAAGTTGACTGGAGTATAAGTTGGTATATACGCAACATGTAGGAGCAAGTTCACATTGGCCAGTAGACAGACAAAACTTAAGATGGAAACAAAATGAATTCCAAGCAGAAGCCACCTGAATGGTGAAGTCACTTTTTTTAACCTCTTCTCATTTTTGGAACCATGGGGCAGTTAAAAGGAGCTCAAGACTGACCATGTGTACTGCTATATAAGAACAACTTGCTGTTCATAGGCTCATTCTTTTTAGCGGGTTTTTTTTTTTTCATGCGTGTTAAGGGGCAGAACCCACCTCTGTGTTCATACTCTTAGTGCTCTTCCAGCAGCCCTTACTCCCAAATGGATATTAAAATTGTGAGGTGGAAATGTATGTCACTTGGGATGATTTTCTTACACAATGGAACCTCTTTATGCTGCAAAGTCTTTAGTGGATCGGTGACTCATCAGCACTGTTATTCAGTCTCTATGCGTAAACCACAGTGATGTATAGGGAAACTTGATTTCTATTTTTAGAATGGCATTAATTATATGGCAGTATTCTACTAAACTGGAATGAATCGTTTCATGTGATTACAAGGCTTAATTAACACTACAGTACATTCAGTTGACGATAACTGATAGATTCATGCTGCCTAAGCCACAGACAGCATGAATCGGGTACTAGTTACATTATTGCAGCCATCTACATTTTACTCTTGAAACACTATGGCATTTTAGAGTGTTTTACTTTGTGAAGCCCACCAGCAACTGCATCTTGGATGGGTAGTCCGAAGCAGGTCTTCAGAGGCTTCACTCCATCCCCTCCGCTAGATGGACAGGCCTCACCTATGGGGCACGGAGAAGCTAACGGGGACCTGCCTTGAACTGGTCACCTAAGATGCATAGTCCCCGGCCAACTTTTCAGCATTAAAGTAATCTTGGCCAGTAACTGCCTGTGGTTCTCCTTAACTTTATTTCTCCCTTTTGAATAAATCCATTTTTAGTAGATCAGCACGTATGGCAATTTGTTCCATGTTGATTTATCAGCTTGAGTGGTTTGGGAGACAAATTTTATCTTTCAGTAGCTTAGAGATTTGAAGCAAAAATAAATTCTCCACGCTTGGAGCGACACATGTAGTTGCCAAACAATGGCTGCAACTGAGAGAGACTGCACTGACGTAATGATTTGATGCAAATTATGGGGGGTTCAAAATTGTTCTTTGCCATAGTTTCGCAGGTAAAGGCTATATTTAAAAATGAATATCTTCCTGTTTTTATACCCACTGCTTTTATTAACAGAACTTTTGTTTTTAAATGAAAGTGGGAGATGTCAGTGTGAGACATGTAACGACTGACAGTCTCCTCTCCTGATCTACATGTCTAACACTGGTAACTTCCCTTCGGATTTCTCTGGAATAAGACCTCAGATAACTTGATATCATTTTATTCAGATTCATTTTACCAGTATGAGCATATAGACTGCTTAGGAAAGTTGATCCTACTGAACGATTCCTTTTTAAGATTTTAGTTGCAGATTGCAGGCCATAACTCCAGCAAATGGTTTTTTTCTACTACATGGGAACATGGCCTAAACATTTCAGCTTAATCTATTTTTCTATGTTTGCTTGTCATTTGCTTATATCACAACCTTCCTATTGAATAATAGTCTATCCCAAAACAAGGCCAAATTAGGACACCACTGTATCCTAAGGCAGCAGAATTGCTTCATAAATGTAGTGTCATGTCTCCAACTGATTACCTTCTATCAGGGCTATCCAGCCGCCCTAAGTGTTGAAGGACCGATAACATAACATGCAATTTTGTGATAAGTAGCATGCTTGCTGGAATAAAAATGGAGAGAACATTATGGAAACCTGACAATAGTACGCTGTGTACACAGTGTACAGTCATGGCCAAAAGTTTTGAGAATGACACAAATATTATATTTTCACATGATCTATTGTTGCCCTCTGGTTTTTATGTGTGTTTGACAGATGTTTTTCTCAAAGACAGAAATATAATTGCAAACATATGAGTAACAAAAGCTTATATTGACAGTTAGAATGAGTTAATGCAGCAAGTCAATATTTGCAGTGTTGACCCTTCTTCAGGACCTCTGCAATTCTCCCTGGCATGCTCTCAATCAACTTCTGGACCAAATCCTGACTGATAGCAGTCCATTCTTGCACAATCAATGCTTTCATTTTGTCTGAATTTTTAGGTTATTGTTTGTCCACCCGTCTCTTGATGATTGACTGTTATGATTTGGTAGCTGAGGAGTGCAGGTAAAAAAGGCAATACACCAGAGCAGTTGGAATCTATGAGATTGCAGTACCCTGACTAACCACCACAACTAGAGGCAGCCGTGGAGCATTCCTACGATGGTCCTAGACGCCTCGTCACAGCCTGAGAAACTAACTACACCTAAAGATAGAAAGAGGAAAGCTATCTGCCCCGGAGCAGATCCCCAAAGAACATAGAAAGCCCCCAAACATGTAATGGCGGTTAGACAAGAAGAAATACTGACACAGACAGAAAATAGTATGAGCAAACGTTGGGGCCCAAACTATCTAAATAGAAAAGGATAGGAAGGGCACTTACTGCAATCCCAAAAAACCCTGAAAAGCACCAACTCTACTAATTTCAAAAACACCTGAGATCACACGACCTCTACCACCTAAATTAGTTCTCTGGTGTAACAAAATCAAAACAGCAGCCACTGAAAAAACTGGAAAAAGCAGATGTACAAAACATCAGTGGCTGAACTAAACTGCGAGGGCAAAAGCCCCCGGAGGGGACCCAGAAGGCCCCCACAGAAGTGCAGGACAAAATGCAAAAATCAAGCACAAAAACAAAAAGAAGAAAATGTCTTATCTGTTAGCAGGAGATGCAGACACGACACAGCAGGCTACAAAGGAAACAGGAATCAAGGATTGAGACCAGAACAATTGATCACCGGCAACCCTGATGGGAAGGCGACTCCCTTATATAAGACCAGTCAGTAACACCTGATTCCCAATCCTCACAATCTTCACTGGACAGTCCAGTACCGCTTGTAACCACCAGAGGGAGCCTCTGCTCAGAACTCATCTCAAGTCCATTCACAACAATTGACCACAAGTTCTCAATGGGATTAAGATCTGGGGAGTTTCCAGGCTATGGACCCAAAATCTCTGTTTTGTTCCCTGAGCCATTTAGTTATCACCTTTGCTTTATGGCAAGGTGCTCCATCATGCTAGAAAAGGCATTGTTGATCGCCAAACTGCTCTTGGAGGGTTGGGAGAAGTTGCTCTTGGAGGACATTCTGGTACCATTCTTTATTCATGGCTGTGTTTTTAGGCAAGACTGTGAGAGAGCTGATTCCCTTGGCTGAGAAGCAACCCCACACATGAATGGTTTCAGGATGCTTAACAGTTGGCATGAGACAAGACTTGTGGTAGCGCTCAACTTGTCTTCTCCGAATGAGGCGTTTTCCTGATGTCCCAAACAATCGAAAAGGGGATTCATCAGAGAAAATAACTTTACCCCAGTCCTCAGCAGTCCACTGCCTGTACCTTTTGCAGAATATCAGTCTGTCCATGATGTTTTTTCTTGGAGAGAAGTGGCTTCTTTGCTGCCCTCCTTGAGACCAGGCCTTGCTCCAAGAGTCTCCGCCTCAGTGCGTGCAGATGCACTCACACCTGCCTGCTGCCATTCCTGAGCAAGCTCTGCACTGCTGGTAGCCCGATCCCGCAGCTGAAACACTTTTAAGAGACGGTCCTGGCGCTTGCTGGTCTTTCTTGGGCTCCCTGGAGCCTTTTTGGCAACAATGGAACCTCTCTACTTGAAGTTCTTGATGATGCGATAGATTGTTGACTGAGGTGCAATCTTTCTAGCTGCGATACTCTTCCCTGTTAGGCCATTTTTGTGCATTGCAATGATGACTGCACGTGTTTCTTTAGAGATAACCATGGTTAACAGAAGAGAAACAATGATGCCAAGCACCAGCCTCCTTTTAAAGTGTCCAGTGGTGTCATTCTTACTTAATCATGACAGATTGATCTCCAGCCATGTCCTCATCAACACCCACACCTGTGTTAATGGAGCAATCACTGAAAAGAGGTTAGCTGGTCCTTTTAAGGCATGGCTGCAATGATGTTAAAATGTGTTTTGGGGGATAAAGTTCATTTTCTAGCCAAATATTGACTTTGCAAGTAATTGCTGTTAAGCTGATCACTCTTTATAACATTCTGGAGTATATGCAAATTGCCATTAGAAAAAGTGAAGCAGTAGACTTTGTAAAAATTAATATTTGTGTCATTCTCAAAACTTTTGGCCATGACTGTAATATACCCACTGCTTATCAACTGGTTACAGTGTCCTGGCTCAAAATGTGTAGTTTAATAAGGAACCCCACTGGATCAAATAGGTGACTATTGGTTCTCCTGAAAAGTTAAACAAAAGCTTTTTAGAGACCTTACCCACCACTTCTAAATGGTTAAAATTACAACCAGAAGCACAGCCTTTTTTTTTCCTTCTGAGCTGGATTCATACTCTGAAGACATACTTGGGGTAATTTACAAAGACTGGCATATGGCAGCCTTACACTAGAGGCATCATGGTAAAATAATAAGAATTTTACATATTTACACACAAATGTTTTTGTTTACTTTTCATCTTTTACATTTTAAAAATTGCAAAAAGGAAAATGTGCCTATCCATAAGTTTGGGAGCCTTTGGAGATTTTTGTGCTCAGAGCTTTGAATAGAGTTTCAGACTTTAATTTTGGTTATGGCGTGTTCACTATCATTATCAAAGGCCAGGCTGTGCCAACTTTATAAAAACCCAGCCTTCTCTAAGCTTGTGCCAAAAACAGCAGCCATGGGTTCTCCTAAGCTGCTGCCTAGCCCTCTAAAAATGAAAATGGTGGAGGCCCACAAAGCAGGAGAAAGCTATAAGATGGCAAAGCATTATCAAGTTTCCCTTTCCTTAGTCCAAAATGTAATTAACTGCCATTTCTTAACAGGAACTGTGAAGGTCAAGATAAGGTATGGAAGACCAAGGAAAATTTCAGTGAGCTACTGGTAGAATTGCTAGAGGCGAATCAGAACCCCCACTTGACTGCAAAAGACCTTCAGCGAGATTTAGCAGACTCTGGTCTTGTGGTTCATTGTTCTACTGCTCAGACACCTGCACAAATATGGCCTTCATGAAAGAATCACCAGAAAAAAAAAATCTCTCCTATGTGCTCACCATAAAATTCAGCCTCAGAAGTATGCAAAAGAACATCTAAACAAGCTTGATGCATTTTGGAAACCATTCCTGTGGACCGATGAAATAAAAATAGAACTCTTTGGCCACAATGATCAAAGTATGTGTGGGAAGAAAGGGTACAAAATTTCAGGAAAAGAATATCTCGCCAACCATTAAGCATGGGGGTGGATCAGTCATGTTTTGCAGTTGTGTTGCAGCCAATGGCACTAAGAACATTTCACGGGTAGAGGGAAGAATGTATTCCATGAAATTTCAACAAATTCTTGTTGCAAACATAACACCATCTGTAAAAAAGCTGAAGTTGAAAAGAGGATGTCTTCTACAAATGTACAATGATTAGGGACGAGCGAACATGCTTGTTGAACTCGGATATCGCTCTAGTATCTGGTTGCTCGATGTTACTTGGCGAGCATTGGGCAGTGCTTGATGTAAAACTAATCCCTGCATGTTTGTTGCCTGTTACACAACCAATTAGCATGTGGGGATTGCATGTGCATCACGGTAATGCTATAGTCATCTTGGTTGTGGCATTTGTGATTGGCTGGCCACGTGACATCAGTAATTTTAAAAACAGGTGCTGCCTCACTTGGCACTGATGCCACTGCACAACTCGGTGACACTTTGTATTGGAGATAGAGTGCTTGTCCAGGCTTGTCTGTGCATAGCACAACAAATCAGAAGCCTGTAGTGTTGATACTGGTGCTGAAGTTGAGCCATCATAATAACACCCCTTCCAAGGGTTAACAGTTTGCTTTGCTGCTTATATCAAATGCATTCTGCTCTTAGTTTAGGGAGGGAAATAGTTGCAGGGGTAGGGACAGCGGCAGAATAGTCTGTAGTCTGTAGACAGGGATTAAGGCTCTGCAATCCCTTGCAAAATGTATAACTGCTGCAGTTTTTTGTGAAAATTGAATATCATGTGATACATTGAGTATGATATGCTTTAGGTATGTTTTTGTGATATCTAACACTACAAAAAAGCAGTTACATTTTTTTTTTTTTTTTATGGGTGAGTAATTGAACCCAGAAAAAAGTACTCCTTTGTTGTGAATGGGTTTGAGATGAGTTCTGAGCAGAGGGATCAGATAGCTCAGGAGAGTCCGCAAGGAAACTCCTCGAGAGGGCATCCGCCTTAACATTCTTAGTGCCAGGAAGAAAGGAAACCACAAAATTAAAACGTGTGAAAAACAAGGCCCACCTGGCCTGTCTAGGATTGAGTCGCTTGGCAGATTCCAGATAGACCAGATTCTTATGGTCCGTAAGGACCACCACCTGATGTTTGGCTCCCTCCAGCCAATGTCTCCACTCTTCAAAAGCCCACTTCATGGCCAATAACTCCCGATTACCCACGTCATAATTACGTTCAGTAGGAGAAAATTTTCTAGAGAAAAAGGCACAAGGGTTACTTTTAGAGGTCTCTGGATCTTTTTGGGACAAAACGGCACCTGCCCCAATTTCAGAGGCATCAACCTCCACCTGAAATGGCAGAGAAACATCAGGCTGCCGTAGAACAGGAGCAGAAGTGAATCTCTGCTTAAGTTCCTGAAACACAGAGACTGCCTCAGGAGGCCAATTCACCACATCAGAACCCTTTCTGGTCAAATCAGTTAATGGTTTAACAATAACCGAGAAATTACCAATAAATTTACGATAAAAATTGGCAAAACCCAAAAATCTCTGAAGAGCCTTTAATGAAGTAGGTTGGACCCAATCACAGATGGCCTGAACCTTGACCGGGTCCATTTCAATAACAGATGGGGACAAAATGAATCCCAGAAATGAGATCTTCTGTACGCCAAAAAGACACTTTGATCCCTTCACATACAGAGCATTCTCTCTCAAAATCTGGAATACAGTTCGAACATGTTTCACATGAGAGTCCCAGTCATTAGAAAAAATCAAGATATCATCCAAATAAACAATCAGAAACTTGTCCACAAAATCCCTGAAAATGTCATTCATGAAGGACTGGAAGACGGCATTTAACACCCCTGAAGGGCATTTTGAGTACCTTGTGATGCCCTTTGGGCTCACTAATGCTCCTTCCGTCTTCCAGTCCTTCATGAATGACATTTTCAGGGATTTTGTGGACAAGTTTCTGATTGTTTATTTGGATGATATCTTGATTTTTTCTAATGACTGGGACTCTCATGTGAAACATGTTCGAACTGTATTCCAGATTTTGAGAGAGAATGCTCTGTATGTGAAGGGATCAAAGTGTCTTTTTGGCGTACAGAAGATCTCATTTCTGGGATTCATTTTGTCCCCATCTGTTATTGAAATGGACCCGGTCAAGGTTCAGGCCATCTGTGATTGGGTCCAACCTACTTCATTAAAGGCTCTTCAGAGATTTTTGGGTTTTGCCAATTTTTATCGTAAATTTATTGGTAATTTCTCGGTTATTGTTAAACCATTAACTGATTTGACCAGAAAGGGTTCTGATGTGGTGAATTGGCCTCCTGAGGCAGTCTCTGTGTTTCAGGAACTTAAGCAGAGATTCACTTCTGCTCCTGTTCTACGGCAGCCTGATGTTTCTCTGCCATTTCAGGTGGAGGTTGATGCCTCTGAAATTGGGGCAGGTGCCGTTTTGTCCCAAAAAGATCCAGAGACCTCTAAAAGTAACCCTTGTGCCTTTTTCTCTAGAAAATTTTCTCCTACTGAACGTAATTATGACGTGGGTAATCGGGAGTTATTGGCCATGAAGTGGGCTTTTGAAGAGTGGAGACATTGGCTGGAGGGAGCCAAACATCAGGTGGTGGTCCTTACGGACCATAAGAATCTGGTCTATCTGGAATCTGCCAAGCGACTCAATCCTAGACAGGCCAGGTGGGCCTTGTTTTTCACACGTTTTAATTTTGTGGTTTCCTTTCTTCCTGGCACTAAGAATGTTAAGGCGGATGCCCTCTCGAGGAGTTTCCTTGCGGACTCTCCTGAGCTATCTGATCCCTCTGCTCAGAACTCATCTCAAACCCATTCACAACACTCCTTGTTGTGGGGTACATTTCTGTGGTGTGTATATAACACTCCATAAAAGTGTTAAAATGTTTTGCTGTATTCAAATACTCATCCATACAGTGTAATGTGCTTAGTGGGCAACAAAGATGGCAGAATCACACAAGCCTCCCAAGTAAGTGAGGAAAATTGGAGCCAGAGGAAGCTGGTGCAACTGCAAACGTGACAGGAGCTTGTGGTCTGGATCCGGCCAATTACCTGGAACCACCAAGGCCCGAACTCAGGCCGCATCTTTTACCTCTAGGGTTCTCGTAGACTGCGGCGCCTAGGCTGGTTGGAAGAGACAATGATGTGAGGCAGGACCAGGTCTGGAGAAATGTTTTCGGGCCCGCTAGCTGCAAGGTACTGAGAGTTGGCATCCCGGAGTGTGGTCATCATTACTTATGACTGTCAGTGGAGAAAGGGGTCCATTACATTGAAGAGTTTGGGACGAGTCATATCTCGTTCAACCATCGGGCAGTAGAGATGGAACACTTGCCTCAAAGGCTGCAAGAGCTGATTGCTGGAACCAGGGTCACGTTCCTCAAAATGGAAGGGCAATATCGCTGGTATGCAGTGGATGTGATCCCAGAAGAAAGGTAACAGGATGGACCCTTCTTGAGGAATGAACGGTCCTGGGAGAGCCTCCTTGAGGTGGCTCGAGACTGGACAACTACCACCCTGAAAGTGTACAGTCCTTGGGGTTCCCAACATCTGCAGGAGCACCCGATGGTGCAGTTGACACAGGAGGCTGTTGCCCATTTGTATAGGTCAGGGGCTCTGGTACTACTGCAAGCTGGGTCACTTACAGTCCAGGCACCTGGGAATCTGGTTCTAGGAAGCAGGTGGAGGCAGTCCTCGCAGCCTCCTGAGGAATAAGTGGACACCTGAAGAGGATTACTGTATTACCCTCCTTATAATTGTTTACTGCCTTTGCACTTTACGCAAAGCCTTTGAGTGTAGAAGTATATAAACTACACTTTCAGAATATTGACATTCCAAATGTATTTCTAGATTCAATTAGTCATCCATACAGTTTAATGTGGTTATTAGAACATTACAGTGGTATGAAAAACTCAAGTTTTATTTTATTTTTTGTTAAATTTCTCACCCATACACTATTCTGTGGTCTAGGGTACATTTCTATGATATAAAACACTCCCCAAAAAAAGTTCAAAAATTTATCTTGTTTCAATTATTCATCCATAGAGTATTACGTTGTGTTGGGTATATTTCGGTGGTATACTACAAACAAGCTGTGAGAAATTTGTCTGGATTCAATTACTGATCCATACAGTACTACGTTCTTTCAGTTACATTTTGGTGTTATATAAAAATCCAAAATAAACCTTGAAAAAATATTTATGGATTCAATGATTCATCCATACACTGCAATGCGTTTCTTGTTACATTTCACTGGTATATTAAACTCCCAAAAAAACTTTCAAAAATTTTAATGGATTTAATGATGCATGCATACAGTTTAACTTGCTTTGTGTAAAACTACAGTGTGTTAAATATTAAACAGCTTGGCCTGGTACAGTTCACAATATAATTTTTTAAAATTGGTCATACTGTAGAATTTGCTTTGTGTAAAATTTTATTGGTTTCAAATAAACTAAAATTGACCTGCTACTTTTATAGTCGTGTAGTAGTAGTTGTGTGAAAGTGTTTGCATGTTTGTCACACTTAAATGTTTCCGATCACCAAACTGATTTAAATGTTGGGCAAATATAACACAAGTAAACACAAAATGCAGTTTCTAGATGAAGGTCTTTATTAAGGGAAAAAGAAATCCAAACCTACAGGGCCCTTTGTGAAAGTGATTGCCCCTCGCTTAATTTATGTTTTAACTGGTTTGTCACATATTTAGGAAGCAGAGTTCAAATTCCCTACCCACACGCAGACCTGATTACTGCCACACCTGTTCTCAATCAAGAAATCACTTAAATAGGACCTGCCTGACAAAGTGAAGTAGACCAAAAGATACTCAAAAGCTAGACCTCATGCCACGCTCTAAAGAAATTCAGGAACAAATGAGAAACCAAGTAACGGAGATCTATCAGTTTGGAAAAGGTTATAAAGCCATTTTTAAAGCTTTGGGACTCCAGTGAACCACAGTGAGAGCCATTATCCACAAATGGTGAAAACATGGACGCGTGGTAAACCTTCCAAGGAGTGGTCGGCAGACAAAATTATGCCAAGAGCGCAGCAACGACTCATCCAAGAGGGCACAAAAGACCTCACAACAACATCTAAAGAACTGCAGGCCTCCAACATAAGAAAGTGACTGGGCAAAAATGGCCTGCAAGAGTTCCAAGATGAAAACCACTGCTGAGCAATAGGAACCTAAAGTTTCATTTCAGTTTTGCCAGAAAACCTATTGATGATCCCCAAGACTTTTGGTAGACTACTCTGTAGACTGACAGGGCAAAAGTTGAACTTTTTGGAAGTTGTATGTTCCATTACATCGGGTGTAGAAGTAACGCAGCATTACAGAAAAGTAACATCATACAAGCAGTAAAATGTGGTGGTCTGGGGCTGCTTTACTGCTTCAGGACCTGGAAGATTACTGCAGAAAATGGAACCATGAATCCTGCTGTCTACCAAAAAATCCTGAATGAGAATGTCTAGACATCTATTTGACCTCAAGCTGAAGCGCACTTGGGTTATGCAGGAGGACAATGATACAAAACACCAGCAAGTCCACCAATGAATGACTTAAAACAAAATTATGACTTTGGAGTGGCTTAGTCTAAGTCCTGACCTTAATCCGTTTTGAGATGCTGTAGCAATGTGGTTGAATTACAACAATTCTGCAAAGATGAGTGGGCCAAAATTCCTCTAGAGTGTTGTAAAAGACTCGTTGCCAGTGATTGCAGTTATTGCTGCTAAAGGGTGGCCCAACTAGTTGTTAGGTTTTGGGGGCAATCACTTGTTCACATAGGGCCCTGTAGGTTTGGATTTCTTTTTCCCTTAATGACCTCCATTTAAAAACTGCATTTTGTTTACTTGTGTTGCCTTTGTCAAATGTTTCAGCTCAAACAAATTTAAATATTAAAGTGTGACAAAAATGCAAAATAATAGGAAAACGGGAAGGGGGCAATCAATTTTTCACACAAATGTGTGTGAGTATAATATATGTGCTTCTCACAAAATTAGAATATCAAAAAGTTAATTTATTTCAGTTCTTCAATACAAAAAGTGAAACTCGTTTATTATATAGTCATTACAGAGTGATCTATTTCAAGTGTTTATTTCTGTTAATGTTGATGATTATGGATTTCAGCCAATGAAGGCCCAAAAGTAATTATCTCAGTAAATTTTAGAATACTTTGTAACAGCAGCTTGAAAAATGATTTTAAAATCCGAAATGTTGGCCTACTGAAATGTAAATGCAAACGCACTCCATACTTGGTCGGGGCTCCTTTTTGCATCAATTACTGCATCAATGCGGCGTGGCTTGGAGGTAATCAGCCTGTGCCACTGCTGAGGTGTTATGGAAGCCCAGGTTGCTTTGATAGCAGCCTTCAGCTCGTCTGCATTGTTGGGTCTGGTGTCTCATCTACCTCTTGACAATACCCCATAGATTCTCTGTGGGGTTAAGCTCAGGTTAGTTTGCCAATCAAACACAGTTATACTGTTTTTAAACCAGATATTGGTACTTTTGGCAGTGTGGACAGGGGCCAAGTCCTGCTGGGAATGAAATTTCCATCTCCAAAAAGCTTGTCAATAGAGGGAAGCATGAAGGTCTCTAAAATGTCCTGATAGACGGCTGCGCTGACTTTGGTCTTGATAAAACACAGTGGACCTACACTAGCAGATGACGTGGCTCCCCAAACCATCACTGATTGAGGAAACTTCACACTAGACCTCAAGCAGCTTGGATTGTGTGCCTCTCCACTCTTCCTTCAGATTCTGGGACCTTGATTTCCAAATGAAATGCAAAATTTACTTTCATCGGAGAACAACACCTTGGACCACTGAGCAACAATACAGATAAAGCACTCTGTGAACAGCCAGCTTCCTTAGCAAAAACTTTTTGTGGGCTACCCTCCTTGTGGAGTGTCAATGACTGGCTTCTAGACATCTGTCAAGTCAGCAGTCTTCCCCATGATTGTGGAGCATACTGAAACAGACTAGGGGATATTCTAATTTTGTGAGGTGTTGTGTGTGTGTGTGTGTGTGTGTATATATGTAAAGAATATTTTTATATTTTTCCTCCAGCGCACTACATTTTGAGAGGGTTAATTTAAGGTTGCATACATTGGCTGTTTTTTTTTTTTTTTTTTTTTTTTGCAGGCATCCATAGTGGGTGGATTCCCACCATGTCTCCACCTGCAGAGCAGACACCAGTTGGTGTACTGACAGGACCTGGGATGATGTCAGTCATGTGATCATCACATGGTTTGTTAAATACCTGGACATGAGTCAGTGTGTTGCTGTGCTAACCAAGCCACATGTAAGGGTGAAACTCGAGCATTCTGGAATGCTGTAGATAAGCCCCCGATGTTACCTGAAAGACAAGAAAAACGAGTTATACTCACCCAAGGGTGGTCCGCCGTCCTGTCCAGTCCGATGGGCGTCGCGGTCTGGTCCGGTGCCTCCCATCTTCTAGCGAAGCCCTCCTCTTTCTTAGCTTCCCGTCGTGGCTCCGGCGCCTGCGCACTGCAGTACTCTGCTCTGCCCTCAACAGGGCAGAGCAGTGCGCCAGAGCCACGACGGGAAGCTAAGAAAGAGGAGGGCTTCGCTAGAAGATGGGAGGCGCTGGACCGGACCGCAACGCCCATCGGACCGGACGGTGGACCGCACCTGGGTGAGTATAATATAACTCGTTTTTCTTCTTTCAGGTGACATCGGGGGCTTATCTACAGCATTACAGAATGCTGTAGATAAGCCCCTGATGGCGGTGGCTTCAGTTGATGCTCGAAAAATGGGGTGACAGATTCCATTTAACAGATCTCCTTATGGGCACAAAGTCGACGATGGTGAAATGGACTTCTGACACAGATGGCATTTCAAGAAAGCAAGCGGGCTCTGTGCAATCAGCCGGTTCTGGTCGCACAAGACTTTAGCAAAGAATTTGTGGTCTAGACCGATGCTTCAGAAGTCTGGTTAGGAGCCGTGCTGTCTCAGGAATAAATGGAGAAGAGCATCCCATCCTATACCTGAGCAGTAAACTGTCTTCTTGTGAGAAGAACTACGCAATTGTTGAAAAGGAGTGTTTAGCCATAAAGTGGGCCGTGGACACACTGAAGTGCTACCTTTTTAGGCCGTAGGCTTAAGCTAGTGTTGGACCGTGTCCCTCTGATATGGTTGAGAGAGAAGGGTAAGAACACCAGGGTGACTGGCCCTTCAAGACTTCACTTTCCACGTAGAGCATAGGCCAGGGAAGTTACATGGCAATGCGGATGCTCTCACGAATTCCCTGTTTGGCACCTTCAGACACTAAAACCTCCCAGCTTTGGGCATGAGGGGGGTGGAAATATGTGTCCGGGTCACATAAATTGCAAAGGATTGCTCTGCTTTTTGGGAGTGGAGATTGACAATGGCATATCAATACTTTGGTGTACCGTTCAGCACCAGCATTTCTTATGAACATTTTATTTAGACATTGTGAAAGCATAGTTTCCTCCGGAGTATGCGTTTTGCATAGCGGCGTGCTGTACATCCCTATCTCTAGCTATATTCTTGGGTAAGCTAGGGCTGAAGCACAGAGATTGTAGGGCTCTGTTGCACGAGTTTCTGACCAAGTTTTATCTCCTGCTCTGCAGAAGTGTTAATGGTTATTTTAAACTCACCAGTAGCCTTGCAGTTCCTTGTTGGAAGATGAATAATGACTAACTTCACAACCCTATGGACATGTGTGCAGAGTCTAGACCAGGTTTTGAAAGGACCAGACTTCATTCTAAGTAAGTTACTGTAGTCTGCCACCAGTATCTCCTTTGGAAAAGGACAAAAGCCGATGCAATGCCACTTAATGCTTTTTACAACTTTTCAATTGTCTTTTTTTTTTTTTTTTAAATGCATTCAGTTTGTGGGTACCCTGGATTTGTCTGTCAAGGTGATCATATGGGGGTGCTGAGGCATAACTAGTAGTTTTATGAGCTTGATAAAAATTTCAAATTGCATCAAAACTTGATGAACTCTAAGTAAAATGTTGGTGTTCTCTAATGTGACAGAAAAACTCTTTATGTTGTGTGCACATAACATTTTTTGTTTCTCAAGGGGATTTTGCCTGGCATCCACCTGACTTGACGCAAAAAAAAGCAGGAACATGTGCACAAGTAGTTTTGACATTGTATGATTTTTTTTTTTCTTTCGTCCCTCTTTTAACCCTCTGTCTTCCAAAGCCATGGAGAGGCTAAAAAGGTGACCAGTCTGTTCTTCTGGATACTTTTTGTTTTGAAACTACCTCTAGTATGTGTGTGTGTATGTTTAATCTGTACACTGCTTCATGAAATATTCCTTCTCTGGATAGTACAGAGAATTAAAATAGTGATTTGCTTATGCGGATATTGGGCTAAGGACATACTACCTAGGTGCAACGCGTCTAAAGAGCCAGGGTTTTATGTAGTTAAAATGGGTGCGGTCAGTTGCACAAAAAATCCAATCCAGAGTATGCTTCATTTTTATTTTTATTTTTTCCCTGCTAGAAGAAAAGTGGAATATTGTAGGGATCATTGTAATCATCCATAACACTTTGTTCATTTTTTCCCTAGAGAAGTAATGCAAGGACACTACAGCATTGCATGTTTCCTATTAGAATTCCTCTGATTTCATTGCAGGTATGTGCTGTGCCAGAGTTGTAGTACACAATTTTCAGCTTCGTCCTAGGAGGAGGTCCTGATTATGCCACAATCTTTCAGTTCATTTTGTATGGAGGAAAGGGATCTTGCCTGATTGTTCAAGAAATTATTAGTTTTAAATATGTCCACTTTGTATGGAACTATAAAAACCACCTGGGCTAACTTTTCAGTAACTTTCCTAGTGCCTCTGCTGGGAGTCCCCAGCACCTTCATAGTTTGTAGCATCCGTGCACATGCAGGACCCCCACTCCACTCACACAGGGGACTCAAATCTCAGTCAGGCCTTAACTACTAGATCAGCAGTAGTATTATGAATGTTTTAGAAATGAATTCTGAGCAGAAGCTCCCTCTGGTGGTTACAAACAGTACTGAACCATTCAATGAGGATTGGCAATCAGGAAGTACAGACTGGCTGGATATAAGGGAGGTTTCCCCCCATCATGGTTGCCGGTGATCAATTGTTCTTGTCTCAACGTTGTTTCCTGGTTCACTTGGAAGCTTGCTGAGTCTTTCCTCTTCTCCTGCTCTCAGATAAGATATTTTCTGTTTTTTGTTTTTGTGCTTGCCATTTGAATTTTTCTCTGCATTTCTGTGAGGTTGGCCAGGTTCCCCTCCCTGGGGGGCTTGGTCTCCTCTCGGTTCCTCTGGAGCCACTGTTGTTTGTTCATTTGCCTTTTCCAGTTTTTTCTGTGGCTGTGGCTTAGTTTTGTTACACCAGAGAACTAATTTAGGTGGTAGAGGTCGTGTGATCTCAGGTGTTTTTGCATTTAGTAGCGTTGGCTTTTTTTAGGGTTTTTTTGGAATTGCAGTAAGTATCCTTCCTATCCTTTTCTGTCTAGGCAGATTGGGCCCCAGCGTTTGCTCATACTATTTTCTGTCTGTCTGTATTTCCTCTTGTCTAACCGCCATTACATGTTTGGGGGCTTCCTATGTTCTTTGGGGATCTGCTCCGGGGCAGATAGCTTTCCTCTTTCTATCTTTAGGTGTAGTTAGCCTCTCAGGCTGTGACGAGGCGTCTAGGACCAACGTAGGAACGCTCCACGGCTGCCTTTAGTTGTGGTGGTTAGTCAGGGTACTGCAATCCAGTAGATTCCAACCTCTCTGGTGTATTGCCGTTTTTGTCTGCTCTCCTCAGCTACCATAACATAAAAGTATCACTGGCCCAAACTGAAAATTATATGGTACTCACAGAAGGGAAAAATAGTGTGGAAAGAAAAAAGTTGTCAGATTTTTTTTTTTTTTTTTTTCCTGCATTTTTTTTTTCCCTCTTTTTCTCTGGGTGCTGAGGAGGATTTTATTTTTTTTTTCTCTCAATGGAGTTTGCACAGTTGTCTGGCCGTGTGGATCAGCTTGCCGCTGAATTTCGGAGTATTGCTACCTATCTTGCAGGGTTGCCGGTTGTGGAACCTAGGATCCCCATGCCAGATTTGTTTTGGGGGGGATCGAGCTAAATTTTTGAATTTCAAAAATAACTGTAAGTTGTTTTTTGCCTTAAAACCTAAGTCCTCAGGGAACGCAGCACAGCAGGTTCAAATTGTCATCTCTCTCCTGCGCGGCGATCCTCAGGATTGGGCTTTTTCCCTGACACCTGGGGACCCTGTTTTGAGTAATGTTGATGCATTTTTTTCTGGCTCTGGGGTTATTGTACAATGAACCTAATGTCACTGATCAAGCTGAAAAAACCTTGTTGGCATTAAATCAGGGGCTTGAGGACGCTGAGTTGTACTGTCAGAAATTCCAAAAGTGGGCAGTTCTGACCAAATGGAATGATTATACTTTGGCAGCCCTTTTTCAGAAGGGTCTGTCAGAGAATGTAAAAGATGTTATGGTGGGTTTCCCTGCTCCCTCTGGTCTCAATGATTCTATGTCATTAGCGATTCAAATTGACAGACGTTTGCGTGAGCGTAGAGGTATGCGTGGAACAGTGTTGCCTTGTGAACCAGCTTCTGAACCCATGCAGTGTGATAAAGTGGCTTCTGGGGCACAGCGTCATGAGTTTCGTAAATGCAATGGGTTATGTTTCTACTGTGGTGATGCCTCTCAGGGCAGACTGAAATAGCATAAGCGGGGAAGACGTTTTGCACGCTCAGTTGTCTTGGGTAGTGTTCAGACTAAATTTCTGTTGACTGTTACCCTGATTTGCTCCCTGTCCACATTTTCTGCTCAGGCTTTTGTTGATTCGGGAGCAGCTATTAACCTGATGGATTTTGATTTTGCTAAACGTTGTGGGTTTCCCTTGATACCCCTACGGAAGTCTATTCCCCTACTGGGGATTGATTCTACCCCTTTGGCTGAGAATAAACCCCAGTTCTCTACTCAGGTGATAATGAGGGTTGAACCTGATCATCAGGAGAGTTGCAAATTTTTGGTGCTGTATAATCTGCATGACATTATTGTACTAGGTTTCCCTTGGTTACAGTCTCATAATCCTGTTTTGGATTGGAAATCTGTGTCTGTAACCAGTTGGGGCTGCCAATGTGTTAATGCCAACACTCCTGTTTTTTCTGCCTCTCCCAGGCTCAGGATGTTCCTGACTTTTTGACTGATTTTTCTGATGTGTTTAGCAAAAGTTAAATCTGCATCCTTGCCCCCCCCCATAGGAGCTATGACTGCGCTATTGAATTAGTGCCTGGTAGTAAATTCCCTAAAGGTCGCCTTTTTAACTTGTCTGTACCTGAACATTTTGAGTACCTAGTGATGCCCTTTGGGCTCACTAATGCTCCTTCCGTCTTCCAGTCCTTCATGAATGACATTTTCAGGGATTTTGTGGATAAATTTCTGATTGTTTATTTGGATGATATCTTGATTTTTTCCAATGACTGGGACTCTCCTGTGAAACATGTTCGGACTGTGTTCCAGATTTTGAGAGAGAATGCTCTGTATGTGAAGGGATCAAAGTGTCTTTTTGGCGTACAGAGGATCTCATTTCTGGGATTCATTTTGTCTCCATCTGTTATTGAAATGGACCCGGTCAAGGTTCAGGCCATCTGTGATTGGGTCCAACATACTTCATTAAAGGCTCTTCAGAGATTCTTGGGTTTTGCCAATTTTTATCGTAAATTTATTGGTAATTTCTCTGTTATTGTTAAACCATTGACTGATTTGACCAAAAAGGGTTCTGATGTGGTGAATTGGCCTCCTGAGGCAGTCTCTGTGTTTCAGGAACTTAAACAGAGATTCACTTCTGCTCCTGTTCTACGGTAGCCTGATGTTTCTCTGCCATTTCAGGTGGAGGTTGATGCCTTTGAAATTGAGGCAGGTGCCGTTTTGTCCCAAAGAGATCCTGAGACCTCTAAAAGTAACCCTTGTGCTTTTTTTCTCTCGAAAATTTTCTCCAACTGAACGTAATTATGACGTGGGTAATCGGGAGTTATTGGCCATGAAGTGGGCTTTTGAAGAGTGGAGACATTGGTTGGAGGGAGCCAAACATCAGGTGGTGGTCCTCACGGACCATAAGAATCTGGTTTATCTGGAATCAGCCAAGCAACTTAATCCTAGACAGGCCAGGTGGGCCTTGTTTTTCACACGTTTTAATTTTGTGGTTTCCTTTCTTCCTGGCACTAAGAATGTTAAGGCGGATGCCCTCTCGAGGAGTTTCCTTGCGGACTCTCCTGAGTTATCTGATCCTGCTGTTATTTTGAAAGAGGGTGTAGTTCTTTCCGCCATCTCGCCCAATTTGAGACTGGCTCTGGAAGGGTGTCAGGAGGATAAACCCGAGCGCTGCCCTATTGGGAAATTGTTTGTCCCAGACCGGTGGAAAAAGAGTGTGATGTCTGAGATTCATTGTTCCGCGTTGGCCGGTCATCCCGGAATTTTTGGTACCAGAGACTTGGTGAGTCAGTCCTTTTGGTGGCCTACTTTGTCTCGTGACGTCAGGGAGTTTGTGCAGTCCTGTGGGACTTGCTCTCACTCCAAGCCTTGCTCTCGCTCTAGTGGTTTGTTGATGCCTGTGCCCAAGAGACCATGGACCCATATCTCTATGGATTTTATTTCCGACCTCCCTGTTTCTCAGAGAATGACCGTTATCTGGGTGATTTGTGATAGGTTTTCCAAGATGATACATCTTGTGCCATTACCTAAGTTGCCTTCCTCCTCCGAATTGGTGCCTTTGTTCTTTCAGCACGTGGTTCGGTTACACGGCATTCCTGAGAACATTGTGTCTGACAGAGGAGTCCAGTTTGTTTCCAGATTTTGGAGGACTTTTTGTTCTAAACTTGGTGTTCAATTGTCTTTCTCCTCTGCTTTTCATCCTCAGACCAATGGACAAACTGAGAGAACAAACCAGACATTGGAGACTTATCTGAGGTGCTTTGTGTCTGCTGATCAAGATGACTAGGTCTCTTTTTTGCCTTTGGCTGAGTTTGCTTTTAATAATAGGGCAAGCTCTGCCACTTTGTCTCCATTTTTCTGCAATTTTGGGTTTCACCCTCGATTTTCTTCGGGACAGACGGAGGCTTCTGTCTGTCCAGGTGTTGACTCTGTTGTGAAGCGTATGCAGCAGATTTGGGACCAGGTAGTGGAGAGGTTGTCCCTCTCTCAGGAGAAGGCCCAGCGGTTTGCCAACCGGCATAGGACTGATGGTCCTCGGTTTAAAGTGGGGGACTTGGTCTGGTTATCCTCAAGAAATATCCCTATGAGAGTTGCATCTCCTAAGTTTAAGCCTAGGTTCATTGGACCGTATAAGATCATGGAGATTCTTAATCCTGTTTCCTTTCGTTTACTTCTTCTTCCAGGGACATTTAAGATCCATAACGTGTTCCACAAGTCCTTATTGAAGAGGTTTGTCGAGCCAGTGGTTCCTATGGCTGTGCCTCCTGACCCTGTTTTGGTTGAGGGCAATCTGGAGTATGTGGTTGAGAAAATATTGGATTCTTGTTTTTCTAGACGGAAACTCCAGTATTTGGTTAAGTGGAGAGGTTATGGTCAGGAGGACAATTCTTGGGTGTTTGCTTCAGACATCCATGCTAGGAGATTGATCCGTGCGTATCACAGAGCTCATCCTGACCGACCTGGTTGCACAAATGAGGGCTCGGTGACCCTCCTCAAGGGGGGGTACTGTTATGAATGTTTTAGAAATGAATTCTGAGCAGAAGCTCCCTCTGGTGGTTACAAACAGTACTGAACCATTCAATGAGGATTGGCAATCAGGAAGTACAGACTGGCTGGATATAAGGGAGGTTTCCCCCCATCATGGTTGCCGGTGATCAATTGTTCTTGTCTCAACGTTGTTGCCTGGTTCACTTGGAAGCTTGCTGAGTCTTTCCTCTTCATGAAGCAGGGTAGGATTAATATTAAAATATAACTTTTAATGTTTCTATATTAAAATCAACCAAGGTAACATATAAGGACATACAGAAAAAAACAAAAAAGAATTGACACCATTCAATTCTTGCAGTATAGCATTTAGGATAGGGCCTGTGTCCAAACAATAAGCCCCATATATGTATGCTTACTTAATGAGGTGTATCATAGAAATGATCCAGAATATAATATATTGGAACGATCTCACCTCATTTATGATTCATCAGCCTCAATATACCCCCACCGCATGGGGCACAACTATTTAGTTCTGATGGGATATGATAAATGAAGGCAGATAAGAGGGACCTTCTCCCAATGCGATCAGAAAACACATGGCTATATTGAGGCTGATGAATCATAAATGAGGTGAGATCGTTCCAATATATTATATTCTGGATCATTTCTATGATACACCTCATTAAGTAAGCATACATATATGGGGCTTATTGTTTGGACACAGGCCCTATCCTAAATGCTATGCTGCAAGAATTGAATGGTGTCAATTCTTTTTTGTTTTTTTCTGTATGTCCTTATATGTTACCTTGGTTGATTTTAATATAGAAACATTAAAAGTTATATTTTAATATTAATCCTACCCTGCTTCATGAAGTAACCTTTGGATTGGTAGTCACTGCGCTATTATTTGTCTTTCCTCTTCTCCTGCTCTCAGATAAGATATATTTTCTGTTTTTTGTTTTTTTGCTTGCCATTTGCATTTTTCTCTGCATTTCTGTGAGGTTGGCCAGGTTTCCCTCCCCGGGGGGCTTGGTCTCCTCTCGGTTCCTCTGGAGCCACTGTTTGTTCATTTGCCTTTTCCAGTTTTTTCTGTGGCTGCGGCTTAGTTTTGTTACACCAGAGAACTAATTTAGTTGGTAGAGGTCGTGTGATCTCAGGTGTTTTTGCAATTAGTAGCGTTGGCTTTTTTTAGGGTTTTTTGGAATTGCAGTAAGTATCCTTCCTATCCTTTTCTGTCTAAGCAGATTGGGCCCCAGCATTTGCTCATACTATTTTCTGTCTGTCTGTATTTCCTCTTGTCTAACCGCCATTACGTGTTTGGGGGCTTCCTATGTTCTTTGGGGATCTGCTCCGGGGCAGATAGCTTTCCTCTTTCTATCTTTAGGTGTAGTTAGCCTCTCAGGCTGTGACGAGGCGTCTAGGACCAACGTAGGAACGCTCCACGGCTGCCTTTAGTTGTGGTGGTTAGTCAGGGTACTGCAATCCAGTAGATTCCAACCTCTCTGGTGTATTGCTGTTTTTGCCTGCTCTCCTCAGCTACCAAAACATAACACAGTAGCATTTTATTTGGCCAGATGATTTTAATTTATTAAAAAAAACAAAAACCCTAGAATCTTACTGTTGCTGGGCTGCCATAATCTAGTTAGAAAAGTGCACAAAATTCTGAGTAGCCTGGTAAGATGTAAAGACTGCACCCCATAAACATTAGATCAGTATTATCTTGTATATGGGGGGGCTCCTGATTCTCCCTGGACAGATGATATTGGAGGGAGAGATGGTTTGGACAGTTGGAATTTCAATACCCATTTTTTTTTTTTTAAGGGAGTTATATACAGTGCCCACAAGTAGTATTCAACCCCCTGCAGATTTAGCTGGTTTTATAAGATGCAAATAAGTTAGAGCCTTCAAACTGCAAACGAGAGTAGGATTTATTAACAGAAGCATAAATCTTACAAACCAAAAAGTTATGTTGCTCAGTTGAATTTTAATAAATTTTAAACATAAAAGTGTGGGTCAATTATTATACCCCTATGTTTAATATTTCGTGGAATAACCCTTGTTTGCAATTACAGCTAATAATCGTCTTTTATAAGACCTGATCAGGCCGGCACAGGTCTGTGGAGTTATCTTGGCCCACTCCTCCATGCAGATCTTCTCCAAGTTATCTAGGTTCTTTGGGTGTCTCATGTGGACTTTAATCTTGAGCTCCTTCCACAAGTTTTCAATTGGGTTAAGGTCAGGAGACTGACTAGGCCACTCCAACACCTTGACTTTTTCCCTCTTGAACCAGGCCTTGGTTTTCTTGGCTGTGTGCTTTGGGTCGTTGTCTTGTTGGAAGATGAAATTACGACCCATCTTAAGATCCTTGATGGAGGAGCGGAGGTTCTTGGCCAAAATCTCCAGGTAGGCCGTGCTATCCATCCTCCCATGGATGCGGACCAGATGGCCAGGCCCCTTGGCTGAGAAACAGCCCCACAGCATGATGCTGCCACCACCATGCTTGACTGTAGGGATGGTATTCTTGGGGTCGTATGCAGTGCCATCCAGTCTCCAAACGTCACGTGTGTGTGGTTGGCACCAAAGATCTCGATCTTGGTCTCATCAGACCATAGAACCTTGAACCAGTCTGTCTCAGAGTCCTCCAAGTGATCATGAGCAAACTGTAGACGAGCCTTGACATGACGCTTTGAAAGTAAAGGTACCTTACGGGCTCGTCTGGAACGGAGACCATTGCGGTGGAGTACGTTACTTATGGTATTGACTGAAACCAATGTCCCCACTGCAATTAGATCTTCCCGGAGCTCCTTCCTTGTTGTCCTTGGGTTAGCCTTGACTCTTCGGACAAGCCTGGCCTCGGCACGGGAGGAAACTTTCAAAGGCTGTCCAGGCCGTGGAAGGCTAACAGTAGTTCCATAAGCCTTCCACTTACGGATGATGCTCCCAACAGTGGAGATAGGTAGGCCCAACTCCTTGGAAAGGGTTTTGTACCCCTTGTCAGCCTTGTGACCCTCCACGATCTTGTCTCTGATGGCCTTGGAATGTTCCTTTGTCTTTCCCATGTTGACCATGTATGAGTGCTGTTCACAAGTTTGGGGAGGGTCTTAAATAGTCAGAAAAGGCTGGCAAAAGAGATCATTAATCCACACATGTGAAGCTCATTATTCTTGCTGCCTGAACTACTTCTTAATACTTTAGGGGGACCAAACAGAATTCTTGTGGTTTGAGGGGTTGAATAATAAATGACACTCTGAATTAACTTTTAACGTTTTTAAAAAAAAAAAAAAAAAAATTATAAAATTTTTTTTTGCTGCAGTGCATTTCCCACTTCCAGGCTGATCTACAGTACAAATGTCACAATGCCAAGTTAATTCCGCATGTGTCAACCAGCTAAATCTGCAGGGGGTTGAATACTACTTGTAGGCACTGTAAATCTGCTGTCAGAAGTGTCTGGCAGTGGCTTTCTTCTCACTTTCATACGAGCGCTGATTTCTATGGGAAAGTCAGGAGAAAACTATCTGCAGAACAAATGTTAAGCCTGTAGCCACCTCATGTGTAGATCCAGCTTTAAAGGTGGCGGTGGGGGCAAATAAACAAATGCCGAGGCGCCTCTTGAGGATGGATCCCTTGGTGAGTATCCTACCATTGATACTTTACAGTACTACTTTACCAGGGAAGGCAAGAGAAAATAATCCCCTTCACTTCCTTAAACCTCTAGGAAGGTTAAAATAACAAAACCATAAAAAAAATGGTTAGCAGGGGGCTTACTTTTCCTATTGCCCAGAGCCCCATGTTCTAGCACCTGCTCTACTTCCAAAATGCAAGTCAGATTAAGATTTATGCAGAATATAACCAGCAAAAAATTCACTAAAATTTGATTAAAAAAAAAAAAAATCCAGAGCTGCAGCCACCATTCTGCTTTATCGTATAGTCTGTGTAAAATCACTCATGTAGAAAGTGGTTCTTGCAGGTGGACATGCACATAAAATGCCTATATATTATATTTAGACCTCATTCAGACGTCCGTGTGGCACGTGTTCTATGCCTTAGGGTTGTTTTTTCTTTTTTTTTTTTTCACGGCTAAATCACATGCTCATTACAAATTACAGGCTAAGTGCACACGTTCAGGATTATTTGTGTTTTTTTTCGCGGCAAAAAAGCGTAAAAAACGCATGAATAAATCATCCTATTTAGAATGAATTCCGCAATTTTTGTGCACATGGTGCGTTTTTTCCGCGAAAAAAAACGCATCACGGAAAAAGAAGCGACATGTTCATTAATTTTGCGTAATTCTAGCGGTTTTCCCGCTATATTATTGACCTGGAAAGTTCAGGGAAAAATCGCATTAAAAACGCGGAAAAAAACGCCCGTTTTTACCGCGAAGAGTCCGGTTTTGCTCAGGAAAATTCTGTACACATTCCTGAACGTGTGCACTTAGCCACAATCTATGGTGCTGTTCACATTTTCATGTTTTTTTCAGACTGTATCAAAACTCAGTGACATGTCTGTGTTTTTTTTTTTTTTCTGGTTTCATGGATGAAAAGTGCCATATGCAAGTCTATGGGTCTGTCGCACCCATACAGCAGGCTGGTGTCAGTGTGCAGTCAGCATTTAAGTTTGCAAAGGATAGGAGAAGAATATTAATTTTATCCATACATGTTCTGTTAAATATTTTTACTAGCGTCAAACATGGATGTGTAGAAAAAGGAGCCAAATTGTGGTTTATCCACAGTGCTGATAACTGATGAGAATCCAGATCGTGGGATAATAAAGCCATATTTTCATAATTTCACGTGTTGCAAAATCTTGGTGACCGATTCCTTACAAATAGTTTTTGCTCAAAGAGCAGCTTCTTGACTGGATATAATTGAAAGTCTAAGGGTATGTGCACATGTTTGCAGATTAGTCTGTGGAATTTTGTGCAGAGAATCTGCACTTCCTGGCAGAAAGCACAGGTAAAAATGCTTGTGGATTTTTAGAGAGAGAGAGGGCATTTGATGCAATTCTGCGCTGCCAAAAACGTTGCGGAAACGCATCGAAATTCGCAACGTCTGCATATACCTTAAAGCATAGATCCCCTGCTCTTAGACTGGATCCAATATTTACCAGGAAAAGTTCTACCACAAACAGAACTTTGTGAATCCCTAGCCTATAGAAACTGTGATAAGTACCAGGTTGACATGAAGTGGACATCTTGGAAATGGTAATAAATTGGAACCCGATGTATTAGAAGGTGCATAGGTTTGCTAAGTCTTGGCAAATTCTGCAGCTATTAGTGGGGCTGTGCATTGAAACCGAAGTTACGGTAGATGTTTTATTTCCACTTTCCCTGATCTCTTCACCCTTTATGCTCAGATTTTGGTGGCTGGCATTTGGCCATATTCACTTCCATGCGAGCTGATTCTGATGTTTCTTAGACCCAGCTGCTCTGGCATTATAACAAATCTCACAATATTGGATTACCGTATATACTCATGTATAAGCCGACCCATGTATAAGCCGACACCCTAATTTTGCCACAAAAAACTGGGAAAACTTATTAACTCATGTATAAGCCTAGGGTGGAAAATACAGCAGCTACTGGTAAATTACAAAAATAAAAATGGATGCCAATAAAAGTAAAATTAATTGAGACATCAGTAGGTTAAATGTTTTGAAAATCCATACTGAATCAGGAGCCCCATATAATGCTCCATACAGTTAATTATGGGCCCATAAGATGCTCCATACAAAATACGCCCCATATAATGCTGCACAAAGGTTGATTATGCCCCCATATGGTGCTCCATAGATTATGCCCCCATAAGATGCTCCATAGATTATGCAAAATATGCTCCACAGATTATGCCCCATAGGTTCCAAAGATTATGCCCCATAGGTTCCAAAGATTATGCCCCACAGGTTCCACAGATTATGCCCCATAGGTTCCACAGATTATGCCCCATAGGTTCCACAGATTATGCCCCATAGGTTCCACAGATTATGCCCCATATGCTCCACAGATTATGCTCCATAGGTTCCAC
Organism: Oophaga sylvatica; assembly: GCA_033576555.1. NCBI lineage: Eukaryota > Metazoa > Chordata > Amphibia > Anura > Dendrobatidae > Oophaga > Oophaga sylvatica. The sequence continues at coordinate 77,442,825 of JARQOD010000002.1, read as the reverse complement.
AGATTATGCCCCATAGGTTCCACAGATTATGCCCCATAGGTTCCACAGATTATGCCCCATAGGTTCCACAGATTATGCCCCATAGGTTGCACAGATTATGCCCCATATGCTCCACAGATTATGCTCCATAGTATAGATCCCTTATGCTGCTGCTGCCGCCGCTGCAACTATAAAAAAAAAAAAAATGACATGCTCATCTCTCGTCGTTGGGGGCCAGGTGCCGGTGTCCTGAGCTGGCGGGGACACCAGCGCGCTGTGGGGGACAGGTGCCGGTGTCACCGCTCACTCTGGGCCTCGGCACCTGAGATATTTACCTGTACCCGTTCCACCGCTGCGTGCCGCTGTCTTCCGGGTCCTCTTGTCAGTGAGCGCTCAGGCAGAGGGCGCGGCGCGTACTAACGACATCATCGCACCCTCTGCCTGAACATTCACAGTTAGGGGACGCGAGGACACAGCGGCGAGCAGCGGTGGAACGGGGACAGGTGAATATCGCATATACTCACCCCTCCGCCGCGTCTCTGCAGCCCCTGCTCATCTCCCGCAGCTCTTCCTTCCTACAGCGGTCACGTGGTACCGCTCATCAAAGTCATGAATATGTACATATTCATGACTTTAATGAGCGGTACCATGTGACTGCTGCAGGAAGGAGCCTGAGATCATGGGAGAAGCAGGGTGGCTGCAGAGACGCGCGGGCGGAGGGGTAAGTATGATCTGACTCCCCCGCCCACTCCCCGGTATACGACTCGCGTATAAGCCGAGAGGGGGATTTTCAGCCTTAAAAAATGGGCTGAAAATCTCGGCTTATACGCGAGTATATACGGTAATTTTCTTTTGACTGGAGCTGGGTGCATCAGCTGATGCAAATAGAACTGTATGCCGTGTGTTTCTTGTTTTTTTTTTTTTTGTTTGCTTGTTCATTGTGTTTGAATTTTTTTTTTTTTTACTCTTAGTGAGCCCCATTCTGTATTCTGTAAAATATATCATTTCCACTTTACCAAGTAAGCAAAAAAAGAATATATATTACATTTGACTATACCTTAACTTTACAAACACATGAAAAGACTTTATAAGTAACTAGCTACACCACCTGGCTCAACACTAGTGTGTACTGAGCCATAGTATAAAAGGACGCAGTAATTGCTTTATTTACTTTTTTTTTAGCATTAATATTATAAGGCGACTACATGGACCTATCCTAGCATCATGGCTTTAGATCAGTAGGATAGATACTAGGAGACCCTACTTACATGGTTGCGGAATGACCACCACTCTAACATTACACTTATATACAATACTAGCTGAAGAGCCCGACGCTGCCCGGGCGTAGTAACTAACTACAGTTAGTTATAACAAATTATAATGATATATATACAGTAACACAGTAAGTACAGTATACAGGGATATGGTAACCATGATGAGGAGGCAAGAAAAGCAGCAACATTCAAATCCATCAAAGGGTAAGACAGGTCCTGAAGAGCCAGCTCAATGGGAAGAATAAGATTCGTGCCATTAATACATATGCCCTGCCAGTTATCAGATACCCTGCTGGCATAGTGTGCTGGCCAAAAGAAGAGATGGAAGCTGCAGGTGTGAAGACACGAAAGCTCCTCACAATGCATGGAGGTCTCGATCCTAAGTCTAGCACCCAAAGATTGTATACCAACAGAAAGGAGGGTGGTCGAAGCTTGATAAGCATCCAAGCCACCATCACGGACGAAACAAGGAGTATCCAGGAATACATCAGAAAAATGGCACCAAAAGATGAGATGCTGAGAGAAAGCCTAAGGCAGCAACAACAACAGATCTGGAAGGAAGAACAGGAACAAGATGTGCCATGGCAAGACAAGCCTCTGCATGGGATGTACCATCGACAGATAATGGAGGTGGCTGACATGAAGAAATCCTACCAATGGCTGGAGAAAGCTGGACTCCGAGACAGCACTGAGGCACTAATCATAGCGGCACAAGAGCAAGCACTAAGTAACAGATCCATAGAATCAGGAATCTACCACACAAGACAAGACCCAAGGTGCAGACTATGCAAAGAAACCCCAGAAACAGTCCAACACATAGTGGCAGGATGCAAAATGCAAGCGGGAACAGCGTATACTGAACGCCACAACCAAGTAGTGGGAATTGTATACTGGAACATCTGCACAGCATATGGGCTAAGTCCTCCTAAGTCCAGGTGGGAGACCTCAGAAAAAGTGGTGGAGAATGAAAGGGCTAAAATCCTGTGGGACTTCAAGATCCAGATGGGTAAGCAGGTGTTTGCTAACCAACCAGACATTGTCATAGTAGACAAGAATCAGAAGACTGCAATGATAATGGATGTGGCAGTGCCAAGTGACGGCAACAACAGAAAGAAGGAATATGAGAAGCTGGAGCAATACCAGGGCCTCAAAGAAGAACTGGAGAAGATGTGGAAGGTGAAGGCAACAGTGATTCCAGTGGTGATAGGAGCACTTGGAGCAGTGACCCCTAAGTTGGAAGATTGGCTACAACAGATCCCAGGAGCAACATCTGAGCTCTCTGTCCAGAAAAGCGCAATGCTGGGAACAGTCAAGATCTTGCGCAGAACCCTCAAACTCCCAGGCCTCTGGTAGAGGACCCGAGAATGAGAGGACAACAAAGACAACCCCCAGTGGGGGTGAGAAGGACGTTTGTTGTGTATAGATAGATATCTGAGTGTATAGCCCCGCCAACTTCGCATAGCCACATTCACTATAATATCCCACACAATCCCGTCAGCCTGAGCTACTGGACTACTACCCCTAATATCCCACATCGTCCCGTCAGCCAGAGCCACCGGACAACTACCACTAATATCCCATATCATCCCGACACAGCCGCCAGACTACTACCCCTAATATCCCACATCATCCAGTAAACACTCAGATATCTATCTATCTATCTATCTATCTATCTATCTATCTATCATCTATCTATCTATCTATACACAACAAACGTCCTTCTCACCCCACTGGGGGTTGTCTTTGTTGTCCTCTCATTCTCGGGTCCTCTACCAGAGGCCTGGGAGTTTGAGGGTTCTGCGCAAGATCTTGACTGTTCCCAGCATTGCGCTTTTCTGGACAGAGAGCTCAGATGTTGCTCCTGGGATCTGTTGTAGCCAATCTTCCAACTTAGGGGTCACGGACCGCTCCCGGCACATTAATCAAACATGATCGCGGTGTACTGGGGGAACAGGGGAGGATCGCGCAGGGTGGGGGCTCCCTGCGCGCCCCCCTGAGACCCTCAAGCAGCGCGATGTGATCGCGCTGTTCTGAGGGCTTCCTCCCTCCCAGGACCCGGATCCAAGATGGCGCCGGGGTCCTGGAGGGAGGCGGCTACCTCAGTGCCTGCCGAGAGCAGGCACTGAGAAGCCTGCTGCACTGCCTGAGCGATCGCTGGTGTGACAGAGTGCTGTGCACACTGTCACACCAGCGATCTGATAAAATACAGTGATGTCCCACCCTGGGACAAAGTAAAAAAGTTAAAAAAATAAAAATAAACATGTTTTAAAAAAAAAATCCAAAATAAATAAAAAAATATATATATTCCCCAATAAATTCACTTCTTCCTGTAAATAAAAAAAACAAAGCAATAAAAGTACACATATTTGGTATCGCCGCGTCCGTAACGACCCCCCCTATAAAATTGTCCCACTAGTTAACCCCTTTAGTGAACCCCTTAAAAAAAAAAAAAAAACGAAGCAAAAAATCAATGCTTTATCATCATACCGCCGAACAAAAAGTGGAATAACACGCGATCAAAAAGACCGATATAAAAAAACATGGTACTGCTGAAAACGTCATCTTGTCCCGCAAAAAACGAGCCATCATACAGCATCATCAGCAAAAAAATAAAAAAGTTATAGCTCGCAGAATAAAGCGATGCAAAAATAATTATTTTTTATATAAAATTGTTTTTATTCTATAAAAGCGCCAAAACATGAAAAAATGACATAAATGAGGTATCGCCATAATCGTACTGACCCGAAGAATAAAACTGCTTTATCAATTTTACCACACGCGGAACGGTATAAACGCCTCCCCCAAAAGAAATTCATGAATTGCTGATTTTTGTTCATTCTAACCTCACAAAAATCGAAATAAAAAGCGATCAAAAAATGTCACGTGCTCAAAAATGGTACCAATAAAAACGTCAACTCGTCCCGCAAAAAATAAGACCTCACATGACTCTGTGAGCCAAAATATGCAAAAATTATAGCTCTCAAAATGTGATGATGCAAAAACTATTTTTGCAATAAAAAGCGTCTTTTAGCGTGACAGCTGCCAATCATAAAAACCCGCTATAAATAGTAAATCAAACCCCCTTAGTAAGGGAAAAATAATAAAATAAAAAAAGTATTTATTTCCATTTTCCCATTAGGGTTAGGGTTGCGGCTAAAGTTAGGGTTGGCGCTAAAGTTAGGATTAGGGTTAGGGTTGGGATTAGGGGTGTGTTAGGGTTAGGTTTGTGGTTAGGGTTGGGACTAGGGTTAGGGGTGTGTTGAGGTTAGGGTTGGAGTTAGAATTGGGGGGTTTCCGCTGTTTAGGCACATCAGGGGCTCTCCAAATGTGACATGGCGTCTGATCTCAATTCCAGCCAATTCTGCGTTGAAAAAGTCAAACGGTGCTCCTTCACTTCTCAGCTCTGCCATGCGTCCAAACAGTAGTTTATCCCCACATATGGGGTATCAGCGTACTCTGGACCCCAAGAGTTATTGTGCAATTTGTCCTATTCTGTTACCCTTGGGAAAATAAAAAACTGGGGGCGAAAATATCATTTTTGTACAAAAAAAATTATTTTTTTATTTTTACGGCTGCGTTATAAACTTCTGTGAAGCACTTTGGGGTTCAAAGTGCTCACCACACATCTAGATAAGTTCCTTGTGGGGTCTATTTGCCAAAATGGGGTCACTTGTGGGGGTTTCCACTGTATAGGTGCATCAGGGGCTCTCCAAATGTGACATGACGCCCCCAGACCATTCCATCAAAGTCTGCAATCCAAAACGTCACTACTTCCCTTCCGAGCCCCGACGTGCGCCCATACAGTAGTTTTCTCCCACATATTGGGTATCAGCGTACTCAGGACAAATTGGACAACAACTTTTGGGTTCCAATTTCTTCTGTTACCCTTGTGAAAATAAAATATTGGGGGCGAAAAAATCATTTTTGTAAAAAAAAAAAAAGATTTTTTATTTTACGGCTGTACGTTATAAACTTTAGTGAAACACCTGGGGTTAAAAGTTCTCACCACACATCTAGATAAGTTCCTTGAGGGGTCTAGTTTCCAAAATGGTGTCATTTATGGGGGTTTCCACTGTTTAGGCAGATCAGGAGCTCTCCAAACACGACATGGCGTCCAGCCAATTCTGCGTTGAAAAAGTCAGACGGCGCTCCTTCCCTTCCAAACTCTGCCATGCACCCAAACAGTGGTTTACCCCCACATATGGGGTATCAGCGCACTCAGGATAAATTGCACAATAACTTTTGGAGTGTTGTTACCCTTGGAAAAATAAAAATTGGGGTGAAAAGATCATTTTTGTGGAAAAAATATGATTTTTTAATTTTACGGCTCTACGTTATAAACTTGTGTGAAGCACTTGGGGGTTCAAATTGCTCACCAAAGATCTAGATAAGTTCCTTAGGGGGTTTAGTTTCCCAAATGGGGTCATTTGTGGGGGGTTTCCACTGTTTAGGCACATCAGGGGCTCTCCAAATGCAACATGGCATCCAATCTCAATTCCAGCCAATTTTGGTTGGAAAAAGTCAAATGGTGCTCCTTCCATTCCGAGCTCTGCCGTGCGCCCAAACAGTGGTTCCCCCCACATATGGGGTATCAGCGTACTCAGGACAAATTGGACAACAACTTATGTGGTCCAATTTCTCCTGTTACCCTTGGGAAAATAAAAAATTAGTGACTAAAAGATAATTTTTGTGGGAAAAAAATAGGATTTTTTATTTTCATGCCCGGGCATTATAAACTTGTGTGAAGCACTTGGGGGTTCAAAGTGCTCACCAAAGATCTAGATAAGTTCCTTAGGGGGTCTAGTTTCCAAAATGGGGTCACTTGTGGGGGGTTTCCACTGTTTAGGCTCATCTGGGGCACTGCAAACGGAACATGACCCCCATCAACGTCTGCATTCCAAAACGTTACTACTTCCTTTCCAAGCCCTGCTGTGCACCCAAACAGTTTCCACCCCCCCACATATGGGGTATCAGCGTACTCAGGACAAATTGGACAACAACTTTTGGGGTCCAATTTCCTTGGGAAAATTCAAAAATTTGGGACTAAAAAATCATTTTTGTGGAAAATTGTTTTTTTTTTTTTTTTTTCACACCCAGGCATTATAAGCTTTTGTGAAACACTTGGGGGTTCAAAGTGCTCACAACAGATCTAGATAAGTACCTTAGGGGGTCTAGTTTCCAAAATAGTGTCACTTGTGGGGGTTTCCACTGTTTAGGCGCATCAGGGGCTCTCCAAACACGACATGGCGTCCAATCTCAATTCCAGCCAATTTTAGTTTGAAAAAGTCAAACGGCGCTCCTTCCCTTACGAGCTCTGCCGTGTGCCCAAACAGTGGTTTTCCCCCACATATTGGGTATTGGCGTACTCAGGAGAAATTGCATAACAACCTTATCTGTCCATTTTCTCCTTTTACCCTTGTGAAAATAAAAAAAAGTTTGTAAAAGATCATTTTTGTGGCTAAAAAGTTAAATATTAATTTTTTCCTTCCACGTTGCTTTAGTTCCTGTGAAGCACCTGAAGGGTTAATAATCTTCTTGAATGTGGTTTTGAGTACCTTGAGGGGTGCAGTTTTTAGAATGGTGTCACTTTTGGGTATTTTCTGCCATATAGACCTCTCAAAGTGACTTTAAATGAGAGGTGGTCCCTAAAAAAAATGGCTTTGTAAATTTTGTTGTAAAAATGAGAAATCGCTGGTCAACTTTTAACCCTTATAACTTCCTAACAAAAAAAATTTTGGTTCCAAAATTGTGCTGATGTAAAGTAGACATGTGGGAAATGTTATTTCTTAACTATTTTGTGTGACATATTTCTCTGTTTTAAGGGAATAAAAATTCAAAGTTTGAAAATTGCAAAATTTTAAAAATTTTCGCCATATTTGCGTTTTTTTCAAAAATAAACGCAAGTTATATCGAAGAAATTTTACTTCTAACGTGAAGTACAATTTGTCACGAGAAAACAATCTCAGAATCGCGAAGATCCGTTGAAGCGTTCCAGAGTTATAACCTCATAAAGAGACAGTGGTCAGAATTGTAAAAATTGGCCCGGTCATTAACGTGCAAACCACCCTTGGGGGTGAAGGGGTTAAGAGGGGCCTGGGGTCAGAACCATAGCACTGAGTGGATTTGCCCTGACTTCCATACCAATGATCCCTTTAATGGAAGCCTGTGGTGAGAATCAGAGAGCTGAGGGATTTACCCTAACTTCCATACCGGAGATCCCTTTAAGAGAGGCCTGGGGTCAGTACCAGAGCATTTGAAGGCAATTGCCCTGACTTCGTTACCAGGGATCCCTTTAAGAGAGCCTGGGGTGAGAATCAGAGCGCAGAGTGGATTTGCCCTAACTTCCGTACTGGGGATCCCTTTAAGAGGGAAGATGTGTGATGGGGATATGGGAACGGGAGGGGGGGATTCATTTCTGTCATGTGCTCTCTGCTCCTTTCTGGGGGCAGACAATGGCTGGGAGCTTATGTTCCCAGGAATGCTAGTTTCTCTCACCCAGTCACTGTCTGCTGAGGTGTTGTGGAGTGGGAAAACTGTTGCTCATAGCAAAAAATCACAGCTCAGCTTCTTTTAAATAGCTCTAGTGAAATGAAAGATCCTTCGTGATTGGTTGGATATATATAGTACAGACCAAAAGTTTTGACACACCTTCTCATTCAAAGATTTTTCTGTATTTTCATGACTATGAAAATTGTAGAATCACACTGAAGGCATCAAAACTATGAATTAACACATGTGGCATTATACATTACACTTTACAAAAAAGTGTGGAACAACTGAAAATATGTCTTATATTCTAGGTTCTTCTCAGTAGCCACCTTTTGCTTTGATCACCTTTTCTGTGTGAAAAGCAGTAAACAGCTGGACTCTACATGATTGGTTCCCACCGTGAAGCATGGAGGAGGTGGTGTGATGGTGTGGGGGTGCTTTGCTGGTGACACTGTTGGGGATTTATTCAAAATTAAAGCGGTGAGCAGTCCAGCTCACCCCAAACCATTTCGATTGGGTTCAGGTCTTGTGACTGTGGAGGCCAGGTCATCTGGTGTAGCACCCCATCACTCTCCTTCTTGGTCAAATAGCCCTTACACAGCCTGGAGATGTTTTTGGGGTCATTGTACTGTTGAAAAATAAATGATGGTCCAACTAAACGAAAACCGGATGGAATACATGCCGCTGCAAAATGTTGTGGTAGCCATTCTGGTTCAGTATGCCTTCAATTCTGAATAAATCCCCAACAGTGTCACCAGCAAAGCACCCCACATCATCACACCGCCTCCTCCATGCTTCACGGTGGGAACCAGGCATGTAGAGTCCATCCGTTCAGCTTTTCTGCGTGCAAAGCAGTAATCAAAGCAAAATGTGGCTACTTTGAAGAACCTAGAATATAAGACATATTTTCAGTTGTTTCACACTTTTTTGTAAAGTGTAAAGTATAATTCCACATGTGTTAATTCATAGTTTTGATGCCTTCAGTGTGATTCTACAATTTTCATAGCCATGAAAATACAGAAAAATCTTTGAATGAGAAGGTGTCCAAACTTTTGGTCTGTACTGTGTGTGTGTATATATATATATATATATAATCTCCCAATGATGGGCAATAACCGGATGATCGCTTATATTACTGAGCATTCTCAAAATTGGTTAGTTTGCAGCGCACCCTGTTGTGAATGGACTTGAAATGAGTTCTGAGCAGAGGCTCTCTCTGGTGGTTACAAGCGGTACTGGACTGTCCAGTGAAGATTGTGAGGATTGGGAATCAGGTGTTACTGACTGGTCTTATTTAAGGGAGTCGCCTTCCCATCAGGTTGCCGGTGATCAATTGTTCTGGTCTCAATCCTTGATTCCTGCTTCCTTTGTAGCCTGCTGTGTCGTGTCTGCATCTCCTGCTAACAGATAAGACATTTTCTTCTTTTTGTTTTTGTGCTTGATTTTTGCATTTTGTCCTGCACTTCTGTGGGGGCCTCCTGGGTCCCCTCCGGGGCTTTTGCCCTCTCAGTTTAGTTCAGCCACTGATGTTTGTACATTTGCTTTTTTCCAGTTTTTTCAGTGGCTGCTGTTTTGATTTTGTTACACCAGAGAACTAATTTAGGTGGTAGAGGTCGTGTGATCTCAGGTGTTTTTGAAATTAGTAGAGTTGGTGCTTTTCAGGGTTTTTTGGGATTGCAGTAAGTGCCCTTCCTATCCTTTTCTATTTAGGTAGTTTGGGCCCCAACGTTTGCTCATACTATTTTCTGTCTGTGTCAGTATTTCTTCTTGTCTAACCGCCATTACATGTTTGGGGGCTTTCTATGTTCTTTGGGGATCTGCTCCGGGGCAGATAGCTTTCCTCTTTCTATCTTTAGGTGTAGTTAGTTTCTCAGGCTGTGACGAGGCGTCTAGGACCAACGTAGGAGCGCTCCACGGCTGCCTCTAGTTGTGGTGGTTAGTCAGGGTACTGCAATCTCATAGATTCCAACTGCTCTTGTGTATTTCCTTTTTTACCTGCACTCCTCAGCTACCGAAACATAACAGCACCCCATCTAATCTCTGGATGTTCAGACTTGTTTCCTGGGTAATCTACTCCACTATACATTGAACAAAGCAGCTTGATACCTCACAAGCTTTATCCAAGTTGTGAAAAGTTTTTCAATCCAACAAAGCAAATCATAGATTAAGAGTAATGTAGACTCAAAACGCGTCAGCTATATATTTAATGCCTATGCTACTATTTTAATGAGGTCATAATAAAGTATCTTTTGCTCTTGTTTCTTTGTAATGCTCCATCCAAGTGCAATGGCGGTCAAGCGTGCCCTCCACCACTCCAATTACTGCCCACTGGACTTTTTAACACAGCCAGATACAGCACTCTATCTTCAGCAATCCCATAGACCAGGGTCGGGAACCTTTTTGGCTGAGAGCCATGAATGCCACATATTTTAAAATGTAATTCCGTGAGAGCCATACAATATGTTTAAAAATGTTGGTCTTACATAAAATGCACACATTTACTTGTATTAAGTTTTAAAGTACAATAAGTCTCTGAATTCTTTTTAATAATTTTGTTAAGCTGTTGCTAACCAATGATGAATAAAGTACTTGCCCTTAATGTGACTTTTGGTGCTGCATGATTTTGCTGATGTCTTTGTAGTCTGGTTGATACGTGGTGAGGTTAAGCTTCATGCAGGTGTTGAGACTTCTATCGGTTAAATGTGATCGTAGGTTGGTCTTAATGTTTTTTATTATGTGAGAGACTGCTCACATGCATATGTAGAGCCAAACATTGTCAGTACAGCAGTATTCGCACGCTGCAGTGTGTGGTATGTGAAGCGTGTTCCACGTTTTCACAATCGGCTGGTCCGCAGGTTGAAGTTTTTTAATTTCTCCCCACTTGTGTTTGCTCGCCAACTCTGTTTGCTGTCGTGCAAGTCTTTCTAAATCTTCATTCAGTGACTTGAACTTATTCACCCACATGTCTGAGGCCTTCAGGTCAGCAGCTTGTAGCTCAATCTCTGACGGAGACACCGGTGATGTAACTGTGGTCGGCGCTGTCCACTCTACACTCGTGTGGATGGGTGATGAACTTAAAAAGACGAGTGCGCTCACAAAATTCTCTAAAGCACGCTTTAAATGACTTAAGGAGATTAGATGTGAAGCCCGCTAGCTCCTGAAGATCAAGATGTTGAGCAGGGTCACTTGCTTCGCATGAATCTTTAAACTCTCCCAGTTTTTTCAAAGTGTAGTAAACGACCTGTTTCAATGTCGGTGATGAATGGTTCTAGCTTGTTTTCAAATGCAAACACTGCTTGTTGAAGGGAGAAGACTGTATTTTCAACGCCTTGCATTTTCACATTGAGCTGATTCAGATGTTCAGTCATGTCCACGAGATAGTAGAACTTCAGGAGCCACTCGGTGTTGGCTAACTCGGGATGCTTGACATTTTTCATTTCAAGAAAAGTCTGGATTTCACTCAGACAAGCCGCAAAACGGCTGAGTACCTTCCCTCTTGACAACCAACGCACATTGCTGAATGACCAGCAACATCACCTCACCAAGCTGCTCACCACACATCTGTGCACAAAGCGCCTCCTTGCTGTGCAGAAAGAGACCAGGATAATTATTCCCAGCTTCATCCAGCAGTGTTTTAAACTGGCGATCATTAAAAGCTCAGGCAACAATAAAGGTGACCACTTGAATGACCAGCAACATCACCTCACCAAGCTGCTCACAACACATCTGTGCACAAAGCGCCTCCTGATGTAGGATGCAGTGAACACTTAGGATAGGTCTCTTTTCATGTTCACGAAGGAGCGCTATGAATCCTTTGGTTTTCCCCACCATGCACAGAGCACTATCAGTACACACCGAAATAAGTTTATCCAGCGGTAGATATTTTCTTTAGCGAGCTCGGTGAAAGACTTGAATAAATCCTCCCTTCTTGTTTTGCCTTTCAAAGGCAAAACAGCAAGACTTTCCTCATGTAATGTCACCAACAGCATACCTTGCAATCACTCTGAACTGGGATAAATGGCTTGGGTCCGACTCTTCCAAAGCGAAAGAAGAATGGTGCTGTATTTATGTCCTTCACTTGTGTTGCCTCAATCTGATTTGCCATGATGATGGTACCATCGTGAACAGTTCTTGCTGACAGAGGAATGTCTTTTATTCGATTATATTGTCTTTAGCCGAAAAGTCGTCAAAGTTCATTGGCAACATCAAGCATGAATGTTTTGACATACTCCCCATCTGTGTATGGCTTTCCATTTCTCACAATTGCTAAAGCAACAGCAAAGCTAGCCGAATTCCAGTCACCTTGTTGGGTCCAAACATGGAGGTGCTGCTGACTAGCTTGCTTTCTGAACAGTAGCTCTTGACATGCTTTCTTCTGCTGTTCCCGGCAGAATATTTCGATGCAAATGTAGTATGGCGTGTGTCGAAGTGCCACTTTATATTTGACTGGTTCATTGATACAATTTTATCATTGCATATTAGACACACTGCAGAACCTGTTCTCTCCACAAAGGCGAATTCCTCTGTCCATTCCTGCTGAAAAGTACAATACTCCTCATCTTTTTCTTTTTAGCCACTTCTGATCCACTCCGGTCGTGTCCACGGAGCAATGTCAGCGGCAGTTAGATGAGTGGTCAGTCATCTGGGGTCTTTTTAAAACTGTTTATGGAAGTCAGGGAGGGCTTAGGTGACCCATTTCTTCTTCTCTCCTCGGAGTTGATTTACTATACATCTGAAAGTGAATGTGAAATGTTACTATCAGTAAGCACAACACAAAGGGATTATAGTGTAATAGATAGTTGTACTTTAAAATGACATTCCAGCAACCGTATGATTCGGGGAGGAAGGTCACAACCAGCTGAGCGTCCAGTGAGCTGGGTGGAGAGGGTCCAAGCGCAGGTATGCGTGCTAGGAGGCTTATGGTCAGTCTCTAGGTGGCCTTACTGAAAAATTGTCAAGAATCAGTCAAAGCAGTACACGAGTGTTTCAACTGATGAGGCTGGGAGAGCCTGTGTTATTAGTCACAATGCTTTGGTAGACAGCAGTGTTTACCCTATTTTTTGCCGGATTTGAAGCTGCATACCAGTGCGGAAGTGGTGAGGAGATGCCGTTTGTAGTTAGGTATTGCTGGGGAGTAGATGAGGCAAGGAGAGGAGCAGAGTGCTGTCCCAGCCGGTGACATGAGGCTCCGTGAGGCTCTACCGGGCAGGCGTGGATGTTCAGGTGCTGCGGTCGAGTCCTGTGATAGGATGGTGACCGAAGATTTCAGGACCTGCGTGACATCACTGATCATGTGTAGACCACGTGACTGCTGCAGGTACGAGGCGCCGTAAGGACCAAACTTATCCTACGCGGTTCTAAAATCATCTGTATCCTTCATTATTTTTTTTTTTTATTTTTTTAAAGATTTGTCTGAGAGCCAGATGCAGCCATCAAAAGAGCCACATCTGGCTCACGAGCCATAGGTTCCCTACCCCTGCCATAGACCATAAAGGAAGTGGCCGTGCTCATGCTTGATCACCACTCCATTCAGAATGGAGCTCTTCAAAGCCCTGTTCTTGGGATCCGTTTTGATCCCAGTAGTAAGAACTTTCTTGGACGACTGTCTTTGAGGGGGGCTCTGTGACCTAGATCTCCTTACAATAAAGACTTTACTACTGCAATTTGTAGCATGACTGCTGCACTCTACAGAAGAGCAGAACTGCGTGCAACTCTACTTCTACTGCATAAATGCTGAAGCTTTGAACGTAAGGGACGTTGCCTTACTCTGCAGTGGAGAAGGTCATTGCTCAAGAGTAGATCCCACTCTAGTTATTTTATGTTCCCCAGTCTGTTCAGTGTAATATATTGTGCTGTAATGATAATGATGCATGGGAAATGTGCCCCTTCAGCATCTTATATGGATCTCCAGTATAGTCCTGGACAACCTTTTTAAACCTATGATCAGCTATCCTTACACTAATGTCATGTGAGGAGGGATCTTGTATGCAGTACTACTTACAATCTGCTGTACCAGTTCCCATTCAATATTAGCGGAGTTGTAGTCTGAGAAAAGCCACTACATTATACGCAGCTATGGTGTTTTGGCTCTGCATACCTCCAGCAGCTTTGGGACCTGGTAACAGTTGCTTTTGGGGTACTAGGCTTCAGACCCCTGCTAATCTGATCATTACCTTATCCTACAGATGGGCCATCTCCATCCTGGATATCACCTTTTTAAATGAGGTGTACACTGGCCATCATATTTACCATGCACCCGGCCCACGGATGCAATCATGTGTTAGCCACATGTCCATGGCTCTGTTGGGGCTTCAGTCTGAAGCCTTGCCAAAAAAAACCTGATTTGGGGTGTACAGTATGCATCAATGGGACCATTGACTATAATGAAGCAGATTAAGTCACTTTGTGCTCTGACATCTTTTGGTTGACTGCTCTTTTCTGCCAGATCTAAAAGGTGGCTACGTCTGAGTATCATTTTTTCAGGGATGCAGATGGGAGCCCCAACAAATCCACTGACGTGAGTTAAAAAAAAAAAAAAATGTGAACAGAGCCTTAAAAATGAAGGTGCATGTGGGGATCCTGTTTCTAGCTCCCTATTTGTCCACGTAGACGTTTAGTGTAACTTACTGATTTGTGACCTAATGGAATAGTAGCAGCTAAATCTCTACCATGGATGTAACGGTGCGGGCGCTGATTGCACACCACCTCCGTACCCTTACCGCTGCAGCTCGCTGCCTCGCTTCACATACAGTATCTTCAGGTTACAGAATGGATGCATTTTACATGAAATTGTGCTGTTGTGTCCGCCCAGCGCTGTGATTACAAGTGAAAGTTGTAATTTGGTTTTGTAATGTTTTGCTTAAAGGTATATTTTATATAAACAGACGCTGTGGTTAAGGCTTACTCCAGCCGAGCTTTGGCTTCCAGAAACTGCACAACTCGTGTCACCTCCAAGAAATATCATTCTATTCCGCAGTCGCAGGGACAAGGCAGCCGGGATGGAACATATGTTTTCAACTATACTGTAGTGAAGCCATTCTACACTGATCTAAAAATAAAGAGACAACAGATGTCTGTTTAACCCTTCTGTCCTAGTTATGTGGGAACCCTTATTCACCCTACAGATTCTTACACAAGTGACGCAGCTTATGGTGACGTGAGGGCTAATGCTGAAAACCGATGAGCAAAATCTGATTTTTTTTAATATGACTGCGACCATCACATACTGTTTTTATAGTGTGTGTGTATGTGTGTGTATGTATGTATGTGTGTGTATGTATGTATGTGTGTGTGTGTATATGTGTGTGTGTATGTATGTATGTGTGTGTGTATATGTGTGTGTATATATATATATATATATATATATATATATATATATATATATATAATAATTTTTTTTTTTTTTTTTTCTGGAAATGGGTAGATTGTGTACATGCATACAATATAATTAGTGATGAGTGAGTATGCTCCTGTGCTGAGTATCTTCCGCATGCTCGAATATGTTAGTCACCCTGACTGTTGAGCAGCCTCAACACATGGTGGGACTGCCTAACAAACAGGGAATCCATGCATGTATTGCGGCTGTCGAACAGCCGCGAGACATGTAGCTGTGGCGACTCGAACATTCGTATTCGAGCATGCGGAAGATACTTTGTTAGCACACACTTATCCGAGCACGCTTACTCATAATTATAATATACACAGACTCCATTCTGAAATTGTCCCTGTCCTGATAATACTGGACCCTGTACAACAGTTCTATGGATTTAACCTAATAACAACCAAGTATTGTATTATATATTTTTTTTCTTCAATTTCTTTTTTATAATTTAGTATATCAAACAAGGTGTCTATAATGGTATAGGTCACAAATAATAACACAAGAAAATGTTAGTACCATTCAACATATACTTGATAGCTTTGAACGTTAAATAGTATATCCGGGACTTTACAAAAAAAAAAAAATGGACCTAAGCACCAACAAGGCAGGTAATTGGAAATTACCTGCCTGTCGTGCACGGTGCTGTTCTTCCCCGGCACAGACCAGTCACATACCGCTCCTGCTGGGAATTCAGCTGACATGACTTCTGGCGTTCTGTAATTTTGACTGACAATTAACTCCCCCAGTTAGGCAGTGGGGATCTGGCTGTCAATCAGAATGATGCTGGAAGTACCACCCCATTGACTGAGCGAAAACATGTCTCCATTCCTTAGACGTGATGTCGGCAGAGGAATCCCCAGCAGGAGTGCTTTTTTTATTTTTATTTTTTAAAGTTTAAATATACCCTTTTTAGTGTTTTTTTTTTTTTAATCCTAAATGACAAGCTCAAATGAAATGAGGTAAGTATCTACATCAGACCTTGCAACATTTGTCCATTATATGACTAAGGCCTCATTCAGATGTCAATTTTTCATGCACATGTGCTATATTATTATTATTTTTTTTTTTCATCATGATGACACTCGTACCTATGACTGGCTATGGGGTTGTTCATGTCAGATTTTGTTTCATCTCCTGACCGAGTGGTCCATCCAAAATTATGGAGACATGTCCAATATTAATCCGTGTCAGATCAAAATCAGCAGTGCAAGTCTATGGGTCAGTGAAAAAAATCAGACTGCATTCGAAAACCATCCATGTGTTGTCTGTTTTTCACTGATTGAAGGTGGAGAAAGTGTTTTGTTTGTTTTTTTTTTTTGCCTTCATCCGTGAAAAAGCTTATGAAACTCTGACCAATCTTACGATCATTCATGACCTATTTTAATGGACAAGAAAACAAACCAAAGTCTGAAAGAGACCTAAATTGATATACGACCTGGAGTTGACTTCGCATTTGGTAGCTGTTCATCTGAACTCCGTATATGGGGTCCGAAAATGTCAATGCAAATGTAGAATGCAATTTTGAAAGAATTTCCAGAAATAAAATATTTGGTAACCTATTCTTGGGATAGAAGTGGGACTTGAACAGGTCATCTCCCATTATTGCCCATCTCTGGAAGAGTGAATTGTGTGTTTGGAAACATTAGTTGGAGTACTGTATTGTACTTAATTATGACTGCACGTTCATTACAAGGATGTTGGGCTCACTAGGTGACGAGGAGGGGGCTCTAAACCTCATATCCGGGTGGGCACACTGACCCTGGCATTGGTGTTGGAAGGCATGTAGAAAGCGAGGACAGATGAAGTAAGACCCAACAGGGATGGAGGAAAGTAAAGCACAGTATGCTTAGAATGTGGCGCACACTGAACATATAGGTCTACAGTCTCAATCCCAAGACACATATAGGTATCTTAATAGGTCTGAAATAGGCCTAGGGAAATGTCATTGACTCCGGGCAACTAGCAAAACAAACCCCTTTTGCCGTATATTGTTAAATTACTTTGGACTATTCGGACATGTCAACCCCAATCGTGAAAGTAAGTGTGTTTACAGTAATTCAATGTGCATTCTGCTCAGATTGTACTTAATTACCCAGTTGGTCACCTGCCCTCAATCTGACTGATCTTGTTTTAAACTTACTGAAGATAAAACTATTCCAGCCATTCTCACTAGCAGACTGGGTTCTTCTGCATTTTAAAAAGCTTGGCAATGCATCTCAAGGGAGGACTAGCTGACTATTTAAGGGGTTGTCTGGTACTGTTCTATTGATGGCCTAGCTATAGGTCCTCAATATCAGATTTGGGGGGTTGTGACACTTGACAACCCCCACCCGATCAGCTGTTTATGGTGACTGTGACGGTTGGATGTGATCAGCTAAAGGATGTGAAGACCTGGCTCCATCAAATTTATAATGGCCGCAGTAGGGTAGTTGATGGCGCTGTGTAGTTCTGTTCTGCAACTAATCATATGTGGATGCTAGAACAGCTGATTGGCAGCTTTAGTCATGCATTTCAGAAATTGAGAGAAATGGCGCTACCTTTTGATTTCACCATTTAGCATTTTGAAGTTCCCTAAAGCTTGGCATAGAAGAGAACCTTTTTATTTGGGTCTATCTTCAGTAGTGCATTGCCTCCTGGTTTCCAGCTTGCCAGCGGTTACAGTGCTCCTCATGATTGACAGCTTGGCCCAGGAACACAGCAGCTCTGCTGATCCAAACTCTGCTCAGAAACCATCTCTAGCACATTCAGAACAGCAGAGGCTCCCTCTGGTGGTTACAGACAGTACTGAACCTTTCAGCGAGGAGTGGCAACCTGGGATCACTGACTGGTCTGATATAAGGGAGGTTCCCTCCCATGATGGTTGCCGGTGATCAATTGTTCTTGTCTCATTTGTGGTTCCTGGTTCATTTGGAAGCTTGCTGGAGTCTTGCCTGCATCTCCTGCTTTCAGATAAGATATTTTTTGCTTTTCTTTTTGCATTGTTTTCTGCACTTTTGTGGAGGTCAGCCAGGTCCCCTCCTGGGGCCTGAGCTGCTCACAGTTTATCTGCAGCCACTGTTATTTGCTTTTTCCTGTTTTATCAGCGGCTGCAGCTTGGGTTTGTTCACACTGAGATCTGATTTAGCGGGTGGCGAGATCGTGTGATCTAAAGGGTATGCCACACTAAACAATATCGCTAACGGGATCGCTAAAAAACGTCACTATTTAGCGATCCCGTTAGCGATGTTGTTGTGTGCGGCATCTACCAGCGACGAGGCCCCTGCTGTGATGTCGTTCATCACAGCGATCGTTCCGGACCCTATTTTCGTCGCTGGCGCCCCGCTGGTAAGTATCAAATCGCTGAGTGTGGCACCTTTTTTAGCGATTTAGCGGTACTTTTGTACCGCTAAAGTCGTTAAGGAGATCGCTAACCGCGATAGCGTCCTAACGACATCGCTAAAATAGGTAGCTACTAGCGATATAGAAACAATCCCGCTAGCGATCTCATTAGTATGCGACGCTAACGA
The DNA here is from genome assembly GCA_033576555.1 of Oophaga sylvatica. NCBI lineage: Eukaryota > Metazoa > Chordata > Amphibia > Anura > Dendrobatidae > Oophaga > Oophaga sylvatica. Next base: position 77,424,196 of record JARQOD010000002.1, on the reverse strand, counting down.
GATCGCTAGCGGGATTGTGTAGTGTGGCAGTACCTTCAGTATTTTTGTAATCAGAATTGTTGGATTTTTGTAGGGTTTTGTGGGTTGCAGAAAGTAATCTCTCCTTTCCTATCCTATTTAGTCAGCTTGTGGCCCCAGCGTTTGCTCAATCTATTTTCTGCCTATGTTTGTGTTTTCATCTTGTCTAACCGCCATTATATGTTTGGGGGCTTCCTATTTTCTTTGGGGATCTGCTCCGGGGCAGATGGCTTTCATCTTTCTGCCTTTAGGTGTAGTTATCTCTCAGGCTGTGACGAGGCGTCTAGGATCAACGTAGGAGCGCTCCACGGCTACCTCTAGTTGTGTCGTTAGTTTAGGAATCTGCAACCCATCAGTTACCAACATCTCAGGTGTTCTGCTGCCCTGCTGTTGTTCCTGTCCTCCTCAGCTACCGAAACACAACACTCTGCTTTCTCAGATGCTCCTAGCAAGGAAAGCTTTGCCTTTGCAGCATCAGAGGAGCATAGGTGCTCTAAATCTGTCCAGATCTCGCGATAGTTGTGTTTTAAAACCTCCATACACTTTTTGATGGCAGTTGGCTAAACGATGGTTCTGACAGCAGCTGCAAGCATCTCACAGAACTCTCCCATACACAGGGGTACTTGCTTTGCTGAGTGTTCCTGTGGTCTGTGTGAGAGCCGCTGTGAGACATCTGATTTTGGACTGCCGATCCTTCTTATCCTTTTTGTTTTCTAGGTGATAAGCCACCATCAAAGAGTTGGGTGGAGAGGAGGAGGCAGACAAATTAAACTATCTGCAGAACCCTTTGATATTGGCAGATTCAGATCATGGTTTTCCAAATGTATCTATGTATTGGGGAGGGGAAGTCAACTGATGAGTCAAAAGCCAAAAAACCTCTAGTATGACCATATAGGTAAGGCTCCCATACGTGTCCAAGCTAAAATCCATGTGATCCACCCAACATACTTTGTACTATATGACGGACGCCTTTATTCGTGTATCTCTAGTCTGCTCGATAAGGGTTTCCATTAGAAGGAAATAAACCTTCCTATCTGAGGATTTCCGCTGTCTACAATGTTTTAAACGTATCCTTTAACACCTATTTGTCTGAATATTTTAATTTAACACAAAAGCACTGAAGTCTCTTGCATCTAAATAAGTGGTGCGTTAAAAAATCCGTTTGGAAATATTGCTGAATTTTAAAGTCAACCACAGGCAAAAAAAAGTATGTATGATTTAAAACATGTGCAATACACATCTGTGGACTAGTGCAAAAATAAAAAGGTAGTTTACATTTTGCCAAAAGCTGCAATGTTAAAAAGTGTTTGTAGTCAAATGATCTGACGTTCTGCAAATGTGTTGGGTATGGTGTGTTTGTATTAAAAATATCCTCAAATTGCAAGGTCTCTGGCTGCTCTTCTGATACCGATGCCCAGACTAAATATACAGTACATTCCAAAAGTTTGGACACACCTTCTGATTTAAAGATTTTTCTGTATTTTCATGACTATGAAAATTGTACATTCACACTGAAGGCATCAAAACTATGAATTAACACATGTAGAATTATATAATTAACAAAAAAGTGTGAAACAACTGAAATTATGTCTTATATTCTAGGTTCTTCAAAGTAGCCACCTTTTGCTTCGATGACTGCTTTGCACACTCTTGGCATTCTCTTGATGAGCTTCAAGAAGTAGTCCGCACGGAAAAAATGCGAATTTGCTGCGGTTTTTGTGCGGATTTGCCCTGCGGTTTTACACCTATGATGGAATGGGTGTAAAAAAATGCTGCGGAATCCGCACAAAGAATTGACATGCTGCGGATTTAAATCCGCAGAAAATTCAGCAGCATGTGCAGTGTTTTTTTTCCCCATTCACTTTCATTGTACTGTACATGATTTGCGGATCCGCTGCGGATCGCTAGCACAATCCGCAACATGTGCACAGACCTTAATGTGAACGTAGCCTTACATGGCAAAACTCATGCAGCCAGTGCCTGATACATTCTGCGCAATCCAGGGGTAGCGTGTGTCTGCTGTCAGGGTCCTTCTTAAGGATATTTGGAGCAGAATATTAATACAACAATGATTAGTAGTGATCAGTCCTGTGTGGGGGTGGCAATATGGCAACTTGAAGTAAGTAATAAATTATCTAATTTTAGATTAATTGTATACCCACCTGCAGCTCGCCTCTGTATAATTCTTGTATCCGTGCACTCATCGCAGCAAGAACAGTCTGAGCTTTCATTGGTTTTATGCCTACATACAGCAGCCACTGTAAATGAGCAGAGCTGCTGGGAAAAGTCACATATTTTGAAAAATATCGCAAAATTTGTCTCTAAATGTACTATAGTCCAACTCTGATTCTACCTCAGCAATTTTTGCAACGTTTTTAAAAGTCACAAATGTTGACTCGGCAGAAGACATCTGGAAATCTTAAATCGTGCTTAGCATGGCTAATGGGTGGGGAGAGACTTCAAAAGACACAAATGGAAAGGTGAGTGAGGTGTAACACAAGGCTCAAAATACCGAAATTAAACAAAAACCGGGCAAATGCAGTAATGAATCGGGCCCTAGGTTTTTCAAATCCCATGCAATCTGATTCTATTATTGACCATAAGGTTATTTTGTCATGAGAAATGTCACTCTTTGATCTGGATTCTTTTAAGACCTAATATAGTTATGCAACTTTTTAATTTATTTTGTGTTCAGTTCCTCAGTTTCTGGGCTCTTTACATTTAAAGAACATTCCTATTTCTTAACTAAAAGCAAAGCTTGAAAAATTACACATATGGTGTCTACAGTCTAGGCAAACTTTTGGAAGCTAAACTAGATCTGGAGAGGTGGGTTGGTCACCCTTTACACATTAGATTGTCGGCCAGGAAGAGGAGTAGGTCCTGTAAACAATAGACTGTTGGCCAGGGTGGTGGGTGGGTCCTGTACACAATAGACTATCTGCCGAACCTGTCTCTGTTGGTGGGTTCAGCCAACGTTTGTCCAATCTGTATGGGGGGCTTGAAATCTATTGTCCACAACTCAGGCAACATCTATACTCTCCTCCATTCCAGCAGTGTTGGCACTGGCTCTCCCATGGGTTGTGTGATATTGTCACACAATCCCTGCCACAAATTAGTAGCTACTTCACTTGCTTCCTCCAGATGTAGATGATTTGTCCGAAGGTGGAGAGAATGAAGAAGCCACTGAATAGCTGCAGGGATTGCGTTGCATAAAAATGTTATGTGATCCATGGGAGAGTCAGTACCGACGCCGCTTCAACGGCATTGACACCATAAGTAGCTATAGGTGTTTTGGAAGGGGGGAAACTGGAATTAAACCTGCAAGAGAAATTGACATTGTGTATTGGAAAACATGAGAAAATGAAGGAAACATTCTGTGATAAAGATCCCTGTGATCGAAACGCGTAGCCTTGTCCTGAGCTTGTCCAGGAGCATGCCATTATTCATGTTTTTATGAATCAATAAAGATGAAGATTTTATTGAAGCTGGATCCCTTTTTCCTTCATTTTCTCATGTATCTTCACGTTTGATCAAGCGGAGGATCCGTGCTTCTACAAACCGGTGAGCTGGTTAGCGTTCTTATATTTGGAAAACACACTGCTTGTCAGTTTATGCTGTAAAAAAAAAAAACGTTGGGCGTGAGATTTCTAGAAATCCCATCAACTTTGCTGGAACTGTAAGATGATGAGTTTCTGGTTTGTTTTTTGCTATGCAAAAAAAACGCATTGTGCGATCTTAAAGCAAACCTGTCACCAGGTTTGGCAGATAAGAGACACGGCCATCACCTTTCATGGCTGGTATACAGCATTATAGAATGCTGTATATCTGCCACCAACCTGCAACCTGACCTGTAAGAAGAAAAAGAGCTTTTATTATACTCCCCTGTGGAGCGGTTCGATCCGAGGGGTGTCATTACTTTTTCTTGGTCCGGTGCCTCCTTTCTTCTTGCGATCGCCATCCTCCTTCTTGGTTCGTGTCGATTACTCGACCCTTCGTCATTCACACAGTCTCCCCAGCATTGTGCTCCTATCAGGCATGCTTCTCTGCCCTAAACATGTGACATATTAAAACATTTTTTTCCTAGGGGCGTGGCCTGGCAGCTCATGGCACCAGCAGCATAATCTTGGAGTGCTATGATCCCCAGCTTTAAAGCAGCACACAGGCAAGCTAATAGCCCGAAATCCCCAGCATCAGACTCGCCACCTCAGATGCCAAACCCAGGTGAACCAGAGGTCAGAAACAGGCAGCCCTCACCTATGAAGGTGACAGACTTCTTCCCCAGGGACCCGCATGCTGCAGCAGCAGAGAAGATGGCGTTGTCCAGGGCCTCCTCACCCCGCTCCTCACACTTGCAGGTAATCTCTGTAGGGAGAAGGGGAGATGCTGGGGCAGCATAATCAGCAGATATACAGTGCCTACAAGTATTATTCAACCCCCTGCAGATTTAGCTGGTTGACACATGCGGAATTAACTTGGCATCGTGACATTTGTACTGTAGATCAGCCTGGAAGTGAGGAAATGCACTGCAGCAAAAATTTTTGTTTTAATTTTTTTTTTTTTTTTTTTTTTTTTAAAAAAACGTTAAAAGTTAATTCAGAGTGTCATTTATTATTCAACCCCTCAAACCACAAGAATTCTGTTTGGTCCCTCTAAAGTATTAAGAAGTAGCTCAGGCACCAAGAATAATGAGCTTCACATGTGTGGATTAATGATCTCTTTTGCCAGCCTTTTCTGACTATTTAAGACCCTCCCCAAACTTGTGAACAGCACTCACACATGGTCAACATGGGAAAGACAAAGGAGCATTCCAAGGCCATCAGAGACAAGATCGTGGAGGGTCACAAGGCTGGCAAGGGGTACAAAACCCTTTCCAAGGAGTTGGCCCTACCTATCTCCACTGTTGGGAGCATCATCCGTAAGTGGAAGGCTTATGGAACTACTGTTAGTCTTCCACAGCCTGGACAGCCTTTGAAAGTTTCCTCCCGTGCCGAGGCCAGGCTTGTCCGAAGAGTCAAGGCTAACCCAAGGACAACAAGGAAGGAGCTCCGGGAAGATCTCATGGCAGTGGGGACATTGGTTTCAGTCAATACCATAAGTAACGTACTCCACCGCAATGGTCTCCGTTCCAGACGAGCCCGTAAGGTACCTTTACTTTCAAAGCGTCATGTCAAGGCTCGTCTACAGTTTGCTCATGATCACTTGGAGGACTCTGAGACAGACTGGTTCAAGGTTCTATGGTCTGATGAGACCAAGATCGAGATCTTTGGTGCCAACCACACACGTGACGTTTGGAGACTGGATGGCACTGCATACGACCCCAAGAATACCATCCCTACAGTCAAGCATGGTGGTGGCAGCATCATACTGTGGGGCTGTTTCTCAGCCAAGGGGCCTGGCCATCTGGTCCGCATCCATGGGAGGATGGATAGCATGGCCTACCTGGAGATTTTGGCCAAGAACCTCCGCTCCTCCATCAAGGATCTTAAGATGGGTCGTAATTTCATCTTCCAACAAGACAACGACCCAAAGCACACAGCCAAGAAAACCAAGGCCTGGTTCAAGAGGGAAAAAATCAAGGTGTTGGAGTGGCCTAGTCAGTCTCCTGACCTTAACCCAATTGAAAACTTGTGGAAGGAGCTCAAGATTAAAGTCCACATGAGACACCCAAAGAACCTAGATAACTTGGAGAAGATCTGCATGGAGGAGTGGGCCAAGATAACTCCACAGACCTGTGCCGGCCTGATCAAGTCTTATAAAAGACGATTATTAGCTGTAATTGCAAACAAGGGTTATTCCACGAAATATTAAACATAGGGGTTGTATAATAATTGACCCACACTTTTATGTTTAAAATTTATTAAAATTCAACTGAGCAACATAACTTTTTGTTTTGTAAGATTTATGCTTCTGTTAATAAATCCTACTCTCGTTTGCAGTTTGAAGGCTCTAACTTATTTGCATCTTATCAAACCAGCTAAATATGCAGGGGGTTGAATACTACTTGTAGGCACTGTACCTCTTACTAAAAGAACAATGGAGTCTCTACTGGCCTCTCTGAGGAAATCTCTGCAGGCTGACCTGAGGTTGATGGTGGAATATATTATAGGGGAAATATCATCTCTGGGTGAACGCACAGACCATCTTGAATCCAAAATGGCTGAGCTTACTAAATCACATAACAGCCTGATTGAAGAACATGAAGCCCTAGAAGAAGAGATGATTGTAGTCGAATAAGAACTTGGATCTGGAAGATAGGTTGCGTTGGAATAATATTAAGATCTGGGGAATCCCAAAGTCCATCTCAGGCCAGGATCTGCCTTAAGTTCTTTGATAAATTCCTGGGGGAAGTGCTACCAGGATTGGAGCCACATGAACTAATAGTTGATCGCATTCACGGAGTACTGAAACCAAAAGCCTTAAACCCCAGTCTCCCAAGAGATGTTTTGGCAAGAATATACTTTGCGGGCACTAAAGAAGCCTTTATGCAAGCTCTAAGGAAAAGGCCTGCTATTCCAGAGGAGTTCCAGCATCTCTGTTTTCCTGACCTATCAGCCAGGACACTTGCCAAAAGAAGGGAATTCAAACCATGCACTTTGGCTCTAATGAAGGAGGGCATAAGATACAGATGGGGCTTCCCAGTAAAGCTGACAATCCACAGAGGAGAAGACATCCATGTCTGCTTATTCTCACCCCATGCAGAGAAATTTCTCTCATGGGGAATTACTCCTGTGAAGGATCAGGAGCATCAGAGATCCTCAAATATCAACCATCCCCAGAAGAAGCTGAACCCAGAATGGGACACTGTCTGATTCTATTACCCACTCACTTGAATGGCATATGTGTGCTTGCACCTTTCTTTTTGCTTGTCATATGGAGCTGGGGATTCGTGCACCACTTGTTGTATTGACTGATCATTGTTTTGATCTTCCCCCCAATATAGAAGATTTATTTCTATTACTGAACCTTTGACTGTTTTTTTTTTTTGTTGTACTTTTTTTCCTTTTTTCTTATTCTCCTTCCCTACACAAGCCTAAGGGTGTACCATACTGCCCTCTCATGGTCATAGAATGTGCTTACCGTTTTGTTTGCAGGCTTTTCTTCACTATTTATTGTTCTTAATGATGCCACTATTAGTTATATATATATTAAAATATTGTCTCTTAATGTGAAGTGATTGAAATTCCCCAGGTAAGCGATCCCACCTGTGGAAAGATCAGCAAAATGGCAGCAGATGTGATCTGTAGCCAAGAAACCCATCTACTGGCACCAGACACGCGTAGATTAAACAATGATAGATTCCCACACAGATTTTTTGCTTGCCACAATAACAAGCGAGCTGGTGGGGGTATACTGGTTAAAAACTCAGTCCTGTTTTCACTTCATAACAAAATAGAAGACCCAGTGGGTAGATTTATTATCCTCCACTGCTCCCTAAATGGTGTCCAATTTACGATAGCCTGTTTATTGTTTATGCACCTAATTCTTCCCAGATTGGGTTCCTTAGATCGTTTCTACAAAAATGTAAAGACTTTGCTAAAGGTCTACAACTAATAAGGGGGGGATTTTAATCTTCAGATGAATAGATCAGTAGACTGTTCCCAGCCAGTGCGAAATAGGAAGGAAATTGGTTCCATTATTAAAGAATTTTTGTCTTCATGATGTATGGAGAAACACGCATGGTTTAGAGAGGGATTATACTTTTTTTTTTTTTTTTCTCCCCAGGCACGACTCTTAGTCTCATTGATCATATTTTTGTTAATGATAACCTCCTTCTTCGGTGTAAATCTGCTTATATTAGTATTGCGTCCTGGTCTGATCATGCCCTAATCTCTATACATATTGCGGATGCCTTATTAGTCCCAAGATCTGTTAAATGGAGACTCAATGAATATTTACTGTCTAAAAAAGACACTGTAGATTTGGTTACAACACAACTCCAGGAATTTTTCTCCACCAATGACAATGGGGCAACCTCTGACGAGATAGTTTGGGAGGCTCATAAAGCCTTTGTTAAGGGGGATCTTTATAAAAGTGGCGGCAGTGGAAAAGAGAAATAGAGAAAAGAAATTACACAATTGGACATCTGAAGTAATCTAGAAACATTAAATATAAAACACCCCTCAGGTAAAAAGGCTTAAGAAATAATTCAAACTAGGCAACAAATTAGGGGATTACTACTATTTTCTTATGAGAAAAATCTAAAGAAATACAAATCACAATACTATGCCATGGAGGACAGAGCGGGGAAATTACTTGCCAGAAGGATTAAAAAGATGTTCAGAAGTAGGATAGACTTTTTGGATAAAAAGGACGGGTCTAGGACATTCCACCCAATTGAGATTGCTAATGAATTTAGGCAATATTATAGTAAACTTTATAACTTAAGGGAGGATGCGAATGTCCCTCAACTACAAATTCCCTCCATTGAAGGTTATCTTCAAAAATTACACCTTCCTGCAGTCTCACAATCCCAACTTGACCTTCTTAATGCACCCTTTACCCTACAGGAGATCAAGGAAGCAATGTCGACATCTAAAGAGAACTCAGCTCCCGGTCCTGATGGTTTGTCCAATCTATACTTTGACCAATTCTCATGTATTCTATCCCCATTTTTACTTAAAACATTTATATATTGGCAAATATTAGATCCATAAGCCCCCAGAACCTTGAAGCTAGTATTACAACCCTTCCTAAACCAGGAAAGAGCCCCACTTCTCTTAGCAAATTTCGCCCTACATCTCTTTTAAATTGTGATTTAAACCTATATGCTAAAATTATTGCTAAAAGACTGATGCTAGTTCTGCTGACTTGGTCGACTCGGATCAGGTTGGGTTTGTTCCTGGACAGCAGGCCAAAGATGGAGTCCGACACATCATTAATATTCTGAAAACACTGGAAAAGAGAGGCGGCCCTGGTGTTCTCCTGTAACTTAATGCCGAAAAGGCATTTGACGGTTCACTGGGGCTACCTGGAGGAGGTTTTAAACAAGTTTGGTTTGATAGGTCCAATTAAAAATGCAATTCTTTCCATGTATTCAAACCCAGTTGCATCAGTTAATGTGGCAGGTTTCCGGTCTGGGAGGTTCTCCATATCAAACGGGACTCGTCAGAGGTGCCCACTTTCACAAGTAATTTGCGCTGGTGATGAAACCCCTGGCGGCGTCCATAAGATCCAACCCGAATATTCATGGAATTCAGATAGGGACTGTGTCCAATAAGGTTGCTTCAATGGAACAGTGGTGGGAGTCGACTAGATGGATTTGGAAGTCCTCTTCCTGTATTAACCACGTGGAGCAAATTAAAAAGATTCAGTTAGATTGGTATATGTGCCCTTTAAGGATTGCATCTTATTCTCCCCAATTTTCTTCCACATGTTGGAAGGGGTGTTAACTATTGGGGGATATTGTCACGGGTGTGTCGCTGCGAAGATCGTCGCGATTGCACACCCTGACTTCGCACAGCTGAGTTTCTGGTGCTGGGTGTTTTTCGGCACTGAGGGGGTTAATTCTTTCTCTGTGCTGGACTGACCAGCCTCGCTCAGCTGCAATTAATGTTTTGTTAATTGGTTTCCTTCTTATACCTGCCTGTCTGCTGGGGAAGTGTCGGTGAAAGCATTCATGCAGACCAGCAGAGCGGATCGTATTGAGAAGTCTAAGCTAAGAATACCTGTTGTGGTTTTCTCCTCTCCTCGCTTTATTAGTTATCTCCCTACCCGTTTGTGTTCCCTCTGTATTGGTAGTTTTGTATGCAAGGTGTTCTTTTATTTTACCCCTTGTACTGTCTCGTTTGTCTTATACTGTGTGTGAAGGCAGATACCTTCCTGATCCCTGTGGTGGTAATCAGGGTCCTTCTCAGGACTAGATTACAGTGGTTAGGGATTCACAGGAGATAGGGTTTATGCTGGTGGCCTGGACCTCTGTACCATCAACAGTACCTCCAGGTAGAGGGATTAGCCAGGACCCCAGCTTAGGGTCAGCATAGATCCCGGTTCTCCTGTATTCACAGACAGCGTGACATTTTTACCGACCCAAATTTAAGATTCTCCCCAGCCACCATGGATCCAGTAGCCAGTCTAGCTCAGCAGTTGCAGAGTTTGTCCATGGAGCTGAGGGATGTTAAGTCCAAGGTTTTGTACCCCCCGGAGCAAGCCAGAACTGAACCTAAAGTAGCTCTCCCGGACAGGTTCACTGGAGGGCGGGACAAGTTTTTTGCTTTCCGGGAGGCATGTAAATTGTACTTTCGGCTGCGACCTCGGTCATCTGGGAGTGAAGATCAAAGAGTGGGAATTGTCATCTCGCTCCTACAAGGGGACCCCCAATCCTGGGCGTTCTCTCTTCCCCCGGGCTCCCCGGCTCCAGTCAGTGGATAGATTTTCGCAGCTCTGGGTCTTGTATATGATGACCCGGATCTGGTCTCCCTTGCTGAATCTAAGTTACGTAGGATACAGCAGGGAGATCGTCCGGCAGAGGAATTTTCTTCGGAGTTCCGTAGGTGGGCCACGGACACCCAGTGGAATGACCCAGCTCTTAGGAGCCAGTTTTGTCAAGGTTTATCTGACAAATTAAAAGATGTGTTGGCGCAGTATGACCCTCCCACGTCACTGGAGGCCGCTATGGTCCTTGCTATTCGCATTGATAGACGGTTGCGGGAGAGGTGCGGGGTAACTCCGCCCCTGTGATGACTCCACCTTCCTCAAGGGTCCCTTACACGGAGGTTCCCCTGGTCAGTCCAGAGGAGCCTATGCAATTAGGAGGGACATCATTCTGGGGGAGGGGATCGGTGGGGCGCCACAAAACAAGAAGTTGTTTCTTCTGTGGAAAAAAGGGACATTTTATTAGGGGGTGTCCATCCCGTCCTTTGCAGAGTGAGAAGTCACCGGAAAACTATTGAGCCCAGATTGTGTGGTGGACGGCAATCTGGGAGTAAGTATTTCGTCCCTAAGTTCGTCTCAGTTTCTCGTACCGGCGGAGGTGGTGGTGGGTGCGAGAACTGAGAGGATATCTGTTCTTCTGGATAGTGGGGCCGGGGCTAATCTGGTGGATGCTCGCTTTGCCCGGGTTCAAGGTATGCGATTGTGTGGGTTGGCTAAACCCGTCCCCATATTCTCGATCGACGCCAGACCTCTCGGTCAGGGAAGTTTTGTGCAAGCAGTGCATAACATTGATCTTCAAGTGGGGGCGCTACATAAAGAACTGTTGTCTTGTTATGTGTTGGAGGGTCTTCCCACTCCTATAGTGCTGGGCCTGCCTTGGCTAACTAAGCATAACCCGGTTATTGATTGGCAATCCAGAGAGATAAGCCAATGGAGCGATTTCTGTAATAAAAACTGCATGAATACGGTCATTGGTGCGGTCGCTCCTAGGGCCTTACCTCCATTTCTGGTGGACTTTGAGGATGTATTCTCGGAGGAAGGGTGTCAAGAACTACCTCCTCATCGCGAGTATGACTGTGCTGTTAACTTGATCCCTGGGGCCAAGTTACCGAAATCTAAGTTGTATAACCTTTCTGGTCCTGAGAGACAGGCCATGAAGGATTATATTTCAGAGAGTCTGGCTAAGGGCATATTAGACCTTCATCTTCCCCGGTGGCCGCGGGGTTCTTCTTTGTGAAGAAAAAAGATGGAGGCCTACGCCCTTGCCTGGATTTCCGTGAGCTTAATCGGATTACGGTACGAGATCCGTATCCGCTCCCACTTATTCCGATCTCTTCAATCAGATCGTGGGTGCCAAATGGTTCTCTAAGTTGGATCTCAGGGGGGCGTACTGTTGTGAATGGGTTTGAGATGAGTTCTGAGCAGAGGCTTCCTCTGGTGGTTACAAGCGGTGCTGGTCTGTCCAGTGAAGATTGTGAGGATTGTGAATCAGGTGTTACTGACTGGTCTTATATAAGGGAGTCACCTTCCCATCAGGGTTGCCGGTGATCAATTGTTCTGGTCTCAATCCTTGAATCCTTTTTCCCTTGTAGCCTGCTGTGTCGTGTCTGCATCTCCTGCTATCAGATAAGACATTTTCTTCTTTTTGTTTTTGTGCTATATTTTTGCATTTTGTCCTGCACTTCTGTGGGGGCCTTCAGGGTCCCCTCCGGGGGCTTTTGCCCTCTCAGTTTAGTTCAGCCACTGATGTTTGTACTTTTGCTTTTTCAGTTTTTTTCAGTGGCTGCTGTTTTGATTTTGTTACACCAGAGAACTAATTTAGGTGGTAGAGGTCGTGTGATCTCAGGTGTTTTTGAAATTAGTAGAGTTGGTGCTTTTCAGGGTTTTCTGGGATTGCAGTAAGTACCCTTCCTATCCTTTTCTATTTAGTTAGTTTGGGCCCCAGCGTTTGCTCATACTATTTTCTTTCTGTGTCAGTATTTCTTCTTGTCTAACCGCCATTACATGTTTGGGGGCTTTCTATTATCTTTGGGGTTCTGCTCCGGGGCAGATAGCTTTCCTATTTCTATCTTTAGGTGTAATTAGTTTCTCAGGCTGTGACGAGGCGTCTAGGACCAACGTAGGAACGCTCCACGGCTGCCTCTAGTTGTGGTGGTTAGTCAGGGTACTGCAATCTCATAGATTCCAACTGCTCTGGTGTATTGCCTTTTTACCTGCACTCCTCAGCTACCAAATCATAACAGTATCACCGGCCAAAAATTTAATATTGTATGGTACTCACAGAAGGGAAAAATATTGTGAAAGAAAAAAAAAAAAAAAAAAAAAAAAAAAGGTTGTCAGATATATTTTTCTGTTTGTTGCATTTTTTTTTTTTTCCCTCTGTATCTCTGGGTGCTGGGGAGGATCTTTTCTCTCAATGGAGTTTGCACAGTTGTCTGGCCGTGTGGATCAGCTTGCCACTGAGGTTCAGAGTATTGCTGCATATCTTGCTAGGTTGCCTGTTGTGGAACCTAGGATCCCCATGCCAGATTTGTTTTTAGGGGATCGAGCTAAGTTTCAGAATTTCAAAAATAATTGTAAATTGTTTTTTGCCTTAAAATCTAAGTCCTCAGGGAACGCAGCGCAGCAGGTTCAAATTGTCATCTCTCTCCTGCGCGGCGATCCTCAGGATTGGGCTTTTTCCCTGACACCCGGGGATCCTGTTTTGAGTGATGTTGATGCATTTTTTCAGGCTTTGGGGTTATTGTACGATGAGCCTAATGTCACTGATCAAGCTGAAAAAGCGTTGTTGGCATTAAATCAGGGGCTTGATGACGCTGAGTTATACTGTCAGAGATTCCGTAGGTGGGCAGTCCTGACCAAGTGGAATGACGACGCTTTGGCGGCCCTTTTCCGGAAGGGTCTGTCAGATAATGTAAAGGATGTTATGGTGGGATTCCCTGTCCCCTCTGGTCTCAATGATTCTATGTCATTAGCGATTCAAATTGACAGACGTTTGCGTGAGCGGAGAAGTATGCGTGGAAAAGTGTTGCCTTGTGAACCTGCTTCTGAATCCATGCAGTGTGATAGAGTGGTTTCTGGGGCACAGCGTCATGAGTTTCGAAAGCGCAATGGTTATGTTTCTACTGTGGTGATGCCTCTCATGCTATTTCAGTCTGCCCTAAGCGGGGAAGACGTTTTGCACGCTCAGTTGTCTTGGGTAGTGTTCAGACTAAGTTTTTATTAACTGTCACTCTGATATGCTCTCTGTCCTCATTTTCTGCTCAGGCTTTCGTTGATTCTGGAGCAGCTATTAACCTGATGGATTATGATTTTGCTAAACGTTGTGGGTTTCCCTTGATACCCCTACAGAAGTCTATTCCCCTACTGGGGATCGATTCTACCCCTTTGGCTGAGAATAAACCTCAGTTCTCTACTCAGGTGATAATGAGGGTTGAACCTGATCACCAGGAGTGCTGCAAATTTTTGGTTCTGTATAATCTGCATGATATTATCGTACTGGGTTTCCCTTGGTTACAGTCTCATAATCCTGTTTTGGATTGGAAATCTGTGTCTGTAACCAGTTGGGGCTGCCAATGTGTTAATGCCAACACTCCTGTTTTTTCTGCCTCTCCCCAGGCTCAGGATGTTCCTGACTTTTTGATTGATTTTTCTGATGTGTTTAGCGAAAGTAAATCTGCATCCTTGCCTCCCCATAGGAGCTATGACTGCGCTATTGAATTAGTGCCGGGTAGTAAATTCCCTAAAGGTCGCCTTTTTAACTTGTCTGTACCTGAACATGACGCTATGCTGTCTTATATCAAGGGATCATTAGAGAATGGTCATATCAGACCATCCTCTTCACCCTTAGGTGCCGGTTTTTTCTTTGTGGCCAAAAAGGATGGTTCAGTAAGGCCTTGTATTGATTATCGTCTTTTGAACAATATTACTGTGAAATATCAATATCCGTTACCCTTGATTTCTGACCTGTTTTCCAGGGTGAAAAACGCTACTTGGTTTACCAAGCTTGACCTCAGGGGGGCGTATAACCTTATTCGCATTAAGCACGGGGATGAATGGAAGACGGCATTCAATACCCCTGAAGGGCATTTTGAGTACCTAGTGATGCCCTTTGGGCTCACTAATGCTCCTTCCGTCTTCCAGTCCTTCATGAATGACATTTTCAGGGATTTTGTGGACAAATTTCTGATTGTTTATTTGGATGATATCTTGATTTTTTTCTAATGACTAGGACTCTCATGTGAAACATGTTCGAACTGTATTCCAGATTTTGAGAGAGAATGCTCTCTATGTGAAGGGATCAAAGTGTCTGTTTGGCGTACAGAGGATCTCATTTCTGGGATTCATTTTGTCCCCATCTGTTATTGAAATGGACCCGGTCAAGGTTCAGGCCATCTGTGATTGGGTCCAACCTACTTCATTAAAGGCTCTTCAGAGATTTTTGGGTTTTGCCAATTTTTATCGTAAATTTATTGGTAATTTCTCGGTTATTGTTAAACCATTAACTGATTTGACCAAAAAGGGTTCTGATGTGGTGAATTGGCCTCCTGAGGCAGTCTCTGCATTTCAGGAACTTAAGCAAAGATTCACTTCTGCTCCTGTTCTACGGCAGCCTGATGTTTCTCTGCCATTTCAGGTGGAGGTTGATGCCTCTGAAATTGGGGCAGGTGCCGTTTTGTCCCAAAAAGATCCAGAGACCTCTAAAAGTAACCCTTGTGCCTTTTTCTCTCGAAAATTTTCTCCTACTGAACGTAATTATGACGTGGGTAATCGGGAGTTATTGGCCATGAAGTGGGCTTTTGAAGAGTGGAGACATTGGCTGGAGGGAGCCAAACATCAGGTGGTGGTCCTTACGGACCATAAGAATCTGGTCTATCTGGAATCTGCCAAGCGACTCAATCCTAGACAGGCCAGGTGGGCCTTGTTTTTCACACGTTTTAATTTTGTGGTTTCCTTTCTTCCTGGCACTAAGAATGTTAAGGCGGATGCCCTCTCGAGGAGTTTCCTTGCGGACTCTCCTGAGTTATCTGATCCTTCTGTTATTTTGAAAGAGGGTGTAGTTCTTTCCGCCATCTCGCCCAATTTGAGACTTGCTCTGGAGGGGTGTCAGGAGGATAGGCCCGAGTGCTGCCCTGTTGGAAAATTGTTTGTCCCGGACCAGTGGAAAAAGAGTGTGATGTCTGAGATTCATTGTTCCGCATTGGCTGGGCATCCCGGAATTTTTGGTACCAGAGACTTGGTTAGTCGGTCCTTTTGGTGGCCTACCTTGTCTCGTGATGTCAGGGAATTTGTGCAGTCCTGCGGGACTTGCTCTCGCTCCAAGCCTTGCTCTCGCTCTAGTGGTTTGTTGATGCCATTGCCTGTGCCCAAGAGACCATGGACCCATATCTCTATGGATTTCATTTCCGACCTTCCTGTTTCTCAGAGAATGACCACCATCTCGGTAATTTGTGATAGGTTTTCCAAAATGATACATCTTGTGCCATTACCTAAGTTGCCTTCCTCCTCTGAATTGGTGCCGTTGTTCCTTCAGCACGTGGTTCGTTTACACGGCATTCCTGAGAACATTGTGTCTGACAGAGGAGTCCAGTTTGTTTCCAGATTTTGGAGGACTTTTTGTTCTAAACTGGGTGTTCAATTGTCTTTCTCCTCGGCATTTCATCCTCAGACCAATGGTCAAACTGAGAGAACAAACCAGACATTGGAGACTTATCTAAGATGCTTTGTGTCTGCTGATCAGGATGACTGGGTCTCTTTTTTGCCTTTGGCTGAGTTTGCTCTTAATAATAGGGCTAGCTCTGCCACTTTGATGTCTCCGTTTTTCTGTAATTCTGGGTTTCACCCTCGATTTTCTTCAGGACAGACGGAGGCTTCTGTCTGTCCAGGTGTTGACTCTGTTGTGGAGCGTATGCAACAGATTTGGGACCAGGTAGTGGAGAGGTTGTCCCTCTCTCAGGAGAAGGCCCAGCGGTTTGCCAACCGGCATAGGACTGATGGTCCTCGGTTTAAAGTAGGGGACTTGGTCTGGTTGTCCTCAAAAAATATTCCTATGAGAGTAGCATCTCCTAAATTTAAGCCTAGGTTCATTGGACCTTATAAGATCATGGAGATTATTAATCCTGTTTCTTTTCGTTTGCCTCTTCCAGGGACATTTAAGATCCATAACGTGTTCCACAAGTCCTTGTTGAAGAGGTTTGTTGAGCCAGTGGTTCCTGCTGCTGTGCCTCCTGACCCTGTTTTGGTTGAGGGCAATCTGGAGTATGTGGTTGAGAAAATATTAGATTCTCGTTTTTCTAGACGGAAACTCCAGTATTTGGTTAAATGGAGAGGTTATGGTCAGGAAGACAATTCTTGGGTGTTTGCTTCGGACATCCATGCTAGGAGACTTATCCGTGCGTATCATAGAACTCATCCTGACCGACCTGGTTGCTCAAATGAGGGTTCGGTGACCCCTCCTCAAGGGGGGGTACTGTTGTGAATGGGTTTGAGATGAGTTCTGAGCAGAGGCTTCCTCTGGTGGTTACAAGCGGTGCTGGTCTGTCCAGTGAAGATTGTGAGGATTGTGAATCAGGTGTTACTGACTGGTCTTATATAAGGGAGTCACCTTCCCATCAGGGTTGCCGGTGATCAATTGTTCTGGTCTCAATCCTTGAATCCTTTTTCCCTTGTAGCCTGCTGTGTCGTGTCTGCATCTCCTGCTATCAGATAAGACATTTTCTTCTTTTTGTTTTTGTGCTATATTTTTGCATTTTGTCCTGCACTTCTGTGGGGGCCTTCAGGGTCCCCTCCGGGGGCTTTTGCCCTCTCAGTTTAGTTCAGCCACTGATGTTTGTACTTTTGCTTTTCAGTTTTTTTTTCAGGGCTGCTGTTTTGATTTTGTTACACCAGAGAACTAATTTAGGTGGTAGAGGTCGTGTGATCTCAGGTGTTTTTGAAATTAGTAGAGTTGGTGCTTTTCAGGGTTTTCTGGGATTGCAGTAAGTACCCTTCCTATCCTTTTCTATTTAGTTAGTTTGGGCCCCAGCGTTTGCTCATACTATTTTCTTTCTGTGTCAGTATTTCTTCTTGTCTAACCGCCATTACATGTTTGGGGGCTTTCTATTATCTTTGGGGTTCTGCTCCGGGGCAGATAGCTTTCCTATTTCTATCTTTAGGTGTAATTAGTTTCTCAGGCTGTGACGAGGCGTCTAGGACCAACGTAGGAACGCTCCACGGCTGCCTCTAGTTGTGGTGGTTAGTCAGGGTACTGCAATCTCATAGATTCCAACTGCTCTGGTGTATTGCCTTTTTACCTGCACTCCTCAGCTACCAAATCATAACAGCGTACAATCTTATTAGGATGAAGGAGGGGGATGAGTGGAAGACGGCGTTTAACACTCCGGAGGGGCATTATGAGAACCTTGTCATGCCATTTGGTCTGAGTATTGCCCCGGCGGTGTTTCAACACTTTGTAAATGACATCTTTCGCCACCTAATGGGACAGTTTGTGGTCATATATCTGGATGATATCTTAATTTACTCGCCAGATCTTGTGTCTCATCAGGAGCATGTTAGGCAGGTGTTACAGATCTTGCGGGATAATAAACTACTCCAAATGGGAGAAGTGTGTGTTCGCCGTACAGGAACTTCAGTTTTTAGGATTCCTGGTCTCAGCATCCGGTTTTCGTATGGACCCTGGGAAAGTGCGGGCAGTTCTTGAGTGGGATCTGCCAGAGGATCTTAAGGCATTACAACGTTTCCTGGGGTTTGCTAACTACTACCGGAAATTCATTCGTAATTTCTCCTCCATAGTTAAACCTCTCACAGACATGACTAAAAAAGGGACGGATTTTTCAAAGTGGTCTGACAAGGCTTGTCAAGCGTTTTCCCTTTGAAAAAATGTTTTGCTTCTGCACCCATACTTGTTCAGCCTGATGCGTCTCAGCCATTCATTGTTGAGGTGGACGCTTCCGAGGTAGGGGTGGGAGCGGTATTGTCACAAGGTTCGTCCCCTGGTAAATGGCATCCATGCGCCTTCTTCTCTAAAAAATTGTCGTCCGCTGAGAGGAATTATGATGTTGGCAATAGGGAGCTCTTGGCCATTAAGTTGGCTTTTGAGGAGTGGCGTCATTTTTTGGAGCGGGCAGTCCACCCAGTCACCATCATTACTGATCACAAAAACCTGCTATATTTAGAGTCCGCTAAACGTCTGAATCCCAGACAAGCTAGATGGTCGTTGTTTTTTACCAGGTTTAATTTTGTCGTCACATATCGTCCTGGGTCAAAGAATGTTAAGGCGGATGCCTTATCTCGCTGTTTCCCTGGGGCTGGGAATACGGAGGACCCGGTTCCAGTCCTTCAGGAAGGGGTGGTGGTGTCGGCAGTATGCTCTGAGCTTGAGGAGGAGGTATTGGAGGCTCAGGGGGACGCCCCTGTAGGACCTCCAGGGAGACTGTTTGTTCCAAATCAGTTGCGACAAAGGGTGATCGAGGCACACCATAATTCAGCTTTGGCAGGACACCCAGGGAGTAAAGCAACTGAGGATCTCCTCTCGCGCCGGTTTTGGTGGCCTAACTTACATAGGGAGGTGGTAACTTTTGTCCGCATCCTGCGAGGTTTGTGCGCGCTCTAAGACCCCACATACCCGTCCGTCGGGGACCCTCTTACCTTTAAAGATCCCGGAGCGTCCGTGGACTCATCTGTCTATGGACTTCATTACGGATCTCCCGCCATCTTCGGGTAAAACAGTCATACTCGTTGTGGTGGACAGGTTCAGCAAGATGGCACATTTTATCGCTCTTCCTAATGCTAAAACTCTTGCGCAGGTGTTTATTGGGGAGATTGTAAGGCTTCACGGGGTACCCTCCGATGTGGTGTCGGATCGGGGGTCTCAGTTTGTGTCCAAATTCTGGAAAGCATTTTGTACACGGCGGGGAATGCAGTTGTCATTTTCATCGGCTTTTCACCCGCAGACCAATGGTCAGACAGAGCGTCTGAACCAGAGCTTGGAGACATATCTCCGGTGTTTTGGGTCAGAGAACCAGGAGGACTGGGCTTCTTTCTTGCCTCTGGCGGAGTTTGCTCTAAATAATAGGCGGAGCGAGTCCACTGGTAAGTCCCTGTTTTTTGGGGCATATGGTTTTCACCCCCAGTTTTGTACTTTCAATAGGGGGGGCTCTTCTGGGGTTCCTGAGGAGGAACGGTTTTCGTCGTCACTTGCTTCAGTGTGGAGAGGAGTGCTGAATAATCTGAGTACTATGGGGAACCGATACAAACGTATGGCTGATAGGAGGAGAGTGTCTGGTCCGGACCTAAGTGTGAACGATCTGGTATGGTTGTCTACCAAGAATATTAAACTTAAGGATCCCTCCTGGAAACTGGATCCCAGGTTCATCGGGCCATACAAGATCAGTGCTATAATTAATCCGGTTGCATTCCGTCTTGACCTCCCTCCTACATTTAAAATTCATAATGTGTTCCACAGATCGTTACTTAAGAAGTATGTGGCGCCGGTGATACCTTCACCTTTACCTCCTCCTCCTGTGGTGGTCAATGGTAACTTGGAGTTCCAGGTGTCGAGAGTCATCGATTCACGTCTGAATCGCCGGTCCCTTCAGTACCTTGTTCATTGGAGGGGGTATGGTCCTGAGGAGAGGACGTGGGTTTCTGCGTCGGATATTAACGCAGACCGATTGGTTCGGGCCTTCCACCCTACTCACCCAGATAAACCCGGCCCTGAGGGTCCTGAGGCCCCTCGTAGAAGGGGGGGGTACTGTCACGGGTGTGTCGCTGCGAAGATCGTCGCGATTGCACACCCTGACTTCGCACAGCTGAGTTTCTGGTGCTGGGTGTTTTTCGGCACTGAGGGGGTTAATTCTTTCTCTCTCTGTGCTGGACTGACCAGCCTCGCTCAGCTGCAATTAATGTTTTGTTAATTGGTTTCCTTCTTATACCTGCCTGTCTGCTGGGGAAGTGTCGGTGAAAGCATTCATGCAGACCAGCAGAGCGGATCGTATTGAGAAGTCTAAGCTAAGAATACCTGTTGTGGTTTTCTCCACTCCTCGCTTTTAGTTATCTCCCTACCCGTTTGTGTTCCCTCTGTATTGGTAGTTTTGTATGCAAGGTGTTATTTTATTTTACCCCTTGTACTGTCTCGTTTGTCTTATACTGTGTGTGAAGGCAGATACCTTCCTGATCCCTGTGGTGGTAATCAGGGTCCTTCTCAGGACTAGATTACAGTGGTTAGGGATTCACAGGAGATGGGGTTTACGCTGGTGGCCTGGACCTCTGTACCATCAACAGTACCTCCAGGTAGAGGGATTAGCCAGGACCCCAGCTTAGGGTCAGCATAGACCCCGGTTCTCCTGTATTCAGAGACAGCGTGACAGATATTGGGCGTATGTGGTGGTTCTGCCCTAAGGTCCAGGTATTTTGGAGAGCGGTGGAGAATCTCATTAACTCTCTTACGGGTATTAAATTAAATCTCTTGGGCCAATTAGCAGTCCTTAACATTGGTATAGACGACCTTCCTTTTCCTGTAAGAACCTGTGTTTCTTATATTCTTATTGCTGCCAGACAATGCTTAGCACTTTGTTGGAAGACTCCCAGGGTACCTACCTTCGCTGATTTGATAGACAAAATGAATATACATTACCAATATGAATCAATCCTCACTTTAAACCTGTCACATAGAACCAATATAGAGAAAAGGTGAGCCTTGTGGAGTGCTTCGCAGTGGGCCTATATACCTAATATTCCCTGAATTCAGTTTTTGCAACTCTAGAGATCTAAGAATGCATACTTCATTTGAAAGATCTAGTTTCTCTTATGGCGTCCTGTTTATTGGTTATATTGTTATTCCCATGCTCCTGATGAGGCGGTGGATGGTCTCCTGAGAGAGATCTCCTCCCAGACCTGGACTAAAGCATCCGCCTCCTGGACAGTCTGTGTTGCAACGTGACATTGGTGGATGGAGCAAGACATGATGTCCCAGATGTGCTCAATTGGATTTAGGTCTGGGGAACGGGCGGGCCAGTCCATAGTTTCAATGCCTTCATCTTGCAGGACCTGCTGACACACTCCAGCCACATGAGGTCTGGCATTGTCCTGCATTAGGAGGAACCCACGGCCAACCGCACCAGCATATGGTCTCACAAGAGGACTGAGGATCTCATCTCGGTACCTAATGGCAGTCAGGCTACCTCTGGCGAGCACATAGAGGGCTGTGCGGCCCTCCAAAGAATGCCACCCCACACCATTACTGACCCACTGCCAAACGATGTTGCAGGCACAAGATCGCTCTCCACGGCGTCTCCAGACTGTCACATGTGCTCAGTGTGAACCTGCTTTCATCTGTGAAAGAGCACAGGGCACCAGTGGTGAATTTGCCAATCCTAGTGTTTTGTGGCAAAGGGCAAGCGTCCTGCAAGGTGTTGGGCTGTGAGCACAACCCCCATCTGTGGACGTCGGGCACTCAGACCATCCTCATGGAGTCGGTTTCTAAGCGTTTGTACAGACACGTGCACATTTGTGGCCTGCTGGAGCTCATTTTGCAGGGCTCTGGCAGTGCTCCTCCTGTTCCTCCTTGCACAAAGGCGGAGGTAGCGGTCCTGCTGCTGGGTTGTTGGCCTCCTACGGCCCCCTCCACGTCTCCTGGTGTACTGGCCTGTCTCTTGGTAGTGCCTCCAGCCTCTGGACACTACGCTGACAGACAGCAAACCTTCTTGCCACAGCTCGCATTGATGTGCCATCCTGAATGAGCTGCACTGCCTGAGCCACTTGTGTGGGTTGTAGAGTCCGTCTCATGCTAACATGAGTGTGAAAGCACAACCAACATTCAAAAGTGACCAAAACATCAGCCTGAAAGCATTGGTACTGAGATGTGGTCTGTGGTCCCCACCTGCAGAACCACTCCTTTATTGAGTGTGTCTTGATAATTGCCAATAATTTCCATCTGTTGTCTATTCCATTGGCACAACAGCATGTGAAATTGATTGTCAATCAGTGTTGCTTCCCAAGTGGACAGTTTGATTTCACAGAAGTTTGATTTACTTGGGAGTTATATTCTGTTTGTGTTCCCTTTATTTTTTTGAAGTTTGTGTGTATGTATGTGTGTATGTATGTGTGTGTGTGTGTGTGTGTATGTATATGTGTATATATATATATATATATATATATATATATATATATATATATATATATATGTATAGACACTGGCGCTCACTAATTAGGACAAAGTATATGTGCTTGAACCTGATGTAAAACCACTAAGGAAGCTGCTGGTGATGTTAGACAGGTACTGTGCACACCTGTCATGTCTAAAATTGAAAGAAAGGGGGATAAATCACCGCGCTAAATGGAGGTACTCACTTGAAGAAATGTTGGTGATATCGTGGATAATGGTTCCAGCCGTTGTAGAATAGGCAAGGAATAATAAATTCCCCTACCAGAAGGATGTATATATCTGCAGGAAATGATAGAGTTTTAGGAACAGTATACAAGTAGAGGTGTATTCCCTTAGACCAGTATATATAGGATCAGTACCTTTCTTCCTAAATGGTGCTGGAGCAGATAGTACCCAATTTGATGAAGGGGTTAAGTTGTCTGTCAGGAAATGGATCTGCTGGTGTTGCAGTATGCGGAGCTTTAATAGAGGGTTTTATTAAGTTATAAATAGATACCTGTAGATAGCCCTTTAATACACATATATATTTGAAGTATCTACAGGTATCTATTTATAACTTAATAAAACCCTCTATTAAAGCTCCGCATACTGCAACACCAGCAGATCCATTTCCTGACAGACAACTTAACCCCTTCATCAAATTGGGTACTATCTGCTCCAGCACCATTTAGGAAGAAAGGTACTGATCCTATATATACTGGTCTAAGGGAATACACCTCTACTTGTATACTGTTCCTAAAACTCTATCATTTCCTGCAGATATATACATCCTTCTGGTAGGGGAATTTATTATTCCTTGCCTATTCTACAACGGCTGGAACCATTATCCACGATATCACCAACATTTCTTCAAGTGAGTACCTCCATTTAGCGCAGTGATTTATCCCCCTTTCTTTCAAGTGTAATAAACTCTCACCTGTGATGTTTTAGCCCCTGGAGATGCACTTGTATAATACATAGTGTCACGACTCACGACACAGCTGTTGGTTGACCCGAGACCATGGACGCTTTCCCTGTCCCAAACACTAGGGGGCACCCTTCTCCCTGGGATACTTCTGAAGGTGAAGATGCAGGGGCATGTACCCTTGCCTTATCTCCTGAGTTAGCCATCCGTCTGTTCTCTTCCCCTACCCAGGGCATCAGGGCGCTACTGTACACCGTAGTACACCAACTCGACAAACAAGGGTTAACAGAAAACTCCAGGCATACAAAATATTCACTCGCATATAATAGAGGAATGCATCAGGGTGTGGAGTGAGGGGAATAAACTAAAATAGAAAAAGATAGGGAATTAACACACATAGAAACCAAGCAACAGTCACTTATAACTCCTTGAACTCTCCTTCTCATATGTAGTCCTCTCCCTCCGTTAGCCATACATCAAATACTAGCTCTGACAAGGATTTGTAACAGAGCCCAGATTATAAAGGGGGAAAGGAGTGGCTAACTGAGCTCAGCTGTGAGCACAGGGATTTCCAACATGGCTGATTAACCCCTCTTCTGCCAGAAGAAATAAACACATTGAAAATGAAGAAGTGCTTCTTCTCCGCATCGGAGTAGGAGCAATCAGATGCTGCGGTATTCTGGCTCCACACTGTAGCGGTAACCCCGTGACAGAGAAAGGTGCAGGCTTGAAATCCAAGGTTACTAAGATACCGGCTAGTGAGCTTGAACTGTGGCATGGGGCCTGGTTGTTCGTATTTACACCCCTGTGTAAGTATACAACCACTACCTACTTGCAGTTCTCCAGCTGACGCTTGCATTGTGGATTAATGTAGGGTTATCCAGTTTGACCTATTTTTGGTCATGGAATGTAAGGAGCTATGATAGAGGCATAATCAATTTATTTTCCTAGAAGCTTTGGATATTAATCTTCCTTGATTTCTGCAGAGTACTACCTAAAGCGAGTAAGAAGACGGGATCTGGCTTTTATTTTCCGTACATGTTTAGTCTAGTAATGAAGCCGACACTTTGGCTGATACTGAGGAGCAGCAAATGTGATGTATCATCCATACGATAAAATATTAGCTGGCAGCGTTATCCGTTGTACATTTACGGTGACCAGTTTTTAATCTCAGAAGTCGTGTTACCATTTAGATGTATGATCTGGTGTAAATTTATATAATGTATTGGCCTTCACCCTTCCCCAGCATTCACCACTTACATCCCAGGAGACGCTAATTCAATAGTACCTTGACTTGTGGTTCTGTGCAGAAAATTAAATATTTCTAGCATATATTATATATATGTTTTTTTTGTGTGTCATGTCAAAACATCCAGTGGCTTCCAATTGACTATTTCATTTGGCCTAACTAACGTCTAAGCTCTCATATTACTCTAGGTAAGCATAATGTATAACAAGCAATCTGTAATGTACGCTCACATCTGTTAATTCAATTGTGTCACACGCCGAGATCTCATACAAAGTTCAGTCCATATTTGAGTAGACTGTGTAACGCCAGTGCTAGCATCCACTCGAGCACCAGGATATTAAGTTATAATTGCAATTGCTATATATAAAAAGCTGTCTCTGCCGTCTGGATATTAACTCCTTCAGGACTGGCTAATTTTATGTTTTAGAGGGGTCTTCTCAAATTATTATTGGATTAAATTGCTTTAATTTATTACCATGAAAATAAGCACAACTGCAATTGACTGTTTTTTTTTTTTTTCAATCTGCTGTCATCCTCTTGCTGTGAGAGCTTTTAGCTTTCTTATTGTACAGCTGGTTTCCATGGTCGGTCACTAGTGTCTTCCCAGACCTTGGCCGAGAGAGTGCGCAATAGTAACATTTCAAGAGAAGAGTTAACTACTCTAACATACCAACCACCTGTTTCCAGCCCATTCATTTCTATAGTCATCTGTTCACCTACCTCCTGACTAGCTGCTGTTATAAATCTTATAAATAACAATCCGGGGGGAGAATCAACTTTAATACATTAATATGTAATGTTTACGTACCGTAATATAATGTAATATAATATATATTTTTTTTAAACGGGCAACTTTTTGTATCGTTGTGCTATGTGAATGTGTCCATGGTATCTCTTGGGGATTAACCTGTTATATCTTAATTTGCAGCGAGGATTACTCATCGAACAATCTAACTTTCCATGGCCTTTGGATCCAGCGACTATTTTCACTACTAGGGACTAAAGGCAAGAGACCATGACTTTCCTTTTTACTGTTGGAGGTATGTAAAAAAAATGTTTTCAGTATTACTCTCCAATTCTATTGTCACAATGACTTTCTTTACAAAATCTTTCATCCAGAAGCATAGCTAGAGGTTTAGCACTGAAGGGGGAGACGTATCTGAGTGGGCAGGTAACCAGTTAAGTATTCTTACAACTATGGTGGTGCACTCTACTGTCGGGTATAGGGCAGTGATTTCCAAATTCCAGCCCTCACGGCACCCAACAGATCATGTCCCCACAGCTGCCCTATATACAAAGTGATTGGCCCACATTCCCCCTACAAGTAATATTAGAGGTTGTCCACTACCATCATTGATGACCTAGGTTGCACTTCCGCTGTAAGTGGTGGAGGCCGCTGGCCGGAGATGCTCAATTGAGGAGCTGCTTCGTCTTCTGGTAGTGGCTGCGGATGGGTGCTGCACATCTGCCTCTTATTCAAATCAAGAGGAGCAAGGCATGGTCAGACCAACTGTCATGTGTGCATTGCCACGAAGATCGTCGCGGTTGCACATTTTGACTTCTCACAGCTGATCTGCTGTTTCTTTGTGTTTGGCAGCTAGGGAGTTAATTCTGTCTGTGCTCGGTGCTGGGACTGGGTGCAGTTTCTCCCGGCTGCAATTGATTATTTGTTGATTGGTTTCCTTTAAATTCCTGGTTGTCTGCTTGGGGAGTTGCCAGTGAAACCTTCATGCAGACCACAGATAGGAATGAAT
Source organism: Oophaga sylvatica (assembly GCA_033576555.1). Taxonomy (NCBI): domain Eukaryota; kingdom Metazoa; phylum Chordata; class Amphibia; order Anura; family Dendrobatidae; genus Oophaga; species Oophaga sylvatica. Next base: position 77,397,737 of record JARQOD010000002.1, on the reverse strand, counting down.
CTGTATAGACTTTAGTTGTGAGCTCCTTAGTTGTTCTAAGCTCAACTTGGTTAGAGTTTATTTCCCAGACCATTTATGTTCCTTTGGTGTTTGAGTGTGTATGCAAGCGAGTGTTATCCTGTCTGTCTTATATGTCTAATCTGTGTATTTAGCTGAGATCAGCCCATATCCCTTTGGTGGTAGTCAGGATCCTTCTTAGGACTGATTACAGGGTTCAGGGTCTGATAGGAGACAGGGTTAGGTTGGAGACTTGGACCTCTGAACCATTATCAGTACCTCCAAGGTGAGGGATTAGTTAGGACCCCAGTTTAGGGTCAGGTTAGATCCCGGTCCACCTCTTTCCTGTTTCAGCTCATCAAGTCCTCAAGATTAACCCTGAGTTCAGCAGATATCGTGTCAGGTAAATCTATTCTATACTTACATGCTGATGTTGCTATACTAGTTGTTGTATAGAGTGTTGTTCCTGTATTAATAGTTTACTGACATTGTATACATATCATTAGACAGCGTGACATTTTCACTGGCCATAAAAATTATCTTCAGTTACCATGGATCCAGTAGCCCAGCTGGCTCTGCAGTTGCAGGGATTATCCATGGAGCTGACGGACATTAAGTCCAAAGTTTTGTCTCCCCTGGAGCAAACCAGAGTTGAACCTAAAGTAGCTCTCCCGGACAGGTTCACTGGTGGGCGAGACAAATTTTTCACCTTCCGGGAGGCATGTAAATTGTATTTTCGGCTTCGGCCTCGATCATCAGGGAGTGATGAGCAGAGAGTGGGAATTGTTATCTCACTTCTGCAAGGGGACCCTCAATCCTGGGCATTTTCCCTTCCTCCGGGATCCCCGGCTCTACTATCTGTAGATCAATTTTTTACTGCCCTGGGATTGGTATATGATGACCCAGATCGTGTCTCTCTTGCTGAGACAAAATTACGTAAGATACAGCAGGGAGATCGTCCTGCAGAGGAATTTGCTTCTGAGTTTCGTAGATGGGCCACAGATACTCAGTGGAATGACCCAGCTCTTAGGAGCCAGTTTTGTCATGGGCTTTCTGATAAATTAAAAGACGTTTTGGCTCAGTATGAGTCTCCTCATTCACTGGAGGCTGCTATGGCCTTAGCTATCCGTACTGATAGACGGCTTCGGGAGAGGGGTGAGGTAACCCCACTCCCTGTTGTTTCTCCACCTACCACTAAAGTCCCTTATGTTGAGGTTCCCCTTGTCTGTTCGGATGAGCCTATGCAGTTGGGAGGGACATCATTTCGTAGGAGGGGATTGGCGGTACGCCGCAGGACTAGAAGATGTTTTTTCTGCGGGAAAGAGGGACATTTTGTTGGAGAATGTCCATCCCGTGCCTTGTTGAGCCAAAAGTCGCCGGAAAACTGTTAATCCCAGGTTGTGTGGTGGACGACAACCTGGGAGTATGTATTTCATCCGCCAGTTCTTCTCAGTTCCTTGTACCAGTGGAGGTGGTAGTTGGTACGAGAGTGGAGAGATTGTCTGTTCTTCTTGATAGTGGTTCCGGGGCTAATCTGGTTGACGCTCAGTTTGCTCAGGCTCAAGGTATGCATCTGAGTGTATTGGTCAAACCGATCCCTATATTCTCCATTGACGCCAGGCCTCTCGGCCAAGGTAGCTTTGTTCATGAGGTTCATAACATTGACCTTCGGGTAGGGGCAATACATAGGGAACAATTATCTTGTTATGTGTTGGAGGGTCTACCTACTCCCATTGTGTTGGGACTTCCTTGGTTGGTTAAACATAACCCTGTGATTAATTGGCAGTCCAGAGAAATAAGCCAATGGGGTGAGTTTTGCAAAAGCAACTGCATGAACACAGTCATCAGTGCGGTCGTGCCTAGTACATTGCCTCCTTTTTTGGAGGATTTTGGGGATGTTTTCTCTGAGGAGGGGTGTCAGGAGTTGCCTCCTCATCGCGTGTATGACTGCTCTATTAATCTCCTTCCTGATGCTAAGTTGCCTAAAGCTAGGTTGTATAATCTTTCTGGTCCTGAGAGGCAGGCTATGAAAGATTATATTTCTGAAAGTCTGGCCAAAGGGCATATTAGACCTTCATCTTCCCCAGTAGCTGCGGGGTTCTTCTTTGTGAAGAAGAAAGATGGAGGCCTACGCCCTTGCTTGGATTTCCGCGAACTTAATCGGATTACTGTTCGAGATCCGTATCCACTCCCTCTTATTCCTGATCTCTTCAATCAAATTGTTGGCGCCAAATGGTTCTCTAAATTGGATCTCAGGGGGGCGTATAATCTGATTAGGATAAAGAGGGGGATGAGTGGAAAACGGCGTTTAACACGCCGGAGGGACATTATGAAAACCTTGTCATGCCTTTTGGTCTGACTACTGCACCAGCAGTATTCCAACATTTTGTTAATGACATTTTTCGTCACCTTGTGGGGCTGTTTGTGGTTGTATATTTGGACGACATTTTAATTTACTCGCCAGATCTTGTGTCTCATCAGGAGCATGTGAGACAGGTGTCGCAGATCTTGCGAGACAAACTATACGCCAAACTGGAGAAGTGTGTATTTGCCGTACAGGAACTTCAGTTTTTGGGTTTTTTGGTGTCAGCCTCCGATTTCCGTATGGACCCTGAAAAGGTGAGAGCAGTGCTTGAATGGGATCAGCCAGGGGATCTTAAGGCTCTGCAGCATTTTTTGGGGTTTGCTAACTACTACCGGAAATTTATTTGTAATTTCTCATCTGTCGTCAAACCTCTCACTGACATGACAAGAAAAGGGACGGATTTTTCTAAATGGTCGGACAAAGCTTGCCAAGCCTTTTCCTCTTTGAAGAAATGTTTTGCTTCGGCACCCGTTCTCATCCAACCAGATGCATCTCAGCCGTTCATTGTGGAGGTGGATGCGTCTGACGTAGGGGTGGGTGCTATATTGTCCCAGGGTCCGTCCCCTGGTAAATGGCATCCGTGCGCTTTCTTTTCTAAGAAATTGTCGTCCGCCGAAAGGAATTATGATATCGGCAATAGGGAACTTTTGGCCATTAAGTTAGCTTTTGAAGAATGGCGTCACTTTTTGGAGGGGGCAGTCCACCCGGTTACCGTTATTACTGATCACAAGAACCTGTTGTATTTGGAATCCGCTAAGCGTCTGAATTCCAGACAAGCTCGATGGTCGTTGTTTTTTACCAGGTTTAATTTTGTCGTCACTTATCGCCCGGGGTCTAAGAATGTAAAGGCTGATGCCTTGTCTCGCAGTTTCCCAGGGGCCGGGAAAACGGATGACCCGAGTCCTATCCTTCAGGAGGGGGTGGTAGTGTCGGCTGTATTTTCTGAGCTTGAGGAGGAGGTGTTAGAGGCTCAGGGGGACGCCCCTGCAGGACCTCCAGGGAGACTGTTTGTCCCAAATCTGTTGAGACAAAAGGTTATTGAGGCACATCATAATTCTGCTCTAGCAGGACATCCAGGGAGTAAGGCTACTTTAGATCTCCTTTCTCGCCGGTTTTGGTGGCCTAATGCTAATAAAGATGTTATAACTTTTGTCGCGTCATGTGGGGTGTGTGCTCGCTCTAAAACCCCTCATACCCGTCCGTCTGGGACCCTTTTACCCTTGAAACTTCCGGAGCGTCCATGGACTCATTTATCTATGGACTTCATTACGGACCTTCCTCCGTCGTCAGGGAATACTGTCATACTGGTGGTTGTTGACAGGTTCAGTAAGATGGCACATTTCGTTGCTCTTCCTGCACTCCCTAATGCTAAAACTCTGGCGCAGGTGTTCATTAGGGAGATCGTTAGACTTCATGGGTTGCCTTCTGATGTGGTGTCAGATAGGGGGTCTCAGTTTGTGTCCAAATTTTGGAGGGCATTTTGTTTACGTCGGGGGATGCAATTGTCATTTTCCTCGGCTTTTCATCCGCAGACCAATGGTAAGACAGAGCGTCTGAATCAGAGCTTAGAGACATATCTCCGGTGTTTTGTTTCAGAGAACCAAGAGGACTGGTCTTCTTTCTTGCCTCTGGCAGAGTTCGCTCTTAACAACAGGCGGAGCGAGTCCACTGGTAAGTCCCCGTTTTTTGGGGCATATGGTTTCCATCCCCAGTTTTGTACTTTCAATGGGGGGGGCCCTTCTGGGGTTCCTGAGGAGGAGCGTTTCTCGTCGTCACTTGCTTCTGTGTGGAGAGGTGTATTGAATAATCTGAGTGCGATGGGGAACCGTTACAAACGTATGGCTGATAGGAGGAGAGTTTCTGGTCCAGATCTGAATGTGAACGATCTGGTATGGTTGTCTACCAGGAATATAAAACTTAAGGTGCCCTCCTGGAAACTGGGTCCCAGATTCATCGGGCCGTACAGGATCAGTTCCATAATTAATCCTGTGGCATTTCGTCTGGACCTCCCTCCTACGTTTAAAATTCATAATGTGTTCCACAAGTCATTACTTAAAAGGTATGTGGCACCAGTCATACCGTCACCTCTACCTCCTCCTCCTGTGTTGGTCAATGGTAACTTGGAATTTCAAGTATCAAAGATCATTGACTCACGTCTGAATCGCCGGTCCCTTCAGTACTTGGTGCATTGGAAGGGGTATGGTCCAGAGGAGAGGACGTGGGTCCCTGCGTCTGATGTTAACGCAGATCGTTTGGTTCGGACCTTCCACAGAACTCACCCGGGCAGGCCTGGCCCTGAGGGTCCGGAGGCCCCTCGTAGAAGGGGGGGTACTGTCATGTGTGCATTGCCACAAAGATCGTCGCGGTTGCACATTTTGACTTCTCACAGCTGATCTGCTGTTTCTTTGTGTTTGGCAGCTAGGGAGTTAATGCTGTCTGTGCTCGGTGCTGGGACTGGGTGCAGTTTCTCCCGGCTGCAATTGATTATTTGTTGATTGGTTTCCTTTAAATTCCTGGTTGTCTGCTTGGGGAGTTGCCAGTGAAACCTTCATGCAGACCACAGATAGGAATGAATCTGTATAGACTTTAGTTGTGAGCTCCTTAGTTGTTCTAAGCTCAACTTGGTTAGAGTTTATTTCCCAGACCATTTATGTTCCTTTGGTGTTTGAGTGTGTATGCAAGCGAGTGTTATCCTGTCTGTCTTATATGTCTAATCTGTGTATTTAGCTGAGATCAGCCCATATCCCTTTGGTGGTAGTCAGGATCCTTCTTAGGACTGATTACAGGGTTCAGGGTCTGATAGGAGACAGGGTTAGGTTGGAGACTTGGACCTCTGAACCATTATCAGTACCTCCAAGGTGAGGGATTAGTTAGGACCCCAGTTTAGGGTCAGGTTAGATCCCGGTCCACCTCTTTCCTGTTTCAGCTCATCAAGTCCTCAAGATTAACCCTGAGTTCAGCAGATATCGTGTCAGGTAAATCTATTCTATACTTACATGCTGATGTTGCTATACTAGTTGTTGTATAGAGTGTTGTTCCTGTATTAATAGTTTACTGACATTGTATACATATCATTAGACAGCGTGACACCAACGCAGCGATGTCCTAGTGCTGGAGCACGCAAATGACATCAGAATCCCAGTGTAATGATGTTATCACGTCGTTCCGTCTAGGACTCGTTAAGTGCATTACCTTGCCGCAGACCTAAAGCAATCTTCAGCCCACAAAGCAGATGACTGATGTGCATGGAGAATGTTTCTGCCTACTCTACTTCAGGGCTTAGCTGTGTCGTGCACAGTAGTTACGCTGTTGCGTTGATCTGATGTTTGAGGCACAAGAATTATCCCAAAATTATTTTTTATTTACTATGATATAGTATAATGTTACACATTAAATATGGTTGAAGAAAAACACATCAATCAATTTCAATGGGAAGTGCTAAATGCATATTTAAGATATGTACAACCACAATAAATGATCCCATCTGCCCTAAAAAAAAAACAACTGATTCCTTCCTGATCCCAATTATCGATCTACTGGATCAGACTTTCAGAAAATAACTTTACACTTACATAAGCATTTGTTTTCTTCCTCCCCAAAAATAAATAAATAAAAAATTGAAGCCCTTTAATAAAATATTTATCGGATCCCTGTCAGTCACACCACACAATAGATTCGGATTTTTGCAGGATCTAATGGCCATAACTGGTAATATTGGTGAAAAACAGGAAAATGACAAGTACTGCCACCAGAAGCCATAGGGACTGGACGTCCTGTAAGTTACTACAGTAATTTCTTAGAATTACTGACTATATCCTTTGGCATAAAGCTGATATGAATATCATTTAGTTTAAAATTGTAACATCAAATACCTAAAGAACAGAACTGCATCTCGGATACTTAAGGTGAGCGGCGTCTTTATATTTGAATGAGCAGGTAACAGGAGGCAAGTGTAAGCTGCCGGCTACAATTTTACTAAAACCTGATTTATAGATCCTTTAAGTAATGTGCCACACTCAATATAATAAAATTTAATATTTATTTATTAGAAAATTAATGAAACCATATATCATGTTAAAATATATATCTACCAAGGAAAGGCATAAGCCCTTAAGCCGATCTCTAGGAGAAAGGGTGTGAATAGTCAACGAATATTAATTTGGTGATAGAGAAGAATATTTTAAGTCCATTTAGAAAAAAACTTACACATACTTTCTTTATAGGTTATACACATATGGTATAGCACAATGAATATACCAAAAGGTAGACAAAAGTGTAAATAGTGATAGAAACCCACACCTTTCCGTAAGTGGCTATAAACTGCCACACTCTGCTTTCTTACGGAGAATCACTACTTACACGTCCTACCCTTGATGTGTTCATTGTGTGTGTATTAGTAATGGATAGGTGTCTTATACACTCCCCTCCATTACTAATCTGTGGGCTTGATGTCACTAGATAATACAAAGGTGAAATCAACCCCACAAATATGAACCCCACTTGCCACCGCCAGAAGACAAGTGGGAAGAGCAGGGCAAAGCGCCAGAATTGGCTTATCTACTTTTTTGGGGCTGCTGCGGGCGTCTATTTTTAGGCTGGGAGGGCCAATATCTAAGGCCCCTTACCAGCCTGAGAATACCAACCCCCAGTGGTCTGCTTTAGCTTAACTGGTTATCAAAATGGGGGGGGGCAACCTGTTTAAATTAAGTAAGAAAACCAGCATGGGACCCTTCTTTTCTTAACCAACTTTGCTAAAGCTGAGGGTTGCAGCCCAGGCACTGGATGATGAATAGTCCTATCAGCCACTGCCTGCTCTCTGTTATCAACAGCAAGCAGCACAGGCTGGTAGTAGTAGTCCCTGTCATCTGACAGTGAAGGAGCCACTGCGTTCTGACCGGTGGTAATAATACTGCGTCCAATCAGAGGCAGTGTTTGCCAGGCTGTCATGCACATGTTTGGGTCCCCCATTCTGTGAATAGGGTTCGTGTACTGTTCTGGTATCCGAACCAAACTTTTTATTTTTTAACTGTTTTGCCGAACCCGCCAGACCCAAACATCCAGGGGTTCGCTCCAGAAAAATAATCCGCATTATATCACCAAACTAATGAGCTCCTTACAACCTTTTGTACTTCTTCTAAATGCACCGTTGCTGCTATTGTAATGTGCCCCACTACAGACCCAGGTCAAAAGTCCTCAGTGTATCTGCCACATGTCCCCATATCTTCTGTGTTTTGTTTTTGTAATCAGTGGTGGTCCCGGCATTTGCATCTCCACTGATCAAAACCTTTAGGCTACGTTTCCAACATGACCTTTTTGGGGAGGTTTTTTTTTTAAATATGCAGCGTCAAAAACTCCTCTTGAGAACGTAGTCTTAACATGTTTCTGTGGCATGTTAAGGTTTTCTGAAAGTTTTTTTTTAAAAACTGTGTGTGAGGGGGGTGGTAGCGTTGTATGTATGTGTATATAGCGGTAATTACAGTATGCTCACAACACTCCCTCATTGAAGTGGCCGGTGTACCCAGATAGTTTTTTTTTTTTAGGCAGAACACTGGTGGGGTTTTGTCTGAAGCGTCTTTTTTTGATCTCTTTTGCGCAGCCAAGTTGAAGCCATTAGAAGGATGGACCACTCATCTTTGAGCCGCTTCAAAGCCTGAAATGGTTAAAAGCGGTGACAAAGAACAGAGCATGTGCACAGTGTCATTTTTATATTGTTGGGCATATGTTCACTGTTTACGGTAGTAATTTTTTTTTTCAGTGCTTTTCCAGGCTGGGTCGTGTGCACATACCCTAAAGAATAATACTCAGTGATCTGGAATAAAGCAGATTAGGGATAAAGTGTTTGTATTGTTCCATTTGCATTTTTTTGGGTTAATTTGTGCTTAGAGTGCTTTATTGAAAGCATTATATAATTAGACATTGTTAGGCTACCATATATAGACATGGGAATAGCTGGGCCTTATTCTCAGTAAGGGAACTAACACTATTTTTGCAATATTTCTTGTGAACAATGATGAAGCAATCCCAGCCAAATGTCTGCTGCTTCTGTCACGTAGCCCTGTACGTGGCCTTCTATTTCTTGACTGCTGTAGAATGACCTACAGCTTTGTGTTAACAGAATATAGTGTGGATAACCCCTTGAGCCTCTGTATTAGAATATAATTGTAAAGTATTTAATCAATTCACTCCATTTTCTAGTTGTGTTCTTGTTGTTGGACACAGGTTTTGTCTCTGCTGGTTGTGACTTGATGTAAAGGTCCCAGTGACCAGCTATTCTAGATATACCGCAGTACATATTCACTTTGTACATATAACAGTCTCAAAATCACAATTCTGATGTAACATAGGAGAGTTGATTCCTGGGGGCTCCTTTCCATTTGTCACGACTCACAAGCCATCTCCAGTTTGGTGTCAGTTGAGCATGTGTACTGCCATTATATACAGTGGGTGAAATAAGTATTGAACATGTCGGCAATTTTTGTAAGTAAAAGGATTTCTAAAGGTACTATTGACATGAAATACTTACCAGATGTCGGTAACAACCCATCCAATCCAGGCAAAGAAATCAAACCATAGATTCCATAAATTAAGTTGTGTAATAATGAGAAACGACATCAGGAAAAAGGATTGATCTCACTTACTGAAATTTAATACTTCTTACAAACGCCCTTGTTGGTGATGACCACTTCAAAACTACTCATATGGAGAAACTAGTCGCATACATTGCTCAGGTGTGATTTTTTGGCCCATTCTTCCACACAAATACACTTCACATCCCGAAGGTTCTGTGGGTTCCTTCTATTAATGTTGAGCTTTAGTTCCTTCCATAAATTTTCTATTGGATTCAGGTCCGGTGATCGGCTGGCCCATTCTAGCAGCTTTATTTGAGACCAAGTAAGAGTTTCCTTGGCTGTGTGTTTGGGTTCATTGTCTTGCTGAAATGTCCACCTTTCATCTTCATCCTGGTAGATGGAAGATTTTTAGCAAGAATGTCTTCATTAGTGATGAGCGAGTATTCTCGTTGCTCGGGTGATCTCCGAGTATTTGGGCGTGCTCGGAGATTTAGTTTCTGTTGCCAAAGCTGCATGATTTGAGGCTGCTTGACAGCCTGAATACATGTGGGGATTCCCTAACAAACAGGCAATCCCCACATGTATTCAGTCTGTGAAGCAGCCGCAAATCATGCAGCTGTGGCAACAAACTAAATCTCCGAGCACTTCCAAGTGCTCGGAGATCACCCAAGCACGCTCTGGAAACCCGAGCAACGAGCATACTCGCTCATCACTAGTCTTCATACACTTGTCCATTCATCCTTCCTTCAATCATATGAAAGTTTGTCAGTGCTGTATGCTGAAAAACATTCCCACACCACTATGTTCCCACCTCTAAACATCACTCTTGGTATGGTGTTCTTGGAGTGCTATTCAGTGCCTTTTGGCCTCCAAACATAGTGTCTAGTACGGCATCCTAAGAGTTCAATTTTGGTCTCGTCTGATCAGACTATATCCTCCCAGTATTTCACAGGCTTGTCTAAATGTTGTTGAGCAAACTATAAATGTGCTTGAACGTTTTTTTTGTCCAGCAATGGAGTCTTGTGTGGTGAGCGTGCATACAGGCCATGGAGGTCAAGTGTATTACTTACGGTAGTTTTTCTTTGAAACAATTGGATCTTCTTATACCAGGTCTTTCTATAGCTCTCTCACAGGTCGTCCTTGGCTCTTGGACAACTCTTCTGATAATTATTTTCACTCTTCTGTCTGAATCCTTGCGGGGAGTGTTCAGGTGTGGCCGGTTTAAGGTGAAACGATGTTCTTTCCACTTCCGGATTGAACATGATCATACTGTAGATCCAGTGAATAGTTTATTGCCTTACCATCAATATAAAATGCAAATTTTGACCCTTTGTCATAATTGGATCTTATTGTAGCACTTGGAAAAATCCATCTATGACTGGAGGGGGTCAAAATTTAGCACTTAAACGTTTATTCTTTTTTTACTGATGGTAAATTAATAAATTGAAAATGATCATGGATTCTGTGAATATTTATCTAACTTTTTTATTTTAGTAACCATTTTGGTTCTTTCCTATTTCTACTTAAAAATAAAAGTAAAAATGCACTGTAAGCGATATATACGGTCCCAAGACACAAATAAAAAAAAGTTGGTCAGTCTTCTACAATGGTCACCGAAGACAATCCTGGATCAGGGCAGTCTATGGTCATTCACTCCACTGTCTGTGGTTGTACTACACAAACTCTGATAATGGGAAGTCATGGGTTTTTCATGGACAATCAGTCACCAAATCTTCCCCTGTCAGTAAAAGGCTGGATACATAGGGTCTGATTCATCATCCCATTTGTACCTGTTTTTTTTTTTGCAATATTTTCAGCTTTATATTTTTGCCTTTTGTCGAAGTTTATTTTGTGTTCGCCTGACTTTTTCCCGTTTTGTTTTTCTGATGTTTTCACATCATTTCGAAACGTTGCAAAATTTTTTTTTTTTTTTAAAAATGACAAATGCCAAAAGAAAAGGTGACCTAAAAAAACCTTCCATGATGAATTGGGGCCACAGCATAGAGGCTCCTATGGGGATACACCGGGTGCTCAAAGTGCAGTGTTTCGATTACATCTACAGGATATTAAAAATATTAAAGAATATTACATAAAATGGCAGTAAGAGTTCAAATGCATACACCAACTCAACTTTTGCCCTCAGCGGCAGCTTTTTCCCTGGAAGAAACTGCTGTGGTCGAAACTTGAGTCCAGTGTGTGGACTTGTTTGTACCTACAGTAAGTATGTATAATGCATTGTTCTTGGCTAGATAAAGCTAGTCTTTGGCAATGGTTCCCTGCCACCTTTTCCCAGCACCATTCTAGGTGTTTGACAGGTCTCTGGCATATTTCTCTTATTGTGATTCACCTAGCGCAGTCCTGGGAAGAGATGGTCGGGGATTCTAGCTGGAGACAAGACTAGCCTGGCTCTGTCACAAGCCGCTCTTCCCACCATCGATCTAGGTGAGCGAACATCGTCGGCTCCCTCCTTATTCGGCAAGCTACAGCGCTTACCGAAGAAGCGGCATTGAATACCTGGAGCGCTCCCAATGATCAGCTGTTCGGCGCAGCAGCTGCATGTGTCGCGGCTGTGTGACGGGCACAACACATGCATGGAGAGCCTGTGTGTTGTGACATCACACAGCCGCGACACATGCAGCTGCGGCGCCAAACGGCTGATCAGCCGGCGCTCTCCATGTATCCGGGGCCCGATGCAGCTTCGTCGGTAAGCACTATAGCTTGCCGAATAAGGAGGGAGCCGATGATGTTTGCTCATCTCTAGTAAAGATGCTCCCTTCTTATACCCTGTGTTCTGCAGCAATGTTCTGCTTTTTCTTGCTTCAATGCTGTGCTGGACCGCCTATAGCAGCGTCTTGCATGAGAATGACTTGATAACTTCTTCTGAACTGTATTTGGATGCCACTACTTCTGTTTTTCCTGTGTTGGGTATTTGTAGAGTTTCCTGTTCTATAATTTGGTTTTATAGACTAGGCTTACCCATCGGTTTTGCTAATGACACTACTGGTCATTCCCACAGCGATTAGCAACATCTGGAAAATTAAAGCAGCCAAGCTCCAAAAGAACTTTTTAAATGGACTCCTTTTTGTCTTTAACGTGTCCTGTAAGGAGCTGCTTCTGTGTTTCAAACCTGCAAAACTGCATTATTTCCTAGTAAATGAGCTGTTGACAAGAGCACACAACTTTTTTAGGCAAGATTAACAAATCCCAAACAATATATAGTGCAACTGAATGGGTTTTGGTGGGGAAGAAATCTACTTCTAATTCAGATCGTGCTTGGGCGGAACATCCTCAGTAGGTGGTGTAATGATGGATTTATCAGAATGAAACACAACGCAATATAAAGGACTAAATCTGCTGCAAGAAGGTAAAATAAATAGAGGGGTTTTGCATTTTGAAGTTTTTTTTTTTTTTTTTTCTTTTGAGGCCTTTAGCTGTCTTGTTTCTAAACTTACCGTCTGCTTCTTGTGTATTTTGTAGGTGAGCATTAAGAAGACAAAATTATTATTTTTATACTATAGTCAAATCCTGCAGTCACAGGCCCTGATTCATCAAAGCAATTTCATCAGAATTCTGGATTTAATTACTTTGAAAGTCACTAAATTTTGATGCAAAAGACGCAATTTTTTTAAAAGCAAACTTTTGGCGTTCTTGCCAGTTTCTAAGCGAAACAGGGTGTGGGGGGACGTGACTGAAATAAGATTTCTGGTGTAGCGCACACCACTCGACAAACGGTCTGGATTCACGAAGAGGCATTCACTTATGTGTGAATCGGGAGGGTCTGACTACACCACATCAAGACCAGTGTGAAAATCGCTTGATTGATTTTTAAAAAATGAGCAGAATAATAGACATGCTGCAGATTTGAAAGGTTTTTTTGCAGCATTTTTCACCCATTTAAATGAAGGCAAATGTTTCAAATACTCTGTGCCCATAGCCTTAGGCTACGTTTCCACAATGAGTATTTCAGATCGTTCACACTTGCAATGGAATCAGACAAGTGCAATTCGATAAAAAATGGGATTACATTCGGCCCAATGTTAATCTATGGTGCAGCTGCCATTTGTGATTTTTCTCAATCTGATTCGGCATGCGGAAACAATGGCATCGGATTGCATGCACCCATAGAAGTCTATGGGTGCGTGTGACAGATCGCACTGCCCTTGCATATCACCCGATGGCAGTGGGATTCCTGTAGACGCCGGCAATGGAGGAGATGGAGAAAGTAATTTCTCAGTTTCCTCCGCACCTGTGCTGCGATTCTCTGATGAGAGAGGATCGGAGCACTGACACTTGGTTCTCGCTCTCAGCAGAGCAGGAGCCGGGGGTCATTAGCATATCGCATCCGATGCTCTCATATCCGTTAAGGCCTCCGGCCTTTTGTGTATTGTTGATGATGCAGATGTTCTGCATTTCTTTATCTATTGGCTAAATTTTCATTAACTTTGCGGGAACTGTTAGATGCTGCGTTTTTTTACGCAGGGTCAAAAAAGCACCAAATACTCATAGTGGGAGCTTAGCCTAAGAATTTTCACACAATTTGTTTTTGTGGAGAATCTCACATCAAACTATATACCAAACTCCCCTCTTAAAACGTCAACAATGAATTTTAACATTTTATTCTATATATTCTGTAAATGTTTCCTAAATTACAACGGTGTTTCCTGAAGTGGTTTCCACTTGAGAAAACTTGTCAATTTTTTACCCCAGTTTCTCCATATTTAGCAAAGGTAAAAATATTACACTAAATTCACATGGAGCGTTTCCATTTGGTTTTCTTACCATGCATTTTTAAAGGCCACCATACACATTAAAAACATTGTGTGAAATCAACATTTGAATTATGTAAATGGCTATGGTAGATCTGAAGCCTCTGTCACTCCAGCTCTATTCTCCACTCAGCGCCGCTGCCTCCTTCCTGACAATTCCTTTGCCTATAGTCTCAATAAATATCTATTTGTCCAGTTGTTCATGCCAGGTGTATTGAAATCTCAGAGGAAATGTCCTAAAAAAAGAACACCTTGTGCGATGTGCATGCTGCGTTGATGTCAAAACTGTGTACAGACGTTCTAGAATTTCTTATAAACTCCCAGCAAACTATCTTGGTACAAGGTACCGTATATACTCGAGTATAAGTTGGCCTGAGTATAAACCGAGACACCTAATTTTGCGATGGAAAACGTATTGACTCGAGTATAAGCTGGGTGTGCATTGTCCCCTCATCCCTATCCTTGTATGCATGGCTCCTTATCCCCGTCCTTATATGCATGGTTCCTCATCCCTGTCCTTGTCTTCATGGCTCCTCATCCCTATCCTTGTATGCATGGCTCCTTATCCCTGTCCTTATCTGGATGGTTCCTCATCCCTGTCCTTGTCTTCATGGCTCCTCATCCCTATCCTTGTATGCATGGCTCCTTATCCCTGTCCTTATCTGGATGGTTCCTTATTCCCGTCCATGTATTCATGGCTCCCCCATCGCTGTCCTTGTATGCATGGCTCCTTATCCCTGTCCTTGTCTTCATGGCTCCTCATCCCTATCCTTGTATGCATGGCTCCTTATCCTTGTCTGCATGGTTCCTCATCCCCTGTCCTTGTATACATGGATCCTCATCCCTATCCCTGAATGCTTAACCCACCCATTAGAAAAGCATAAAAAAAAAACCTCCTACTTACCTTTCCTGCGTGTACTCGCAGCATCCTGTTCCAGCGCCAGCAGCTCCTGCGGCCGAGCAATCAAATGTCCCGGCTCATTAAGGTAATGAGTATTCACCTCTCTCCACTCACGGGGGACACGTGATCACTCGGCCGCAGGAGCTGCTGGCACCGGAACAGGATGGTACGAGGGCGCGCAGGAAAGGTAAGTAGGTTTTTTTTTTTTTCACACCTGCTGGAAGCCGGCGGCTGTAACTTTGAGCGCTATAAGAGAAATGAATATTCATTGCCAGTGCAGTGAATATTCATTTTTCTTTAGCAGGGGGTTGCAGCCGCCGGCTCCTGCCTCCTGTGACCCCCCTCCCCCGCCGTCTTTCTGGGACAGTGTATAAGCCGAGAGGGGTGTTTTCATTACAAAAAAAGTGCTGAAAAACTCTACGTATACACAAGTATGTACGGTGATATCTATGATTTTAGATATACTGGAACAAAAGTAATAAAATCTATTTTTTTTTCTACAGCTCTTATGAAAACCCATGCGTTTCCTTGGTCACAGACTACAAATCCTGTGTAGTCTGATCTGACAGCCTTTTTTGACCCCTATCTTTTCACTACTTCTTAAACCCATACAGTTGCTAGGAAGGCAAGAATTAATAGGGGAAAGTAGGATCTGGGAAATAATGCCAAATAGACATTGTCCAGGGTTAAAAAAATAATTTTTTTTTTTTTGTTTTCCCAAAAACCTTGACCATTTGTCTATGACCTATGTCTCAGGTATATACAGGTGCTTCTCACAGAATTAGATAATCAAAAAGTTAATTTTTCAGTTCAATATGAGTTTCACTTTTTCTATTATATAGAGTAATTACAAACAGAGTGATCTATTTCATGTGTTTATTTCTGTTAATGTTGATGATTATGGCCTACAGCCAATGAAAACCCAAAATTCATTATCTCAGTAAATTAGAATATTTATAACACCAGCTTGAAAAATGATTTTAAAATCCAAAATGTTGGCCTACTGAACTGTATGTTCAGTAAATGCACTCAGTACTTGGTCGGGGCTCCTTTTGCATCAATTACTGCATCAATGCGGCGTGGCATGGAGGCGATCAGCCTGTGGCACTGCTGAGGTGTTATTGAAGCCCTCAGCTCTTCTGCATTGTTGGGGCTGGTGTCTCTCATCTTCCTCTTGACAATACCTCACAGATTCTCTATGGAGTTAAGGTCAGATGAGTTTGGTGGCCAATCAAGTACAGTGATACTGTTGTCTTTTAACCAGGTATTGGTACTTTTGGCAGTGTGGACAGGTGCCAAGTCCTGCTGGAGAATGAAATTTCCATCTCCAAAAAGCATTTCAGCTGAGGGAAGTATGAAGTGCTCTAAAATTTCCTGGTAGACGGCTACGCTGACTTTGGTCTTGATAAAACACAGTGGACCTACACCAGAAGATTACATGGCTCCCCAAACCATCACTGATTGTGGAAACTTCACACTAGACCTCAAGCAGCTTGGATTGTGGCCTCTCCACTCTTCCTCCAGACTCTGGGACCTTGATTTCCAAATGAAATGCAAAACTTGCTTTCATCTGAAAAAAACACCTTCGACCACTGAGCAACAGTCCAGTTCTTTTTCTCCTTGGTTCAGGTAAGACGCTTCTGGCGTTGTCTATTGGTCATGAGTTGCTTGACACAAGGAATATAACACTTGTAGCCCATGTCCTGGATACATCTGTGTGTGGTGGCTCATGAAGCAATGACTCCAGCAGCAGTCCACTCCTCGTGAATCTCCCCTAAATTTTTGAATGGCCTTTTCTTAACAATCCTTTCAAGGCTGCAGTTATCCTGGATGCTTGTGCACCTTTTTCTACCACACTTTTTCCTTCCACTCAACCTTCCATTAATATGCTTGGATACAGCACTCTGTGAACAACCAGCTTCTTTAGCAATAAACTTTTGTGGCTTACCCTCCTTATGGAGTGTGTCAATGACTGCCTTCTGGACATCTGTCAAGTCAGCAGTCTTCCCCATGATTGTGGAGTCTACTGAAACAGACTAAGGGACTTTTTTAAACGCTTAGAAAGCCTTTGCAGGTGTTTTTTGTTAATTATTCTAAGTTACTGAGATAATGACTGTTAGGGGTCGAGTTCCCACTTCTGCACAAGGGGAATCTGGAACCATCCCTGCTGCGGTCTCCCATCCTTCTCTGGCCGCAGTGGACTCTGCTCAGCAGAGACATCTGTCCCAGCGTCTCGCCCAGTCTAACATTGTGCAGAGGATTACTGCTGCCTCTCCAGGTTCTGCTATTGTAGCCAGTACTGGTCAGCGGCGAGCAAACGTCTTTAGGACTAAGTCCTGCGTTTCCCCTTCTGAGCATGCCCAGGGTAAGATCTCTCATTGGCGATCAGGGGTCACATGCTCAGGTACTGCAGCAGCTCCTATTGGTCCGCCAAGAAGGTCCTGAAACTACGTGTTCTGGAACAGTTTCTTATTGGTCCTTTTCTGGCAGGTCTTGTAGTTGCTACTATAAAAGGGTTGCATGGCCTTGCGGCCATGCGCTAGTATCAATTGCATTATGTGCTTTGCGCCAGTGTGATCATGCATGCATGTGGTTAGGGCTCGGCTGAAATAAGCCCCTAGAATACCGGCACCTCCGGTGAGGAGATTTGTATGCACGTGTTCAGGGCCTGGCTGAAATAAGCCCCTAGAATACCGGCTTCCCTGGTGAGGAGTTGCTTGTTTGCGTTGCTGAATGCATGATCACAGACTGCTATCCGCACAGCAGTTATCTGTGTATCCCTGTGGTGTTAACAGGACACAGTCTCTATTTCTGTGTCTCTACCTCAGCGACTCTGTGGTGTAACCGAGTTCGCTTATACTGCCATATAGTGCTACAACATCGATGTCTGCAACTCTGTGAAGTAACAGAGTTCGCTTATACCGCCATCTTACGAGCAGCAGGCTCTGCCTGCACGGTGGACCTCGGGCTGCGAACGCACCTATTATTTATATTTATTTTGTGTGTTCCGCCAGCCCTAACAATGACTTTTGGGTTTTCATTGGCTGTAAACCATAATCATCAACATTAACAGAAATAAACACTTGAAATAGATCACTGTGTAATTACTCTATATACAGTTGTGCTCAAAAGTTTACATACCCTAGCAGAATTTTTGCTTTCTTGGCCTTTTTTCAGAGAATATGAATGAGAACACCAAAACTTTTTCTCCACTCATTGACAATAAATGGCTTCACCCAACTGCTAACAAAGTACTGTGTTTTCTCTTGTTAAATCATAATGACAACCCAAAACATCCAAATAACACTGATCAAAAGTTCACATACCCCATTTCTTAATGCAGTGTATTGCCCCCTCTAATAATAATCTTTTTTTTTTATATAGCGTTAACATATTCCACAGCGCTTTACAGTTTTGTACACGTTATCATTGCTGTCCCCAATGGGGCTCACAATCTAGATTCCCTATCAGTATGTTTTTCAGGAGTGTGGGAGGAAACAGGAGTACCCGGAGGAAACCCACGCAAACACAGGGAGAACATACAAACTCCTTGCAGATGTGATCCTTGGTGGGATTCGAACCTAGGACTCCAGTGCTGCAAGGCTGCAGTGCTAACCACTGAGCCACCGTGCCCCTCTAACATCAATGACAGCTTGAAGTTTATTATGGTAGTTGTAGATGAGGTTCTTTATTTTCTCAGATGGTAAAGCTGCCCACTCTTGGTAAAAGGCCTCCAGTTCCTGTAAATTCCTGGGCTGCCTCGCATGAACTGCGCGCTTGAGATCTCCCAGAGTGGCTCAATGATATTGAGGTCAGGAGACTGAGATGGCCACTCCAGAACCAACACTTTGTTCTGCTGTATCCAATGACAGGTCGATTTGGCCTTGTGTTTTGGATCGTTGTCATGTTGGAACGTCCAAGTACGTCCTATGCGCAGCTTCCGGGCTGATGATTGCAAATCTCCCCAATTGTATATCTACGATCTCTATAATGTATCTTGTAGTAAAAAAAAAATGTTTATTTTTAGACCATTTAGGTGAAATGGTCATTGTCTGAAATTAGTGAGATCAGGACATGTGAAAGAACCCAAATATCAATCTAGTCTTGGCAATAAAACTGTAAATGGTCAGTTGATCAAACGTAAGATTTCAGTCTGAGCCGATGTCTGTAAAAGTGTCTTATCAAAGATTGTAGTGTGTAAAGCTATATCTGAAAGAGGACTCCATAACTGTGAATATGAAGGTTACATTAATTCTGTTTTCGGCCATGGCTCCATAGCTTTGTGTGTGATTTTATTATTGTGCACATAAAATGCTATCATTTCTATTACTCTGTCTTGCATTTAACAACTGCAAAGTCCTATTTGCAAAACAAAATGTTATTACTGCGAACACCATGTTATACAGCTCTGTAAAAAATTAAGAGACCACCACATCAAATCCCTGTCATGGGCAGCCCATTCTCCAGACCTGAACCCCATTGAAAACCACTGGAATGTAATCAAGAGGATGATGGATAGTCACAAGCCGTCAAACAAAGAAGAACTGCTTAACATTTTGAGTCAGAAGCAGTGTGAAGACTGGTGGAAAGCATGCCGAGACGCATGAAAGCTGTTTTTAAAAATCATGGTTATTCCACAAAATATTGATTTCAGAACTCTTCCTGAGTTAAAACATTAGTAATGTTGTTTCTAAATTATTATGAACTTGTTTGCTTTGCATTATTTGAGGTCTGGGTTTCTTTTAAATTTTGACCATTTTTCTATGTCAGAAAAAAATACAAAATTTATTGCTTGGAAATTCGGAGACGTTGTCTGAAGTTTATAGACTAAAAGAACAATTTACATTTTACTCAAAAATATACCTATAAAGAGAAAAATCAGACAAACTGAAGATTTGAAAGTGGTCTCAATTTTTGCCAGAGCTGTAGATGATCCTGGGTATTTGTGGATACCCAGCATATGGTTTCCTCTGCTGAGTGCTTTTACATGCACAAAAAAATATTTAGAATTGAGAGTCCTCAGTGGTTGATACCTTTTAATGGCTAACTGAAAAGATGGTAACAAATTGCAAGCTTTCGAGACTACTCAGGTCTCTTCATCAGGCAAAGACCAATACAAAATCCAAAGAATCACATATTTGTACACAACACAGCACAGCACAGAAAAAATGCAATAGATGAGACAAGTGATGTGAAGCAGAATTGTCATTATGGGAGAGGGATGAACAGTTGTGGCAAATATTGGACTAGTTCATAGATAAGGAGTGTGAAAGTTTTATTGCCCTCTGATTGGGGTCTGGTAATGTTTTGTGATGTTCTCATAGGGTCGTTGAAGCAAATTCCTTAATTGATGTAATAGGCCATAAATCCATGTGATAGGTTCATTTCAGCATTGAGAGTGTCAAAGGTCACTGTGAGGAACTAAGCCGACCGCCACATGGTAGCCTGGGTATCACAGCTTCTGATCCCACCGCCGCTACCAAATGTGAAGGACGATCCCCTTTCCTCCCACGTCACCAATGGGACGTAACTCCACAGGTACAGCTCTCCGGCGCCCCCTTTGTCTCTCAGGTCAGTAAGGGAACTGCACCTAGAGCAAATGGCCGCCGGGGAGGGTGTCCTGTTACCCACTGGGTATTCTAAGATTCGTAATCAGAGTAAAAGCATCAGCCCAAGATTAATTTTATGGTTTAATTGCCTTACGGGCGCACTAGATAATTACAGAAATATACAGTAAAGCTATACAACGTAATTACAATGGATTTGCAGTCAGAGAAAAAATACAACGATAATGTACAAGGCTTAAAGGTATAAGCTATAGATCAATATTACCGGGTAGTATGGTCATGGGAAGGCAGGGGGCTCTGCCGTCCCCAGGTAACAGTCTTCAGTTGCTGGATAGTCCCCAAAGCATGTGTTGCTGCACCCTTGGCAAGGCAAATCAAATCTGTCCCTTGTGCTTATTGCTGCTGTGAGAAAATGGATTGAGAACAGCCTGTTCATGGCTACAGTTCTTAAACCTGCTAGGCCCTTCCCCTTTGCTTTGAAGCACGCATATTAACTGACCTGCAATTCATATGGAGCAGGAAATACTGGCTTGAGTTTGAGCTATTTAGCATACGACTGACCATCTTATTCAGACACTGGCCTAAACTAATTAGCATGTTAAAGCCCTTTTGATTCATAGTGGACATCAAAACCGGTCGTACTGGATATGCTAACAGGCCCTGTGTAGTTAGCAGTCTGTGGCTCTGTGAACCGACAAAATGGAGGCTGGTATAGGCCCTATCTAAGATGGTGGCGGTCCCGACCTCACACCTCCCTGCTTTTGAGGGCGCTAGGGGGTATCACATTCCTGTGTTCCCCCGTGCGCCCTACCGCACCCTCTCCTTGGCTAGGGTGGCAGATCCAGGAGGATTTCTGACTCTCTGTCCTCTGAAAGGTTGCACACTGGGTGGGCATAAGCCTCCCGCTCATGGTGGGCCTTCATCATGTTCACATGGAAGGCCTTCCTCCTTCCACGGGCGGGGTCCAGGATGACCAGGTAGGTGACGGCGTTGAGCTGCTCGTGCACGAGGTATGGACCCTCCCAGGCCGCCTGAAGCTTGTTTTGGGGTACGGGGACCAGTACCCACACCTTTTGACCCACCTGGTAGGTCCGCTCACAAGCATTCTGGTCGTACCATCGCCTCTGGTCAGCCTGAGCTTGGGCCATATTGTCATGCACCAGCCGCGTCAAGGCCATCATTCGGTCCCGGAAGCGCACGACATACTCAATGACCGACACTCCAGGGGTGGCTAAATCCCCTTCCCATGCTTCCCTCACCAGAGCAAGGGGCCCCCGTACACGTCGCCCGTACAGGAGCTCAAAGGGGGAGAACCCCGTTGAGGCCTGTGGGACCTCCCGGTAGGCAGGTGTGGGAGATACCGCTCCCAGTCTCTCCCGTGGGAGTCGACCAACATCTTCAGCATCTGCTTTAAGGTGCCATTGAACCGCTCACACAAGCCATTGGTCTGTGGGTGATACGGGCTGGCCACCAGATGTTGCACCTGTACCTGCTTACAGAGAGACTCCATCAGCTGCGACATGAACTGGGTCCCTCGGTCGTGAGCATTTCCTTGGGAAACCCCACTCTGGAGAAAATCTCCAGTAAGGCAGTGGCCACTTTGTCGGCCCGAATGGACGACAAAGCTACCGCCTCCGGGTACCGGGTGGCATAGTCCACTACCGTTAGTATGAAGCATTTCCCGGAGCGGCTGGGGGTGGACAGAGGTCCAATGAGATCCACAGCCACCCTCGAGAAAGGCTCTTCGATGATGGGCAGAGTTACCAGTGGGGCTTTGGGGCGCGGCCCCGCCTTCCCCACCCTCTGACAGGTGTCACACGAACGGCAGTAGGCTATCACCTCGGTCCTCATTCCAGGCCAGTAGAAATGCTGAGCTAGACTGGCCCTGGTTTTAGTGATCCCTAGGTGTCCGGCCATTGGAATCTCGTGTGCGATCCGCAACAATTCCACCCTGAACGGATGGGGTACCACTAACTGTAGGTCCCTGGGCCACGCCTCCGGTGAACCCTGCTGGACCGTTACCCGGTACAGCCGTCCCTGGTCCCAGACCACTCGCTCGTGGTCGGACTCCAGGGGAGGCTGTGCCGCCTGCTCCTTGAGAGTCTTCAGGCTAGTGTCAGCTTCCAACGCTGCCTGAAATCCCTGACTTGATGTGGCAAGAATTGATGAAACTGCCATGTCCTCTGTCAGTTCCCCGGGATCTGTCTTCTGGCTACTGTCTGACTCGGCAGCCACTTGGTCGGAGAGGGGGAAACCGTCGGACCTCCGCGAGGCTCCTTGGGCTTCAGCGCTCCCACTCCTGGTAACAGCGGCCACGACCGCTGAGACCACGGGTAGCGCCTGCTTTCCCTCGTCCCCTGACCAAGTCGCCGGGTCAGGCAGACTTCCCTGACTTCCTGACATCCCGGATGTGGGGAACTCCTGCCCTGGGGTCTTACCTGGTGGCTCCTCTCCCGGGACGCCCCCTCCCCCCATGGCCTGTTCCTCTTCCTGCAGGGGCCCTAGACTCAGCAGGCTGGGTTCACTTAGGGGCCCTACACTGCCCATAGCAGCCCCTCCCCCCACCTCTGAGCTCTCCCGTGCAGCCTCCTCACCTGTCCTCACTGTGAGCCCTGTGTGTGTAGTGTCAGTGCATGGCTTACCATCAGGTTTCACTCCCTCCTCCACTGTTGGAGGCAGATTCAATACATTAACATTAGCATTCACAGTAGAGTCATGACATTCTTGGGGAGCCGAACTTGGGGGTTCAGTGGCCACATACTGGGACACTAGCCGCCCCAAATCGGTCCCAAGCAACACATTTGCAGGAATATTTGGCGTTACTCCCACCTCCCGCATCCCCCTCCCGGCGCCCCAGTCCAAATACACCTTGGCAACGGACAGCGCCGGTTCAACGCCTCCAATTCCGGAGACGGAAAGGGTTTTCCCAGGTACCAAGTCTTGAGGGGACACCACCTCAGGGCGTACCAGGGTTCGTTCACGCCTGTGTCCCGCAGTCCCATGACCGCTGAGCGGCCGATGGTGACGGGTTGGTAATTGTCTAGGGACCTCCCACCACCCCCTCCCACACACAAAACGGTGGTCGGTTTCTGGGACAGGGATGGGGCCTTCTGGCGCTGGGGACACGCAGCCTTAAAGTGTCCTGGCTGGTTGCAATTATGACAACGTCTGGGTTCTGTTCCTGGCCTGGAGAGGGCAGCCGGGGGGTACACCCCTTGCACTCTGGGGGCTGGATATGGGGCTGTGGCAGGATTGGGCTTACCCCCTCTCCAGGTGCTGCTGGCAGGCTTCTTTGGCTCCGGCGCCTTGTTGTTGGCATACTCGTCTGCTAGGGCGGCTGTAGCAGAAGCCCCCTTTGGTTTCCGGTCACGGAGGAACTGCTGGAGGTCCTCTGGGCAGTTTCACAAGAATTGCTCCATGACAAACAGTTCCTGGACCTCCTGGCAGGTAGTGAGCTCTAGACCCGAGGTCCAGTGCTCCGCAGCTCTCAGCAGGGCCCGCATGTGGTCGGTCCAGGTGTCCTTTGAACCCCGCTGCAGGCTCCTGAACTTCCTGCGGTACGACTCCGGGGTGAGGTTGTAGTGCTGGATCAGGGCCCGCTTGATGCTGTTGTAGTCATGCTCCTCCCCGGCAGGTAAGTCCCCAAAACTTCCAGGGACTTACCCCTCAAACGGGGGGTCAGGTACCTTGCCCACTGATCCGGGGCCAGATGATGTTGGAGGCAGGTCCTCTCAAAAGCCAGCAGAAAGGAATCCAGGTCTCCACCTTTTCAAGCAAGGGAAAGTCCTCCGCCCGGACCTTGGAAGCCCTTGTCTCCGGTGGGCCTGGTGCGTCCAGCGGGGGCCCGTGCTGAGCCATCTCCAGTCGGTGCCGGCGCTCCGCAGCTTCACGGCGTTCTGTAGCCTGCAACACACGTTCTGTATGCTCTCGCTCTGCTGCTTTCTCTGCCGCCACCAGGAGTCTGTCATAGGCGGCATCATTACCAGCCTCGAGCTGTGCCATAGCCGCTTGGAAAAGGGCCTCCGATCTGGACAGGCTGGGACGGGCAGGGGGTGGACAGTCCACTGTGAGACTGAGCACGGGGGTCGGGCTCCTTGGGGAGCCCTGGCTGAGCTCCCCCTCGCCTCCGTCGGTATCGAACCCATCATAGACCATAGCATTGGCCTCCCCCTTTGCCCTACTCCTGGTGCCTTCCGCCATCTTGGGAACCTTTGGTTACTGACACAGCTGCAACCCTGACCTTGCACACAACTTATTATATTTACACTCTGACCGTCTAGTGCTGGGCTGACCTTAAGACCCCAGCAGTGAAAGTACCGCTGGTAGTCTCTAGTGTCTGGGAGTAGGGGTCCCACGCACACTATTACTCTGATCCCACTGCTGCCACCAATTGTGAGGAACTAAGCCGACCGCCACATGGTAGCCTGGGTATCACAGCTTCTGATCCCACCGCCGCTACCAAATGTGAAGGACGATCCCCTTTCCTCCCACGTCACCAATGGGACGTAACTCCACAGGTACAGCTCTCTGGCGCCCCCTTTGTATCTCAGGTCAGTAAGGGAACTGCACCTAGAGCAAATGGCCGCCGGGGAGGGTGTCCTGTTATCCACTGGGTATTCTAAGATTTGTAATCAGAGTAAAAGCATCAGCCCAAGATTAATTTTATGGTTTAATTGCCTTAAGGGCGCACTAGATAATTACAGAAATATACAGTAAAGCTATACAACGTAATTACAATGGATTTGCAGTCAGAGAAAAAATACAACGATAATGTACAAGGCTTAAAGGTATAAGCTATAGATCAATATTACCGGGTAGTATGGTCATGGGAAGGCAGGGGGCTCTGCCGTCCCCAGGTAACAGTCTTCAGTTGCTGGATAGTCCCCAAAGCATGTGTTGCTGCACCCTTGGCAAGGCAAATCAAATCTGTCCCTTGTGCTTATTGCTGCTGTGAGAAAATGGATTGAGAACAGCCTGTTCATGGCTACAGTTCTTAAACCTGCTAGGCCCTTCCCCTTTGCTTTGAAGCACGCATATTAACTGGCCTGCAATTCATATGGAGCAGGAAATACTGGCTTGAGTTTGAGCTATTTAGCATATGACTGACCATCTTATTCAGACACTGGCCTAAACTAATTAGCATGTTAAAGCCCTTTTGATTCATAGTGGACATCAAAACCGGTCGTACTGGATATGCTAACAGGCCCTGTGTAGTTAGCAGTCTGTGGCTCTGTGAACCGACAAAATGGAGGCTGGTATAGGCCCTATCTAAGATGGTGGCGGTCCCGACCTCAGTCACCATCAATTTGTATTCGTAAACTCTCCTGTGTCTCGGAGATGTGAAATCACCTTTCAGTACAAGTAATTTCATGTCCATCATGCTATGACCGGGCATACAAAAGTGTTTTGCCACAGGTAAATCCATTCTTTTTTCTCTTATTGTGTGGCGATGAGAATTCATCCTTGTTCTAAGTTTTTGCCCTGTCTCCCCCACATACAGACCCCCAGTTGGACATTTTGTACAAATAATTAGGTAAACCACATTAGATGTGATGCAGCTGAAAGTACCTGGGATCTTGTAGTCCTGATGTGAGTTGGGGATCTTTATCTTGTCCATGGTCATTATAAATGGACAGGTTTTGCATGTCTTCTTGTTGCAAGGAAAGGTTCCTGCAGCTGTTGGAGAGGACAAGGAACTTCTGACAACCTGTCCATTTATAATGACCACGGACAAGATAAAGATCCCCAACTCACATCAGGACTACAAGATACCAGGTACTTTCAGCTGCATCACATCTAATGTGGTGTACCTAATTATTTGTACAAAATGTCCAACTGGGGGTCTGTATGTGGGGGAGACAGGGCAAAAACTTAGAACAAGGATGAATTCTCATCGCCACACAATAAGAGAAAAAAGAATGGATCTACCTGTGGCCAAACACTTTTGTATCCCCGGTCATAGCATGTTGGACATGAAATTACTTGTACTGAAAGGTGATTTCACATCTCAGAGACACAGGAGAGTTTGCGAATACAAATTGATGGTGACCATTGACACTCTCAATGCTGGAATGAACCTATCACATGGATTTATGGCCTATTACATCAATTTAAGGAATTTGCTTCAAAGACCCTGTGAGAACATCACAAAACATTACCAGACCCCAATCAGAGGGCAATAAAACTTTCACACTCCTTATCTATGAACTAGTCCAATATTTAATGCCACAACTGTTCATCCTCTCCCATAATGACAGTTCTGCTTCACGTCACTTGTTTCATCTATTGCACTTTTTCTGTGCTGTGTTGTGTACAAATATGTGATTCTTCAGATTTTGTATTAGTCTTTGCCTGATGAAGAGACCTGAGTAGTCTCGAAAGCTTGCAATTTGTTACCATCTTTTCAGTTAGCCATTAAAAGGTATCAACCACTGAGGACTCTCAATTCTAAATATTTTTCTATCTACTGGCTAACATGGTACTAAGATATACATCTTTACTGTATTTACATGCACAAGACAGTCCTATGTAAAGAATGCTTTCTAACTATTTTTATGAAGGTTTTGTAAATACCATATGCTTTTAACCCCTTAACGACCGCCGATACGCCTTTTAACGGCGGTCATTAAGGGTACTTAAACCACAGCGCCGTTAATTAACGGCGCTGTGGAAAAAGTGAATAGCGCCCCCCAGAGGCGCATTTTCTCCGGGGTCTCGGCTACCGGGGGTAGCCGAGACCCCAGAGAACATCAATCGGGTCGGTTTTTACAGACACCGATGTTGCGATCGCCGTTATTAACCCTATAACGGCGACCGCAACAAAAAAAAAAAAAAAGTTGTGCCATTTAATTTCTCTGTCCTCTGATGTCATCGGACATCAGAGGACAGAGAAAAAGGGCCGGCGCGATGAAGAAAATGGCGGGCGCATGCTCAGTGCGCCCGCCGCTATGTGCCGCTGTGTCCTGGGGGGGATGGGCAAATATTCTCTGGGGTCTCGGCTACCGGGGGTAGCCGAGACCCCAGAGAACATGATCCGGGTCGGTATTCACCGATCCCGGTGTTGCGATCGCATCTATGCAAGCATAGATGCGATCGCAAAAAAAAAAAAAAAAGATTTCTCTCCCCTCTGATGTGATCGCACATCAGAGGGGAGAAAATGAGGGTCCCCCGATCGCCCCCCCCCGTATACTTACCGGTGTCCTCCGTCCTCCCGCAGGCCCCAGGATCCCGGCGTCTTCTTCCTGCAAAAAAAAATGGCGGGCGCATGCGCAGTGCGCCCGCCGATCTGCTTAGCGGCAGATTCAAAAATGATTTCATTCATTCTCCAGAAAGTGCATTTTGATCACTGTGATAAACTATCACAGTGATCAAAATAAAAAAAACCGTACATAACCCCCCCATTTATCACCCCCTTAGTTAGGGACATATAATAAAAAATAGAAATTATATTTATTTTCATTTTTCTGTTAGGGTTAGGGTTATAATTAGGGTTAGGGTTATAATTAGGGTTAGGGTTAGCATTAGGGTTAGGGTTATAATTAGCGTTAGGGTTAAGCTGGGTTCATACTGCGTTATGGCAGTCCGTTAGACGGACTGCGTTACACCGCGGTATAACGCGGTGTAACGCAGTCCGTTAACGCTGCCATTCACCCCCATTTGAGGGCGCATCGCGACGCATGCCGTAAAGCGGGATGCGTTTGCGACGTGCCATCATTCAGTGACGGAGCCTCGGACGCGGGCTGCAGCATCTGGGCTCCGTCACCGCTAGCGCAGATGAATCATCTGCTGATTCCTCTGCGCTAGCGGGTATAGCATAACGCGATCGTGTTATGCTATACCGTTACCAGCCCGTCAACGCTATGTGTTGAACGGGCTGGTAAAACGCAAAATGAACCTAGCCTTAGGGTTATAATTAGGGTTAAGGTTACAATTAGGGTTAGGGTTACAATTAGAGTTAGGGTTACAATTAAGGTTAGGGTTACAATTAGGGTTGGGATTTAGGTTAGGTTTAGGGTTGGGATTAGGGTTAGGGGTGTGTTGGGGTTAGGGTTGGAGCTAGAATTGAGGGATTTCCACTATTTAGGCACATCAGGGGGTCTCCAAACACGACGTGGCGTTCAAAAAGTCAAATGGCGCTCCCTCCCTTCCGAGCCCTGCCGTGCGCCCAAACAGTGGTTTACCCCAACATATGGGGTATCAGCGTACTCAGGACAAATTGCACACCAATTTTGGGGTTCTAATTTCTCCTGTTACCCTTGGGAAAATAAAAAATAGCTGGCTAAAAAAATCATTTTTGAGAAAAAAAATGATTTTTTATTTTCACAGCTCTGCGTTTATAAATTTCTGTGAAACACTTGGGGGTTCAAAGTGCTCACCACACATCTAGATAAGTTCCTTAAGGGGTCTAGTTTCCAAAATGGTGTCACTTCTGGGGGGTTTCCACTGTTTAGACACATCAGGGGGTCTCCAAACACGACGTGGCTTTCAAAAAGTCAAATGTCTCTCCCTCCCTTCCGAGCCCTGCCGTGCGCCCAAACAGTGGTTTACCCCAACATATGCGGTATCAGCGTACTCAGGACAAATTGCACACCAATTTTGGGGTTCTAGTTTCTCCTGTTACCCTTGGGAAAATAAAAAATAGCTGGCTAAAAAAAACATTTTTGAGAAAAAAAATGATTTTTCATTTTCACGGCTCTGCGTTTATAAATTTCTGTGAAACACTTGGGGGTTCAAAGTGCTCACCACACATCTAGATAAGTTCCTTAAGGGGTCTAGTTTCCAAAATGGGGTCACTTGTGGGGGGTTTCCACTGTTTAGACACATCAGGGGGTCTCCAAACACGACGTGGCTTTCAAAAAGTCAAATGTCGCTCCCTCCCTTCCGAGCCCTGCCGTGCGCCCAAACAGTGGTTTACCCCAACATATGGGGTATCAGCGTACTCAGGACAAATTGCACACCAATTTTGGGATTCTAATTTCTCCTGTTACCCTTGGGAAAATAAAAAATAGCTGGCTAAAAAAAACATTTTTGAGAAAAAAAATGATTTTTCATTTTCACGGCTCTGCGTTTATAAATTTCTGTGAAGCACTTGGGGGTTCAAAGTGCTCACCACACATCTAGATAAGCTCCTTGGGGGGTCTAGTTTCCAAAATGGTGTCACTTGCAGGGGGTTTCTACTGTTTAGGTACATCAAGGGCTCTGCAAACACAACATGACGCCCGCAGAACATTCCATCAAAGTCTGCATTACAAAATGGCGCTCCTTCCCTTCCAAGCACTCCCATGCGCCCAAACAGTGGTTTCACCCCACATATGGGGTATCAGCGTACTCAGGAAAAATTGCACAACAACTTTTTGGGTCCAATTTCTCCTGTTACCCTTGGGAAAATAAAAAAAATAGCGGGCTAAAGAATCATTTTTGAGGAAAAAAATGATTTTTTATTTTCACGGCTCTACGTTTATTAATTTCTGTGAAGCACTTGGGGGTTCAAAGTGCTCACCACACATCTAGATAAGTTCCTTAAGGGGTCTAGTTTCCAAAATGGTGTGATTTGTGGGGGATTTCGACTGTTTAGGCATATCAGGGGCTCTCCAAACGCGACATGGCGTCCAATTTCAATTCCAGCCAATTTTGGTTTGAAACAGTCAAACGGCGCTCCTTCACTTCCAAGCCCTGCCGTGCGCCCAAACAGTGGTTTACCCCCACATATGGGGTATCGGCATGCTCAGGACAAATTGCACAAAAACTTTTGGGGTCTTGTTACCCTTGGGAAAATAAAAATTGGGGTGAACAGATCGTTTTTGTGGAAAAAATATGATTTTTTATTTTCACGGTTCTATGTTATAAACTTCTGTGAAGCACTTGGAGGTTCAAAGTGCTCACCACACATCTATATAAGTTCCTTAGGGGGTCTAATTTCCAAAATGGGGTCACTTGTGGGGGGTTTCCACTGTTTAGACACATCAGGACCTCTACAAACACGACATGACGTCCAGACAATTCTGCGCTGAAAAAGTCAAACGGCGCTCCTTCCCTTCCAAGCTCTGCCTTGCACCCAAACAATGGTTTACCCCCACATATGGGGTATCAGAATGCTCAGGACAAATTGCACAAAAACTTTTGGGGTCTTGTTACCCTTGGGAAAATAAAAATTGGGGTGAAAAGATTGTTTTTGTGGAAAAAATATGATTTTTTATTTTCACTGTTCTATGTTATAAACTTCTGTGAAGCACTTGGAGGTTCAAAGTGCTCACCACACATCTAGATAAGTTCCTTAGGGGGTCTAGTTTCCAAAATGGGGTCATTTGTGATGGGTTTCCACTGTTTAGACACATCAGGGCCTCTACAAACACGACATGGCGTCCAGCCAATTCTGCGTTGAAAAAGTCAAATGTCGCTCCTTCCCTTGCAACCTCTGCTGTGCGCCCAAAAAGTGGTTTACCCCCACATATGGGGTATTGGCTTAATCAGGAGAAATTGCACAACAAATTTTGTGGTTAATTTTTTCTTTTAACAGTTGTGAAAATAAAAAAAATAGGTTCCGAAGTAAAGTTTTTGCAAAAAAAGTTAAATGTTAATTTTTTCTTTCCACATTGCTTCAGTTCCTGTGAAGCACGTAAAGTGTTAATAAACTTCTTGAATGTGGTTTTGAGCACCTTGAGGGGTGCAGTTTTTAGAATGGTGTCACTTTTGGCTATTTTCTATCATATAGACCCCTCAAAGTGACTTCAAATGTGAGGTGGTCCCTAAAATAAAAATGGTGTTGTAAAAATTAGAAATCGCTGGTCAACTTTTAACCCTTATAACTTCGTAACAAAAAAAAATTTTGGTCCCAAAATTGTGCTGATGTAAAGTAGACATGTGGGAAATGTTATTTATTAAGAAATTTGTGTGACATATCTCTCTGATTTAAGGGCATAAAAATTTAAAGTTTGAAAATTGTTAAATTTTCAAAATTTTCGCCATATTTCCGTTTTTTTCATAAACACAAGTCATATCAAAGAAATTTTACCACTAACGTGAAGTACAATATGTCACGAAAAAAACAATCTCAGAGTCAGCTGGATTCGTTAAAGCGTTCCAGAGTTATAACCTCATAAAGTGACAGTGGTCAGAATTGTAAAAATTGGCCCGGTCATTAAGCTGCAAAATGGCTCTGTCACTAAGGGGCTAAATCTGTACCAATGGATGTGTGGCGTCTGCCATTCTTTCTTTACCACCCCCAGCAGTGACTTCTATTCTCATTTAACCAGACTTCCAGTAAGGGGTGTAACTAGAACAGATGCAGGGGTTGCAATTGCACCCGTGCCCTTGAGACTAAGGAGGCCCAAAAGGTCCCTTTACCCCATATGAAAATACTATTCCTATTAAAGACAAGTGATGGTTGGTGGTCCTCTTGGAGAATTTGCATTATTGTCCACAGTCTACCGTAAGTTACGCCAGTGCTTCCAGTCACTGACTACAGAAGTAACATGCCATCTACCTGAACAGAATGAGGAAAATTTAAGGAGTACGATAAAATTGTCTATATGTGAATTGGCCTTTGTTACCAGGGGACCATCATACAGTGGATATAAAACCTGTTCAAATGGCAGGTTTTGTCATCTGAAATATTTTTTTCAGACCTTTTTCCATCTTTAAGGTGCAGTCAGACTGCCGTATAACGGTGATGACAATCGCCTCGCAATTCTTGGACTGGCCGGCGGATCTCCTGACCAGCATGTGTTCCCATGCAGCTGTCACGCTCGGGTCAGTCCGTGCACTACGATGCGATCGTTGTTCGTGTTATACAGCCGTATGTCTGTCCCCTTTAATGTCACCTACAATCTGATCTGTACAACTTAGCTGAGAAATAAACTGAAACTTGTTTGGAAAAATCAAGAACTAAAATAATGTGACTAAGTCTGAAGATCCATTTCTGAATGGTCGGAGCTGTGGAGGACCTGTTTGTTCTTAATGGGAGTGTCACTGACTAGCCAAGTGCAGTTCTCATTCATGGTCAGCGGGAGCCATGAAGGTGACTGAAGCGCCAATGCTCGGCCGTCCGCCCCATTCAGACTGGTGGGGCATGTAGCAGTCAGACACCCAGCCAATGGGAAATTATCTGCTATTTTAGGGGAGAGGGGGGTCACTTCTAACTTTGGTACACACCTTTTTAAAGGAGTCGTCCACTGCCAGGACTACATCCACTTGTATGGATCGAGGCTGCGCCAACTAGACCGTTTCTGCCCGGGAGGCCATGCTGCGTCCGTCACCGGCAGTCCCAGCGAGTCCTCGCAGTGTGTGATCTGGGGGGAATTCAGAAGTCTGCAGTCACCCCTTTACGTATTCACTGTATGTTTACTTAGAACATTAAAAATCTATGTCTAAATATAGTTTTCTATGTGAAAGTAGTATTGCTCCCTGATTCTGTATGGCATCTGGTTCTCCCCCATAATCTATTTCTATGGTGCCAACATGTAGACTTGAATAGGCGAGTGTGGGACAATGGTGGTCGTATTACGGATAGCGCACGATTGTGTGAATGAGCCCGAACCTGTGTGGGTTTGCGGTCTTTTGCGACTGCTGTGAGGTGCCAGGACCAGATTGTGTACAGCACTTGTCAACGGCGGCCTCAATGTACTGAGGGTCACAAAGAAGGAGGCCCGTGTCTGACCCCACAGTAACGGGGGGAGGGGGTGTATTATATATATATATATATATGTTTACCAATCCACCCCCCCTTCCTCTCACTTATCTGCTCCATACTGATTTTTGACCACAGTTCACACCTGGGTTGCATGCGCTCAGTCTGTAAAGGCAAGACATTTTTAATAACATAAATTGTGACTGTTGGCCCCAGCTCCTCTGCTCTCTGTACGTGGATCAGTGCCCCTGTACCTCCTCATTACCAGCGGGGCCGTGTGCAGCCAGAGACCCCCGGAGCAGCCCTAGACCCCCGAAGCCCGGCCGCCGCAGCTCCTCGCCCTCCGTCCTCGCACAGGACGGACACTTGTGTGCAGCGGCTGTGCCGGCGCTCCGGACTGTGCTGGGCGGGTGTGGGCGTGTCCTGGGCGTGGCTCTGCTGACAGCCGGCGCACTTCCCGGCATGCCCCAGGGCTGGCGGGGCTGGCACTAACGAATTTGAATGAGAAGCTCTGCGCTTTCGGCGCCATTTTCGAGTCCTGACTGGACCGGAGCTGTCCGGGAGAATGGCTGTCTGGCAGGACGGGACGTGTGATGCGCTGCGGAGTGCTGTGTCAGCTGGAGCTCGGGACGTCAGTGAGGGGAGGCCGGTGAGGACGGCGCTGCCCCGGTGCCCGGCGCTGTCAATGTGAAGGAGGTAAGGGAGGACGCGGCAGCACCGGAGATGCACGTATAAGACGTGTCAGGACCGGGGCGTTCACACGGAGCCCGGCAGGCGCGGAGCCCGGCCTCCTCCCCGGTGTGCGGTGACAGCTCCGGGGGCAGCGCTCACTTCTCCGCCTCCTGTAATTACACCTGTCAGGGCGGCCGGAAAAATATGCAAAAAATCGTAAAAAATCCCCGAAGCCACAGTGGGGTCCGCGGGCGGAGAGCGGCTCCGGGGGGCTCGGGAGCGACGCGTGCAGTTTGAGCGGGACTGCGAGGAGGGTGGGCGGGGGCATCTGTCACTACAGGAGGGGGAGGCAGCGGCGCTGTCATCTGTGCCGTCCGTACCTGCAACTGACACCGCCCCGCATAGAGCGAGGTCCGGGGGCGCGGGTGGTGGAGACTGAGAGGGGATCCCCCACACCTAGCGGGGGTGCCGGCTACCCCAATAGTGAAGGGGTAGAAGTGGGGTGACGGGTCTGTGCCGCTGCCTCATACAGGTGCGTGTACAGACAATGCGGAGCGCTAAATAAGGACTCAACGAAGTGATTGGGGGAGTCAGTGTGACACCTGCCCGTATGGAGCGGAGGACACCGCGAGGAATACTGGTCACGGATCGGGGCACTTTCTACCCCGTTACATACATCTGATGTGCAGAGAGCGCGGTGTATGGAGGGAGCACTCTGCACCCGGGGTGCACACCTCCTTATGTGGCGGCATCTGCTGCTCGTGCAGGAGGGACGGCCACAGTCTCACAGCAGCTCTATGCACTGCGTGGGTCCCTGCCGTGGACGCGGGAGAGAGCGTGGGGCTGTGAGGAGAGGTCTGGGTTCTGCGTGTGTCTGTACGTGTATAGTGCCGGTATAACATGCACTGGAGTATACAGTGTATATAGATAATGTCTAGTTACTGTGTATAACATGTACTGGAATATACAGTGTATATAGATAATGTCTAGTTACTGTGTATAACATGTGCAGGCTCCTTTAGTGTATAGTATACAGTGTGTATATAGATACTTAATATCTAATTACTGTATACTGTGTATAACATGTACTGGAGTATACAATGTATATAGATAATGTCTAGTTACTGTATACTGTGTAACATGTACTGGGATATACAGTGTATAGATATCTAGTTACGGTGTATAACATGTATAGGCTCTGTAGTGTATAGTATACAGTGTGTATATAGATACTTAATATCTAATTACTGTATACTGTGTATAGCATGTACTGGAATATACAGTGTATATAGATAATGTCTAGTTACTGTGTAACATGTACTGGGATATACAGTGTATAGATATCTAGTTACGGTATCTAGTTACGGTGTATAACATGTATAGGCTCCTGTAGTGTATAGTATACAGTGTGTATATAGATACTTAATATCTAATTACTGTATACTGTGTATAGCATGTACTGGAATATACAGTGTATATAGATAATGTCTAGTTACTGTGTAACATGTACTGGGATATACAGTGTATAGATATCTAATAACTGTGTATAACATGTACAGGCTCCTGTAAATATCCTACTAGCTTCTGTAGGGTGTACTTATAATTTCTAGTTTCTATGCACTGTGTCTATAGCTACTGTATGTCCATTCTCTGTTCCTCTAGTTTGTGCCTGTACACATATGTTAACATACTGGTTAATGGTATATATGCAGATAACTAATGAATACTATAGGACATGTAAACTGCACTGCTTGTTGAACACCTCACACCACGTATTTCTAATCGATGTATCTGTACTTAAATTAATTGTTTACTTTTTTTTTTCCCCCTTTGTATTTCATGTAAATGGATATCCTTTTTACATAAGTTTGTGCACAGATTAGTTTCCATCCGTGTGTGTGTAAAAAAAAAAAAAAAAAAAACTATAGCTAATTATGGCAGGGTCTTTGAGGCCATATACACTCCTAATACATTTTTGGATAGATCTATTATGAGTTTATATGGCCTCAAAGACCCTGCCATAATAGCTATAGCTTTTTTTTTTTTTTTTTTTTACACACACACACGGATGGAAACTAATCTGTGCACAAACTTATGTGAAAAGGAGATATATATATATATATATATATATATATATATATATTATATATATATATATCTTTTAGAAAAATGCAAATGCTTTTTTTTTTTTATTTTTTTTTTTTAAATGTTGCAGTCTATGGAGACATGTTTTGCATCTGTTTTTTTTCCTTTCCGTTTTTTTTTCTCCAGAAATCAAGTCACATGATCTACTGACTCTCCTGTCTTATTAAAAAAATAACGAATCTGGGATTAGTTTTACAACTGTTTTTGTTTACAATATAAAAACAAACGTGACAAAATAAAAATGTGACGCGTGACATACATCAATATAGCGCTCGTTATCAGTATGGTGAGGCATTAGTAGGTCCAGCAAAGATCCATTTACTATATAACCTGACAGCCAATAAATACATGTGCACCATTAGTTGATTAGCATTATATAATGTATACACATACAGGTTATTCTGCATGCTGTCATACAGTGTGTGTGCAGTTAGTGTGGTTTTTCTATGTAGATGTCTCAGTCCTGGTGTAGTGCCTGCAGTAAGTAGTTCGGTGTTAGAAGTACATGCAGTAGCCAGGTGTATTTGGGACTGTATACATGTGTGAATATAGGGTCTAATATGAGCCCAGCAATGCTCTACCAGCCAGTAACTAGGTGAGGAGCCTCATCACACTACAAGCACCAGCAATCCCACACATGGTCATAAAGTGCCAGGCCTTATTACCTGGCAGCAGGTGCTCTGCTCTCATCGCTCACCATTCTGGGATGTTTACTTACAGAAGCAGAGCCGATGCTGTATCGTTATCCTGGGTGTGGTCCCCATACTGTGATGTGCCAGCTGCATACCCGGCATGGAGAAGTTCCTCCTGCTTTGTGGGACCTTGCACTTTCTGCACAATTGTTTTTCTGCACAGATAGAAGGATGGGGCTTCATCACATATCTGTCTTGAAGTGAGACGTAAAGGCCTGTTTATTAAAGAAGTGTATGTACATGTGGTGTTTGTGTAAATAGTGTCTGTTTTTTCTCTGTTAGAATTAAATATATATTTTTAAAAGGATTTCATTTCAAACATTAGTGGCATGCAGTTCGAACATCTGTAACAAAATGTTAGTGCTTCATTGTAAAAAATAATCGAGGTTTTAGAAAGTCAGTGTGTGAATTCCTTGCTTTTAAAATGTCTAAATGTGCAAGATTCTCATAACTATTATGCAGCAGTGATCTGGTCTCAGAAGCCAGAGTCTGTTTTCTTTTCTCTAAAGTTCTGGTTAAAGAAAAGACATTAGTATGTGTGTGTGTGTGTAAAATAATAATAATTCTAATATATATATATATATATTATATATATATATATATATATATATATATATATATATATATATATATATATATATATATATATATTTTCCCTTAATAGAACATCTGATTTGCTGGCGAGAAATACACACCATAATATGTGATCCATCTGAATATGGATGTATTACATCCCTGACTATCGTGGAAACTAAAATTGTTCCAAAAAATGTTTCTAAAAAAGGACTATCTGCATTTTGGAGCGCTATGGGTTAAACTGACTTGTGCACCAAAAGGGTTAATAGTTGTTAGAAATTCAAATGTTTTGGGCTGAGTTCTCCGCACAGTGACCTTGTAAAATGCTGAAGTGCGGTGTAGATTCGGGCCTATCCAGCACAGGGTATATTTGCATCTAATTTTTTTTTTATATTTTACACACATTTTGTACGGTATACCAGAGGTCAAATTAGTTATTTATTTCACTGGCTAAAACGGATGTCCATGTCTTATTTTTCCACGTTACTACCTCCTCCATACAATTGTCCTAATAAAAAAAAATCCCAGACCTCTATTTAAACTGTAAAAATATATATATATTTACACCTATACTAACTATAGGATATTACAGTAATATTGCGTAATGCAGTTGTTTTTCTGC
The DNA here is from genome assembly GCA_033576555.1 of Oophaga sylvatica. Lineage (NCBI taxonomy): Eukaryota > Metazoa > Chordata > Amphibia > Anura > Dendrobatidae > Oophaga > Oophaga sylvatica. The sequence goes on along the minus strand of JARQOD010000002.1, from coordinate 77,360,240 downwards.
AATTGAATAGTTTATAAATTCCAAAATTCACAGCTGTTTCTGTTAAACAAGAGAAACGCTCAAAAAAAAATTACTTTAAAATTACTTTTTTTATTATTTTTTTTTTACCGTTTTCACATATAACCTCAGGTCACTGTGTTGGAGGATCGCTAATTACTCCTGAGCTCGGAAATCTGTTGTGTCATCTTGCTATGTTACATGGCGTTTTTATTGCAGGTTTTGACCTTTTCAATATTTAAAATGTGGGGGGTGGAGGTGTTACTGCTGTGGGGTATGTCCAATATTCAAGATTATAACCAATAAAAATAATTTTGGACTCTACCTATGCACACTATGTAGTTTTATTTTTTTCTTAAAGCAAAGTTTTAATTTTTCATCTTTAATAAAAAAAAAATATTTCTATAGTGCCAACATATTCCATAAATATTCCTGTGTAAAGTCTTGTATATAAATGATACTCTTCATATTTTGTGTTATACTATGCCTGATGAAGAGACCTGAGTAGTCTCGAAAGTTTGCAGTTTACCATCTTTTCAGTTAACCATTAAAAGGTATCAATACCAATGAGGACTCTCAAATCTTTATATTTTTCTATC
>JARQOD010000002.1:77332144-77354644 GCA_033576555.1 Oophaga sylvatica | reverse complement strand
AAAGCAAAAAAAGATTTGCAAAGAACATATTACATGCATAGAAAATAGATATACAAAAGTTCAAATGTATCAAGAATGCATATATATGTAGGACTATTGATAGACCAACTGTACCTAATACAGTTACTGTTTCAGGAAACAATTGAGTACATTAGTCACAATGAACACATTCGCACATGCTCAGAAGCAAGGTCAAAGTTCATTGAAAAGCGAAGGTGATCAGGGTCTTCTGTGATGTCCTCTATTGAGATTGGTGGACCTTCTGTTTCCAGCTGTTTAGAGGCATTGCCTGTTTTAACCCCTTAACGACCTTTGACGTGGATAAATGTCAAAGGTCATGTCCTCACACTCCATGCGGGCTCCGGCGCTGAGCCCGCATGTTTTCCTGCATATGTCAGCTGGTTTAATCAGCTGACATGTGCCCCTAACAGCCGTGGGTGGAATCGCGATCCACCCGCTGCTGTTAACATGGTAAATGCCGCTGTCAATCTCTGACAGTGGTATTTAACATTCTCGCACCAGAAGCGTGTCACAAACTTTGCACAATCTGCGCCTGTATCACATGACCGCGGGTCGCCGATGGGTTGGCGTGACAACTTGGGGTCCACAGGAGACCCCTGTGGTTGTCATTGCTGGATCACTATGAGCACCACCCATATCAGATGATCATTTTAGCTACACATAGGACTGAAGCCCTGCTATGTGTAGCACAGACGATAGGATGATCATAGCTTGTAGTCTCCCATAAAGACTATTGAAGCAAGTGAAAAAAAATTACAAATATAAAGTTTTTATTTTTTTTAAATTTAAGTTTAAATCACCCCCATTCAAAAAAACAACAAAAAAAATCTAAAATACACATTTGGTATCACCACGTTCAGAAACGCCAGATCAATCAAAATATAAAAACAATTAATCCGATTGGTAAACGACGTAGCGAGAAAAAAAATTAAAACACAAGAATTGTTTTTTTTTTGATCGCTGTAACACTGCAATAACAGGCGATCACAGCATTATATCTAGCCCAAAATAGTATCAATAAAAATGTCAGCTCAGATCACAAAATAAGCCCTCATCCAGATCCTGAAAAACATGGAGACCCTGCGGGTCTCAGAAAATGGCGCTTTTTTTTTTTTTTTTTTTCCTTACAAACTTTGGATTATTTTTTTCACCACTTAAATAAATAAAACAACCTACACTTGTTTGGTATCTGTGAACTCATAATGACTTGGAGAATCATAATGTCAGGCAAGTTTTAGCATGTAGTGATCATGGTAAAAAAAAAACCTCAAAAAACAATTGTGGAATTGCACTGTTTTTTCCAATTTCACCGCACGTTGAATTTTTTTTCCGTTCTCCAGTACACTATATGGTAAAATCAATGTTGTAGTTCAAAATTGCAACTCGTTCCGCAAAAAACAAGCCCTCACATGGCGATATTAACCGGAAAATAAAAAAGTTTTATGACTCTGGGAAGACGGGGAGCAAAATACAGAAACGCAAAAGTGGAAAATCCCACGGTCGTTATTAGTCCTGACTGCGATAACGAGCCTGCTGAACATCCTGGTAGGACCTGAGTCTAACACCCCAGTGGCCCCTGCTGGAACTGTAAGGTGCTGTTTGTTGGTTTTTTTTTTTGTTTTGTTTTGGTTTTCATGTAATATTCACAAAGTGTAGATATGGGATTTATAGAAGTGATACTCCTTTTGTTTTTTTTATTTTACACTGTGGAAACTGACCTGCAGAAAGACTTTGAAATCTGTAACCTGCGTATTTACCACAAGAGCAGTTGATGTTATTTGCAGCTTTTCCCCTTAGGCCGGCGTCACACTGGCGACAGAATCGGACGACTGCAATACGATGAAATATCGTATTGCAGTCTGCCTATGTTAATCTATGGAGCAGCTCCCAGTATCAGATTTTTTGTGGTCCGTTTTAAACGTCCGTGTGCAATCGCAGCATGCTGCGATTGTCACCGATTGTGGGTCGACTATCGCCAATGCAAGTCTATGGGAGCGATGAAAAATCGGATTACAAACGGACCGCACGTGTGACTTGCGATTAAATCGCACCGGTGTCCTTTAGAAAAGCCAGCATTCATCCCCGGCTATACTGTAAAATCACACTGACAGCTTTAATAAAGAATCGAAAGAATAGATATACACACATAGAATACACATATATATATATATATATATATATATATATATATATATATATATATGTCATTGTGACATATACATATATTTATAGTTCTTACACTTCTACATACTGTAATAGCCGCTAATTCAATTGCCGGCTTTTGTGAAATCACAGAAGCCGACATGAAATGATACATTGTTTCCACACAGTTAACCATGTCATTTCCTGTATTTTGATGTATGGTTTGAACTTACAATTACATGAGTGTATTTGTACAAAATTTCAGACATGTAGGGGTTAATTAAAGGTGTAAAATCGTTGAAAAAAAATGCGTGGGCTCCCGCTGTATTTTCTCCACCAGACAAAGCAAGCGAGTGGGGGCAGATAATAATAGCCTAGGGAGGGTACATTTTTTTTGTGCCCCCCTGGCTACTAGATCTGCCCCAGACACCCCAGAAAGGGCAAATCTTAAATTAGATTCGCCCTTTCTGGCACTTTGCCCGTCTATTCCCATTGCCCTGTAGCGGTGGCGAATGGGTTATTAAGGTGTTAATGTCACCTTAGTATTGAAAGGTGACCTTAGGCAGGTTAATAATTGAGAGCTGTCAATTAGACAACTATCAATTATTAATCCTATTGTATGATACAAAAATCAAACACACAGTTTAAAGTTTAATGAAATAATCACACAGTTTTTGACCATATTTTATTTTCCTGCTAAAACCATTTCCTGTAATAAAAATAAAATAAAAAAGCCAAATTATTCTTACCAATCCGATGTACAGTCAGGTCCCACGGTGTAATCCATCAGAAAGGGTTAACAGGTTACAGCTTGCAGAGAGCTAATGCTGTCTCCAAGTAGTAACCCCATGAATGAATCGTTACTCTCCCAGTGAAAGGAGAGGAATAGATTCATGAATGGAGCTTAATTGATTTATTGCCACTTTCACTTCAGTGACCTGACCTAACGTGAAAGTGGATACAATCAATTAAGCTTCATTCATTAATCACATGAAAAAATAACCGTGTGCACAACCAAGAAGGTGCAGAGTAGGTTCCCAAACCGTATCTAATAGAAAATGAACTCGGCACTCAACTTTAGTATAGTGAGAATAAAGATTTTTATTCACAGTAGTAACACGAAACGTTTCGGTCCTATATCATGGACCTTCATCAGTCACAGATACTACTGGGAAGGGGTTGATCCACATAGGGAAGAAAGAAAGGGCTGGATATAGCCTGTGTTGGTGGGGTGAGATGAGAAGAGGACAATGCCTCTATTGCACTAGTAACCTGTTGTGAAGGAGTCCGGTAGTGAGGATAGGTCTCTGCATTGGACGCGGTGTCCACCGCTAGTGGCACTCAGACTAGCGGTGGACACCGCGTCCAATGCAGAGACCTATCCTCACTACCGGACTCCTTCACAACAGGTTACTAGTGCAATAGAGGCATTGTCCTCTTCCTCATCTCACCCCACCAACACAGGCTATATCCAGCCCTTTCTTTCTTCCCTATGTGGATCAACCCCCTTCCCAGTAGTATCTGTGACTGATGAAGGTCCATGATATAGGACCGAAACGTTTCGTGTTACTACTGTGAATAAAAATCTTTATTCTCACTATACTAAAGTTGAGTGCCGAGTTCATTTTCTATCTATCATTCATTAATCACATCCTCTCCTGTCGGCAGGAGATAAGCTCATTCATTCAGGAGCTATCAGATGAGCACGCAGGATTACTTGCGCTGCTTATCTGATTGCTAGTTAACCCTTTGTGAAGGATTACATCGTGGGACGTGACAGATCGCCAGATAGGTAAGAATAATGTTGTTTTATTATTTTATATTTATTTTAGAAGAACAAGGGCTTCGAACGGATTAAGAGTGAAATAAAAGATGGTCAAAAATATGTGTTTTGATTTCATTAAAATTATTTATTCTTAAAGTGGTTTGTGTTTTTTTATTTACTTCAATAGGATTAATAATTGATAGTTGTCTAATTGACAGCTCTCAATTATTAACCTGCGTTAAGGTCACCTTTCAATACTAAGGTGACATTAACACCTTATTAACCCATTCGCCACCGCTACAGGGCAATGGGAATAGACGGGCAAAGTGCAGAAAGGGCGAATCTAATTATAGATTTGCCCTTTCTGGGGTGTCTGGGGGCAGATCTTAGTAGCCAGGGGGGGCACAAAAAAATGTACCCTCCCTAGGCTATTATTATCTGCCCCACTCGCTTGCTTTGTCTGTCTGGTGGAGAAAATACAGCGGGAGCCCACGCATTTTTTTTCAACGAATTTACACCTTTAATTAACCCTACATGTCTGAAATTTTGTACAAATACACTCATGTAATTGTAAGTTCAAACATATATCAAAATACAGGAAATGACATGGTTAACTGTGTGGAAACAATGTATCATTTCATGTCGGCTTCTGTGATTTCACAAAAGCCGGCAATTGAATTAGCGGCTATTACAGTATGTAGAAGTGTAAGAACTATAAATAAATAAATATATATATATATATATATATATATATATATATATATATCTCTACAATGACATAGAATACATACATATATATATATCCTTTCTTTTGTGATTTAAATACTATTCTTTTGGATCCATATATGTCAGTTTTGCAAGCCTACGAGAAATTTCTGCAAGTCGGATGAAAATCGGATGTTACAAGGTACACACACATGCGACTAAATCGCATCTTTGAAGGAAAATCGGATGCCAGAAGGATGTGTGATGTTTTCATTTTGATCCGACAATCGACCGACTAAAACGGTCAGATTTTTGTAGTTGTGTGTGACGCCGGCCTTAGACTTAGAAAGGTATTCTCATCTCCTCCTCTATCCATATGTAGTAGGTGAAGTAATAATATAAGCATTGTAGTAGCTTAGTATCCATGGTTACGACCACTCATAGTGACGCTTTTTGCTAGTGGTGGTTACCATGGATACCTAAGCTGCAATGTCCTGCAAATGGGGCAAGCGACATGGCAAATCAGGAGAACTGTACTACGTTTCTAAATGGATGTATTTGCTAATATTACACCTACTATATGGCAACATGAAAAAAAAAAATGTTTCATAACTTTTTTTTTCCTACAATTGAATTTTTAAAACATGTTACTCAAGTTTTGTTTTGCAGTAATTGTACTGACCTGAAGACTCAATGTTGAGGTAATTTACCGTACAATGAATACTGTAAAAACAAAACCATAAAACAGTGGAATTGTATTTTTTTCCCCTTGGTGAAATAGTTGGTGTAATTTGAACTACAACTCGAAGTAATGGAGGGGAGAAAAAAAATGCTCTGCAGATTCTAGGGTTAAGTGCCCCTGTGTCACTGCACTTTTATGATCTATATTTTTAAAATAGGATTTTGCTTCTGTTGTGTAGGAATTTTTTTTTTTGTAAATTAAGAATAAAAGTCTTGTTAAAAAAAAAAATATCACAGTATGTACAAGTTTCTTCAAGTCTATGTTGGGTGGGTATAAAATATTGCACACGGATGACCAATGAGAACTCGTCCAGAGCTTCACCTGAAAAGTGGGAACTTTTTTTTTTTTTTTTTATATGCTTGTGTGAACCCAAGTGGTGATTGCTTGGTTACAGGACAATGTGTTTTTTTATGTTAAATTTTTACCATTTAAAAAGAAAAACAAAACTCGATTTAGGCTCTGAGACTAGTTTTATCTTTTGAGCTCAAATTATCTGCCAGAGATTTGATTTTATTTTAATGGATGTTTTTCACCTTTTTACTCTTTAAAAACAGTGTAAACAAAGCCTTCAGTAATTCCTTGGAAACGAGGTAGAAAACTGTATAACATTTTCTATACTTCTATGTTTAGTGTTCTGGTCTATGTATGTAGTTTTGCTTTAATAAATGGTTTATAATTTAGCAGTAATTGTGTAGTAGCCCTCGCCTCCCCACTGTAGGTGGATATTATAAGGACCGGACATAATGGAACATTCGCTACAGGCTTTTTGAGATGTGTGACGTTTGTAAAAACAGAAGTACTTTTGTATACTTGTCTTTGTGTTTTTGCACTATTACCACATCATCGGGCAGCCAGAGCAACTCTCATACGTTTGCACCATTCTCCATGCATATGCCATGATATTTTGCCACACAAGAACAGGGTCTCACATACTATAAAGGCAGCCATGTCATTCTGCACAAGCTATTGGTTGACACATTTTACGAACACATTGGGGGTGATTTATCTAGGCCTGTGTATCCCTTTTCAGTCAAGCTTGATTTAGTATTTAAAGGGAATCTGTCAGCAGGATTGTGCACAGATACGTACAGACAGTGTCAGGTCGGTGACGTTATACTGATTACAATGATACTTGGATTGATGAAATTCCATCTTGTGGTCGTTTGTGGTTTTCAGTAGAGATTCTCATGCTTCAGGGCTGCCTGTGGGGGGTCTTTATGTGGTGCTTTGCTTACATATTCATCTTTATGTCTTATGACAGGTCATGATCCTTGATGACCTGCTCACTAATTGATACTGTATGTTACCATTTAAAAAAAACCAAAAACATTCCATTCGACCCTACAAATGCTACTGCACAGGCGCCATCTTGGAGACATTATTTTTTTCTCTATCAAAATGGCGCCCGCTCAATAGCATCTATCGCATTCGAATTATGCTCCGCAAATGTGACCTGTGCTATTTTGAGGAAGACTTTTTTTTTTTTTTTCTTTCTTTTCTTTTTTTCGGGGGCAGTTCATTGAGGGATCAGTGACCTGTCAGCAGTCTGCATTATGAATACCTAATCAGCGCACCACATGAAGACCCCTCACAGGCTGCCCCGGAGCACGAGCTTATCATTAACTGAAAATAAAGATTTAACGACAACCACAAGACGGATTTCATCACCCAGGTATCATTGTAATCAGTATAACGGCACCGTCGTGACACTGTCTGTAGGTTACTGGGCACAGTCCTGCTGACAGGTTCCCTTTAAAAGCACACCAACATCTCTGCCGTAACTGCGGAGCCCGGTTCTATGATAGCAAGAGGCATTATGAAGGAATTTGTGTATGCAATGGTTTTATTCCTATAAATCTGGGCTTCAATAGAAGAATAGTAATTAATAGTAATTGCATTTTTGTACTATAGTATTGCAACCAGAAGTTAGTGGGCTCAAGACGCCAAACAGTGTGTGTAGCTTAGAAAGACACAGGTTTACTTTGAAGAATCTTTCTGTATTAGTAGTTATACATTTTCCATCTCTAGATTCTCTATATCCACATTGCCATTTGTTGTGAGAAAACATCCAGCCATCATCTAGATGCCTGTCTTTGATCAAATCGATGTACCCCTATGTGTCAATTTAAACATCAACTTGGCTTGCCATAAAACAATCCTTATGCTACTCCTTTTTTGGAACAATGACGTTACAGGTGTTAACAAATGCCTACAAAAACTACCATCTTTTTAATTTTTTTGTGTGTGTACGCTTAACCACTGAAATATAACCGATTTGTAATCTTGGATTATGGCAATACCAAAACATCTTGTCCCACAAAAAGCAAAGTTTGATATGGACAGATCGATTCGGTGGACCTCGTCCATCGGTCACATGGGTAATCTGTGGCTTCTGGAGAGAAGCCCGCAGAAGGGCCTGCTACCTCCCAGCACCCGCAGCCAGGTCAGCGAACAAGAGCTGTGGATGGCGAGATGTAGGAGGCTGCTCCAGGGCTTCTTTGTACGGGCCCACAGATTACTAATTGATATGGCAGATAAACCACGCCCTGCAAATAAATTCACACCAGCTGTAGTTATGTGTTTTGAGAAAATGGCGAAGATAAAGGGAAAGAGCAAAAATGAAGATTGTCTGGTTAACACATCCTCTTAAGTGCATAGCATTTCTCATTTTTGGCATTCCCTTCACTTGTTGGAGTCTTGTGGTAATTGCACACATTCACATTTGCAATAGTAAATTCTGTGCAAATCCTGAGGTTTGGACAGCAAATACTGCATAAAAATGAGCGTTTTTTTTTTTTTTTTTTTACATGCATTTTGCTGCGTGTTTTCTCTACGCATTAGAATGGGTGAAATCTGCAAAAAAAAAATACAAGAATTTTGACATGATGCAGATTTGAATCTGCTGGAGTGAAAAGAAAATAAGTGTGCATGGACCCCAAAAAATCACTTTGCTGGTACTGTAAAACATGTATATCCTTGCTGGGGAAAAAAATACATAATGTGTGCACATAGCTTTAGGTACGTGCACACTTTTAGTATTTGCACCAAAAATGTCTGCAGCAAATACTTTAGAATAACCGTCATTTTAATTTCAGCTGCAGATGAAGGAAGAGAGCCACAGTATTCATTACTGATGGGGTAGGCGGAGCCCAGATCAGGATGTTACCTCAGTCAAAAGAGTGATGATGGCTGGCCCCTCCAGCTGGGGCTCCTCCTACTCAGCTCCAGTCTAAGATTGAGGTCCAGAGGATGGTCGCTGCAATGCAGCTCCTCAGAAGATTTTATTATTTTAATATTCGGACAGGAGACTTGGATCACTAGTTGGTCTAGAGGTCTCAGGGGTATAGCGTGCTGTACCCAACCTCTCCTTGGCGGATCTGTATTTACTCAAAGTCCCTTGCAGAATCCTTGCCGGCCCTGGGGGATGAGGAGAGCTTCTCTGGCGGGAACGCAAAACCACCGTGCGGTCACTGCGTTCTTCGCCCTGGGGGGAAGCATGGGCACTGCGCCAAAAAACCCCTGAGGGTCCCTGTGGCGCCTTGGCTGGTGAGTACTCCACAACAAATTTTAATAATAATTATGTGTGAGTGCTTTAGCGTCTGAATGAGCAGCGCTATTACTAATGTCAGTATGCTTCAGCGCTGCTGTGACAGCGTTACTACATGTATGTCAGTATGCTTCAGCGCTGCTGTGACAGCGCTACTACATGTAATGTCAGTATGCTTCAGCGCTCCCTGTGACAGCGTACTACATGTAATGTCAGTATGCTTCAGCGCTTGCTGTGACAGCGCTGTTACAAGAAGATGTGGTGATTTTTTGTCCGCAGGCAGATAGCTGCAGGACGAGAGGGAGCAGGAGCGGGGGAGAGTTCGCGCTCATTATTTGAGCTAGCGGGGGGGCGGGGGCCTATCTATCCCGGTCTTTTGAGCAGGAAGACGCGCGCTCTGGCTTTTCCCCTGCGACCCCCCACTGTGGCGGCCATTACTCAGGCTCCTGGGCTCTGGGACCGCTCCTCTCCTCATATAGCCCACCACGGCCAGCTGGGTGAGTGCGGATTCCTCACCCGCAGCGCAGCGATCGCTATCCTGCAGCTGCAGTCTCATCAGAGGACATAAAAATTGGCTGGGGCTCACAAATATATATATATTTTGGTGAGTTTGCAATATTAAACCCTTTGAGGGTTATTTCTACCAGCTAAAATTGCTGACTGAATCCGCTGGGGTAACTCTGCTTGGTGGAGCGTTAACCCTTCAGCGTTTGGAAAAAAAAAAAAAAAAAAACCGCATAGTTTTTTGCTGGTTTTTACCGCTTTGACCTGCTCATACAGGTGAGAATGTCTGAACAGAGTTCAGATTGCCGCGGATCACGTCCCAGTGCCATTGCGGCAATCAGATACGCAGGACCTCCACAGCGTTAGCGCTGCGGTCGACAGCGGTGGAAAATGGATGATATCGCTCGATCGATTAATAACTTATCTGACCTTTTAGGTCAATATGTGTCTGCTAATTCCTCTCAAGGGAAGGACGCAGGCCGTTACCGGCCTCTACACGGAGCGAGTCAGATGTATCTGATATTGGGCAGAGTTCCCTTTAAATTCGGATGGAGAAAATCCGATTAGATGCGGACGAGCCGCAGGGGCGTTTCTCTATGACGAAGCGTACGGAGGCATTAATTGAAGCCATGAGAGATATACTACAGTTACCGGAGGAGGTAACTAGTCGTCCTGGTAAATCAGCACGCATGTTCCAGGAGTCCGTGCTTCGCGTACAACATTGCAGCTCTGGATGAGCTTAATGGTGTAATAGAGGAGGAAGTCTATGTCCAGTAAGCGTTTTCATGGAACGCATTTCTTTGATACACTTTATCCTTGCTCTACGGAGTTAAAGGCTAATTGGACTTCTGCTCCTGAAGTGGATGTGTCTTTGTCTCAGCTTAGTAAATCCTCTCTATCCCTATTAGGGAAAAGCGGAGTTACAGGAGCCTTTGGATAGAAAGGCAGAATTGGCGGCAAAAGCAAGCTATGAGGCTGCGGGTCATGGATTTCGAGCAGTGCTAGGATCCATGTGTGCTGCTAGAGCTTCTCTAAGCTGGTTGGCACGTCTGAAGACGGAGTTGCAAAATGAATCTCCGTTATCTGAGATACGGGAAACTTGTGAATGGTTAGAAACGGCAGCCTGTTATATCTTTGATGCCGGTCTGGATACGGCATCCTCTGCTGGCCAAAGCGCAAGCTTCAGCGGTCACAGTCAGAAGAGCTTTATGGGATCAGACAGTGGGCCGGGGACGCAGTTTCCAAACAAGGGTTGTTGGCCTTACCTTACAAGGGTGGCCATTCTTTTTGGATCCGACCTCACAGAGCTGTTTCACAAGGCTAAGGCGAAGGAATCAGCAATTACCACAGCGAAGGGCCATGGCCTCGGTGTTCCAGTAAGCCTGGTGTTTATAGTGGTCGGCGGTCCTTTCGGGGCCGAGGACGATCTAGTCACTCCTCGTGGGGACTGGGTCGTCCTTCTTTCTCAGGAAAGAAATCCTCTCAGAAAACTCGTACTCCCTGGAAGCAGAGTTTTCCGCCAGAACAAGCGGGAACTTGACAGAAACCCGCAAAAGTACGGATTGACGCCAGGGGTCCACTCGAGGATTCTCGAGTGGGGGGTCGCCTGCTTCTTTTCAAGGAGACTTGATGGCTCGCGTTCCAGATTCCTGGGTAACGCGGATAGTGTCGGCAGGCTATTTCATAGAGTTTGCTTCTAAACCCCCCCAAATGTTTTTGTCAATCTCGCGTTTCCGTCGGAACCCGAGCTTGTTGTCGCTCTACAGCGAGAGGTCGAATCGCTACTACAAAAGGGTGTAGTGTACCGGTTCCGTCAGAGGACCGAGGGAAAGGTTTTTATTCAACCTTTTATAGTTCCCAAAAAGGAGAACAAATTTCGCCCGTTTCTGGATCTCAGCCGATTAAACCGGCATGTCCATGCCCGGGAAATTTCGCATGGAGTCGCTTCGTTCCGTTGTGGCAGCTCTGTTCCAGAACGATTTTTGGTGTCAATCGACATTCGCGACGCTATTTGCATATTCCCATCGGAAAGGCTCATCAGCGCTTTCTTCGATTTGCCATAGTCAGAATCATACCGTTGTGGCTCTGCGTTCGGCTTGCCTCAGCGCCAAGGGTCTTTACAAAATTTCTGGCGCCCTCATGGCACTCCTTCGAAGACAGGGGATTACGATTCTCCCTTATCTGGACGATCTTTTGATCGTGGCTTCTCGGAGGAGGAGGCGTTGACGGCTCGGGATTTGTCTTCAGTTTCTGAAAGACTTCGGTTGGCTGGTCATTGGGAGAAGTCGTCCCTGGAACATCGAGGACAATTCTTTTTGGGAATGCATCTCGACACGTTTCGGTCGGTAGTTTCCCTCCACCAGACAAACAGTCATGTCTTCTTCGACATGTACAGATTATGCATCCTCAACGGAATGTCCCTACGGAAGTGTATGCGTCTTCTGGGACTGATGGTGGCGTCCATGGAGCAATTCCTTTTGCCCAGTTCCACTCAGGACTTTCAAAGGTTCATCTTGAGTCGATGGAATCAGTCGCAATCGCTGGATTGCAGTGTCACCATTTCTCGCGCGGTGCGGGATTCTCTATGATTGGTGGTTACGTCCAGGGGCATTTCCCTGGGGAAGTCTTTCCTCCCTCTGAAGTGGTCAGTCATAACCACCGATGCCAGCCTGACGGGCTGGGGGGGGGTGTTTGGAACAATCTCTGGATTCAGGGGGTATGGTCACCGGAAGAGTCTGTGCTTCGATCAACATCCTGGAATTGAGGGCGATTTTCCTTTGCCTCCAACATTGGACGGTCCTTTGAGCGGTCTGCCAGTCCGTGTGCAGACAGACAATGCGACGGCTGTCGCGTATATCAATCACCAAGGTGGGGACAAGGAGTTCCAACTATGGTAGAGGTGTCCCGAATTCTGATTTGGGCAGAGGCCAATGTACCAGCCATTTCGGCGATTCACATTCCAGGGGTTCAGAATATTACAGCGGACTTTTCAGTCGCAGAAGGATGGATCCGGGGAATGGAGCCTCCACCCGGAAGCTTTGCACTACTGTGCTTCGCTGGGGAACCCCCAAGTGGATTTGATGGCATCCAGGTCCAATGCCAAGTTACCGACATTCATGTCCAGGTACAAGGACCCGAAGGCGGTGGCGGTGGATGCTCTGTGGCTCAGTGGGATCAGTTCGAGCTGATCTATGATTCCGCGATATCCTTCTTCCTCTAGTGCTGCGTGGATCAGACTAGGGAGAATTTCCAGCTATTCTGATAGCTCCAGACTGGCCAGAAGGGTGTGGTTCTCGCAATAAATGTCGCTTGTTGGCGGCACTCCGTTTCCCCTCCTCTTTAAAACCGGGGTTGTTGACTCGGGGCCGTTTGTCATCCGGACTTGAGTCCCTGCGTTTGAGGGGGGGTGGCTCTTTAGACCGAAACTTGCCCCAGAGGTTTTTCCCGCCGGGTCATTGCTACCCTTCGTGCTGCAAGATGTCCGGTCTTCTAGGATTACCAAAAATTTGGGAAACCTTCTTTTCGTGGTGTTTGGGGTTTCTCGGAACCCGAGAAAATTTTCCAATTCCAACCTGTTGGGCTTTTCTGCGCATGGGCTAGAAAGGGTTTTTGGGAGTTGCACTCTGAAAGGCAATTTTGCTCGTCCTTTGTTCGGAGAACCATTGCTTGAATAGAGTCTGCTCTCCTTTTTCCAGGTATCTCTCGTAAGTTTCCGCCGCGGAAGGCACCCTTGTTCCTTGGCGGCTCAAACCTTGTTTTGGAGGCTTTCAGCATAAACCTTTTGAAACCTATGGTTTCTGCTAGCCTTTCTTTACTTTCTTGGAAGGTGGCTTTCCTTGTTGCAGCACTTCCTTGAGGGAGAGTTTCTGAATGGGGAGCTTTTTCTTGTTCGCCTCCTTTTCTGGAGTTTTTTCCGGATGTGTAGTGCTTCGCACTCGGGGTGATTTTTTGCCTAAGGGTGTCACAATTTCTGTTAACCAGGATATTGTGTTGCTTACTCTGTCCGGTCCGAAGAATCGAAAGAGGAGATTTACACACATTGGATTTAGTGCGGGCCTTGAAGTTTTTCTATCTTTTACTCGGTTTTGTAAGACGGATCCCCGTTTGTGGTTCCGGAGGCGTCGGCGTGGTAAAAGAGCTTCCAAGGGTTCTTGCCGTTGGATCGGTCAGCTATTTTGGAAGCTTTCCGTTTTCGGGGTGAATCTTGCCCGATTAAGATTCGAGCCCATTCCACGGAAACTGTGGCTTCATCGTGGGCTTTTCATCAAGGTGTTGGCAGTGCAGCTTTGCCGAGCGGCGACTTGGCGCTCCCCCACACGTTTACAAGGTTTTTAAAGTGGACGTCAGTGCTTCCCTGATGGCCTGGACGTGGGGCCCCTGCAGGCAGCTATATTTTTTAAATTTTCGGATGAACTCGTGTTTGGCGGTTGCTTTTGTTATTGGTTGTTGGGTTTCTGCCTTTTTTTTGGGTTTTTTCCCACCCTTTTTTTGAACTTTTTTGGGGCCCCCCATCAAAAAAATGAATATGTGGCTTTTTCCCCTTCATCTGACAAAAACAGGGTTTTTTGGTAAGACTTTCCTGTAAAATTTTTTTCAGCGAAGGAAGGAAGAGAGCCCCGCCCCCCCCCACGGCAGAATGTGTTATGTTTTCAGAGCACGGACCCTTATGATAGCGATTATCTGGGTGGGTCAGCGCGTAAGGTCTGTTCCACATCGCCACCCGCGTAGTAGGTTCCGTGAGTAGTACCTGGAACTCTGGGTTTTTTTGGCTTTCTTTGCTGCATAACCTTATCCTTGTGTTTTTTCTCTGAGTTCCTTCAGAAGGGGTTTGTTGCTCCGCGGTGATCTTGGCTTTTTTAAAAAAAAGCTTTGGTACGACTGGAGCTGAGTGGAGGCCCCCGAGCTGGGGGGCCAGCCAGTCATACTTTTTTTATCTGGGGGTAATTTCCGTTTGGGGTCCGCCTACCCTCGAAAAGAATATGTGCTCTCTTCCCTTTCCCCTTGTAAAAAAAGGTTTTAAGGAAGTCTTTACCAAAACCTGTTTTTTTCTAAAAATTGTTCCGTGAAAATAAGCACTTTGGGATTTCCTTATTGAAGAAATTGCTTCTCTCTCAGCCAGAAATGATCGGTCCCCCTTCACTTCCAAAGGAAATCTGAAAAAAAAAATTTAAAAAATATGTTCTCTACGGGGCGGCAGGAAGAGCAGCTGGTTTTTTTTTAAATTTTCCTCTTTAAATAAAAAAGTTTGACTTGCTGCAGATTTGCAAGGAAAAAATTAGCAACTGTGTGAGATTTCAAAAACTGACCTTTTTTTGGCACCCTCAGTTTGGTGAAACTGGAGAAAAAAGCAACAAACTCTGCAAACCCCAATGGGAATTGGGGTTTTCTGCACCGCCATGGTTTCTAGGGTTTTTGATACTTTGCGAGGTGAATTTTCAGGGGGGGGGAAGGGGTGAGGGGGATCTCACTTGTTTTTAAGGGACTCTGTAAAAACCAGAATAACAATCCACAAATACAAGGCAAAAAACCATTGCGGGCCCAAAACTTTCTAGATACCTTACCCTTGCTATTTTTCCCGCTGTTGCCCCTTTTCTCAGCAGTCAATGAAGCCAATTGTAATAAAAAGGATGAGGGGGAGTGGTGGAAGGTTTTGGCTGCGATTAACACGAGCACCTGTATTGGGGTTTGGGTCTTTCGTGGGGCCCCGTTTAATTGGGGTTATGGCATGTGAGAGATGGCTTTAGGGTAACTTGTGATCTCTTCAGAGCATAAAAAATCTAGGGGGTTCGTGGGAATTAAATTTTTTGAATATAATTAATAGAAAAAAAAAAAAATTTTTTTTCAATAAAAGTTGCAGTGTTAGGGTTGTACACTATGGGGAAACCCTTTTTAAATGCTCCCCTTTATTTCCTTCAAAAAATATAAATGAAAAAAAATTTATTCAACACAAAGGTACCCCCAAAATATAAAATACATGCATAAACGTACATTCATCATAAAGTTGTATCCCCGACTTTCATGCCAACCCCCATCTTTCCCCCAGTTTCTGATTTAATCAGTCAAAAATTTTATTTTTTGCCCATTTTTTTTATGGACTTTACAGTGATTTTCCTTAAAGTTGGTTCCCGGGGGCCGGGTTTTTTCCTTTGAGGGCGGTAACCCCCCCTCCCCCAAAAAAACCCCCCCCCTTCTGAAGCGCGGGGTTCCAAGTGTTATTGAAAAACCTCCGGAAAAGCCGCCGGCACATAGGACTGTCTATTTTCCTTGCGGGACGCCCCCCACCGCGAGGAAAAAGCAGCTTCGATCGGGGAAACTCCCACATGTCCCGGTTTTTTGGGGGTTTTGTCACCCCCGTAATCGGGCATGTTGAGATGGATTTCATAAAATCCCTCCCCAGCAGGAAAACTGGCCGCAGCGGGGTTTAAAACGTGCGGGGGGCACTCAATCCGCAGTAATCTGGTTGGGGGTTTCCCCCACGGGAAACATACCCCCAACGCCCGGGGGGGAGGAGCCGGATTTTTACATTCCCTATGACAGCGGCATTTCATGCCCTGGAAGGGGGGGGCGGACATTCCATGTATCCCTCGGACACCCGTGAATTATCGCGGGCCCCGATTGGTGGGTTCAATGACAGTGAGGTCTGTTTTAAGACCCCTTCCTGTCATTCCCCCCTCCTGTGAAAGGATAAGATTGCCGCCATATAACAGGTATAAATGGGGCTGGGAGCTGTGTCATGGAAAAATTTAGGGTTGGAGGTTTTCTTTATCGACCCACAGCCCGGGGGATAAATTAAATTTATTATCTCTCACAAGCTCAGAGTATCCAAGTTCGTACACAAGGGATTTAAAAAATAGAAAAAAAAAAAAAAAAAAGAATAAAACACAAAATTTTAACGCCCTTTTTCACCATTACAAAAAAAACATTAAATTTATTACTTGGTATCGATCCCCTTTGTAAAGTTGATCTATCAAAAAAAAGAAAAAAATTTAAACCCTCATGAATGATAGCGAGGGGAAAAAAAACCCCAATTCCTGGGTTTTTTTGCCAGTGTACAGTCAAAGGGACAAAACATCGTTCTACCACAAATTGGTTATGGAAAGTCGACCAAGTGGGTAAAAAAAAAAAACAAAACCCCCCCCTTCCCCATTTCCCCGGGAAAAATGAAATGTTATGGGGGCCTTTTTAAAAGAGGCACAAAACAGTGTTTATTTTTGCTTTTTTGTTTCTTTTTTTGTACCTGCATAAAGTACTCCTGGAAATCCTTTGTCTATCGTTTACCTATAGTGAACATGGTAATTGCACTTTCTTTCATTTTATACCTTTTGTTTTTCCCCTGTTTTTCAGTGAATTTTGTAAAAAAATCCCGTCATGCAAAAGTACAACTCTCCCTTTTAAAAAAAAAAAAAAAGCCCCCACGGGGTTTGTGGATGGAAAATAATAAAAATTGTGATCCTGGGAAGGGGGAAAAAAAAAAAAAAAACCCCCAAGGGGGGAAGGGGGTTTTTTAAAACCAATTAAACCCCCAAAAAAGGAAGACTAAAAATGTATATTAATTTTTTTTTTTTTTTCCTTCTGCTTCTCTAAATACATTTAAACAAAAAAATATCATGTACCCAAAATAAAATCTGCTGGATGGGGGGAAAAATTAAAAAGTTATGGGGCTCAAAAATTCCAGCAAAATTTTTTTTTTTCCCCTTCCCCCCCAAAAAGGGGGTTTGCACTTAATCCCCGGGCCCAATTTTTACAATTCTACCACTGTCTCTTTATGAGTTTATAATGGGGGAAGCTTCAACGGATTTTTCCGATTCTGATTTTGTTTTCTCGTGACTTTGTTTTTATGTAGTGGTAAAATTTTTCATATAACTTGCGTTTATTTTTGAAAAAACAAAATATGGCAAAATTTTAAAATTTTAAATTTTTAAAAATTTTTTTTTTTTTTTCCCTTAAAAAGAGAAATATGTCACACAAAAAAGTTAAGAAATAAATTTCCCCCCTGTTACTTTAATCAGCCAATTTTCCCAAAATTTTTCTTTGTTAGGAAATTGAAGGGTTTAAAAAAATTACCAGTGATTTTATTTTTACAACAAAAAAAAAACCATTTTTTTAGGACCACCCACATTTGAAGTCACTTTGACGGGCTATATGGAGAAAATACCAAAGTGACACCTTTAAAAAAAAATGCACCCCTCAAGGACTCAAAACTACATTTAAAGTTTTTTAACCCTTAGGGCTTCACAGGGCTGAAGCAACGTGGAGGGAAAAAAAATTAAAATTTAATTTTTTAGCCACAAAAATGATCTTTTCAACTTTTTTTTATTTTCCAAGGGTAAAAAAAGGGGAAAATGGCAGATAAATTTTGTGCAATTTCCCCTGAGTACGCCAATACCCCCTTTTTGTGGGGGAAAACCACGTTTGGGCACACGGCGAGCTCGAAGGGAAGGACCCGGTTTGATTTTTCAAACAAAAAAATTGGCTGGATTGAGTTGGGGCGCCAGTGTGTTTGGAAGCCCTGATCGTTTAAACGGGAAAACCCCCCCCAAGTGACCCATTTTGGAAACAACCCCCTAAGGAATTATCTAGATCTGTTTGGGGCACTTTGCCCCCCAAAATGTTTCAAAAAGTTATAAGCCTGGGTGTGGAAAAAAAAAAAAAAAAATTTTCCACAAAAATGTTTTTTTGTCCAAATTTTTGTTTTTCCCAAAAAATTGGACCCAAACTTGTTGTCCAATTTGCCCCGAGTACGCGAACCCCCTATGGGGGGGGGGGGTGTTTGGGGAAGGCAGGGGGTTGGAAAAAAAGCAGTAACGTTTGGAAGCAAAATTGATGGGGGTTTTCCGTTTTAGTGCCCCCGATAGCCTAAACAGGGGAAACCCCCCCCCAAATGACCCCATTTTGGGGGAAACTAGACCCCCCCCAAGGAATTATCTAGATCTTTGGTGAGCATTTGAACCCCCCCAATCTTCCCAAGTTTTAATGCCCCGGGATGAAAATAAAAATCCCCTTTTTTCCCACAAAAATTTTTTAGTCACAATTTTTTTTTTCCCCCAGGTAAAGGAGAAATTGGCCACAAAATTTGTTGTCCAATTTGTCCCCAGTGATACCCCATATTGGGGGGGAACCATGTTTTTGGGCGCAGGAGAGCTCGGATGGAAGGAGCACTATTTGACTTTTTTTCCAAACCCAAAAAGGTGGATTGAGTTGGACGCCATGTTGAAAATTTGGAGACCCCTGATGTGCCCAAAAAAAGTGGAAACCCCCAAAAGGACCCCTTTGGGGAAAAAAACCCCCCCAAGGAATTATTTTGATTTTGGTGAGAATTTTTAACCCCCAGTGCTTCACACAATTTATAACTGGCCTTAAAATTTTAAAAAATTATATTTTTTCCACAAAATTGATTTTTTTCACCCCAATTTTTTTTTCCCCCAAGGGTAACAAGACCCCAAAATTTTTGTGCATTGCCCCGAGTGCGTGATACCCATATGTGGGGGGGAAACCATTTTGGGTGCTGGCAGAGTTTGGAAAGGGGAAGGAGCCCCTTTGACTTTTTCAAGGAAATTGGCTGGATGCCCATGTCGTTTTTGGAGAGCTCCGATCTGCCTAAACAGGGAAAAACCCCCCCCAAAGACACCATTTTGGAAACTGACCCCCCAAGGAAAAATTTTTAGATGTGTGGTGAGCACTTTGAAAACCCCAAAAGTGCTTCACGAAATTTTAAAAGTACGCTGAAAAAAAAAAAACCCTTTTTTTTTTTTTTTTAAAAAAAGTTTTTCACCCCCCCCAATATTTTTTTTCACAAGGGTAAAAAGGGGAAAAATTTGGGCCCCAAAATTGTTGTCCCCAAATTTTCTTTTGTACGCTGATACCCAATAGTGGGAGTAAAATTCTGTATGGGCGCACTCGGGGCGGAAGGGAAAAATTGTGCGTTTGGTTGCAGATTTGATGGAAAAGGGTTTGGGGGGGGTCATGTCGCATTTGGGAGCCCTTAGCCCTAACAGTGGAAACCCCCCCCAAGTGACCCCTTTTTTGGAAAAAAAAACCCCACAAGGAAATTTTTTAGAATTGGTGAGCGCTAATAAGCCCCAAGTACTTCAAAGTTTATAACTTTTCAGCCGTAAAAAAAAAAAAAAAAATTTTTTTTTTACAAAAATGATTTTGTCGCCCCCAGTTTTTTATTTTCCCAAGGGTAACAGGAGAAATAGGCCAATTGCCCAAAAAATTTTGGGGGTCCAGAGTAGGTTTTTAAACCCAAATATGTGGGGGGAAATATTTTTGGGGGCGGGGGCAGAGCTCGAATTTAGGAGCCCATTTGACTTTTTAACGCGGGAATTGGGGGAAAAATTGAGATCAGACCCCCATTGTCACTTTCGAGAGTCCGAGTGCCTTCAGAAAACCCCCCCCAAAATTTCAAACCCCCAAAACCTAACCCCAAACAAAATAACCCTCCCCCAAAACCAAAAACCAAAAAACCTAACCCTAACACCCCCAAAACCCCTAATCCCAACCCAAAAAACTTTAGCCCCAACCCAAACCCCAAATATAATTAAACGCCAACCTAACCCAACTTTACCGCAACCCTACCTAAGGGGGAAAGGAAAAAAATACTTTTTTTTTAATTTTTTTTTTTTCCCCCTAAAAAAGGGGGGGGTTTTTAAAGGGGGGGGTTTTTTTTTATATTTTAGGGGTTTTTTTTTTTTGGGGAGCTGCCGCTAAAAGACCTTTTTTTTCCCCAAAAAATTTTTTTTGATCCCCAAAATTTTTTTGAGAGCTATAATTTTTGCTTTTTTTGGGGCCCAAGAGTCTGTGGGGTTTTTTTTTTTGCGGGAACGAGTTGACGTTTTTATTGGTACCATTTTTGAGCACGTGAATTTTTTGATTTTTTTTATTTCGATTTTTGGGTGGTTAAAAGAAAAAAAATCAGCAATTCATGTTTTTTTTTGGGGGGGGGGTTTTTTCCCCTTCCCCTGTGGAAAAATTTAAAAGTTTTTTTTTTTCGGGTCGTACATTTGGGGGTTTTCCTCATTTTTCATTTTTTTTGGGGTTTTTGGGTTTTATAGAAAGAAAAAAAAATTTTTAAAAAAAAATTTTTTTATTGCTTTTTTTAAATTAACTTTTTTTTTTTTCGGGGGTTGGTGTGACGGTTCCCCCTTTTTTGGGGAAAAAGGGAAAAGGGGGGAAAAGAAAATTTGGGGGGTTTTTTATGGGTGGATTCAAGCGGGGGTTATTTTAAAAATTGTTTTTTTTTGTTTTTTTTTTTTTTTTTGGGGGATAAAAGGGGAATAGGGGGGGTTTTAAAGGGGGGGGGTTTTGGGGCGGGGATTTCCAAATTTGGCTTTTAAGTTTTTTTTTTTTTTTTCGGGAAAAAGAAAATTTTTTTGGGGGTTTTTTTTTTTAAAAAAATTTTTTTTTTTCCCTTTTTTTTTTTTTTCTTTTTTTTTTTTTTCTTTTTATGGGGGAAAAGTATTTTTTGGGGGGGGGTGAAGTTGTCCCCAAAAAAGGGTTTGGTTGGGGGTTGGTGTTGCAGGCCCGAAAGGCCCCCCAGGACCCGGGCCCTTTATGGGGGCCTGGGGGAAAAAAGGGGGGCCCGGAAAAACAATGCGCTGTCTGAGGGCCAGGGGGGCCCAGGGACCCCCTGCCCCGCGACCTTTTCCCCCTTTTTCCCCGGGGCACCTTGGGCCCCCCCGGGACCAGGGGGCCGGACCCCCGGGAAAACCCCGGGGCAGGGGAAAAACCCCCCCGGGGGAAACCCCCCCCCCGGGACCCCCGGGCCCGGGTACACCCCCCCCTTTGGTTTGGTTCCAGGGGGAAAAAAAAGCCCTTTTAAAAAGGGGTTTTAAAAACCGGGGGAATTAAAAAAAAACAAAAAAGCGGGTTTGCTTTGGCTTCTCGAGAAAATGTCCAGGTTTTTTTTTGGGCCCTTAAAATTTCCTAAAAAAAACTCCAAAAAACCTGGTTTTTGTCTTTTTTTTTTTTTTTTTTTTGTTCGGTTTGAAGTTTCCTTTTTGGGAAAAAGAATGAGGGGAAGAAAACTAAAAATTTTCTTGCAAAAAAAAAAAAATAAATAGGGAAAATAAATAAAAAATATCTTCTTGTCGATGAAAAAGCAAAATGACTTTTGAAAGGGGGGGAAAAAAAAAAGAAAAATTTTAAAAATTTTTGGGAAAGTAATGTTTTTATCCCTGGTTTTATAAAAAAAGTTATACATTTTTCATTTCTAAAGGGGGTGATTTTTTAAAAATACTTTTTAGGTTATATCGCCTGTATTTTTTTAATTTTTTTTAATGTTTATATTTTGTCATTATATTCCCGGGGTTTCATCTGTCAAAACATTTGCACTTTTTTTAGCCTGACTGGGGTGTGATTATCAAAGGCCTCAAATGCAAAGTCTGACTTGTATCAGTGGGGGACATCATTTTCATTTGTGTTTAAAAAGCATTTCTCTTTTTGGGGGTGAACCCGTCAGTTTGATTTGTTGTAGGTTTTATTTCATGTTTGAAATTAAAAAAAAAAATTTGGGGGGGGTGACTTTTTTTTTTTTTTTTTCTTTTTCCCAAACATATTTAGGGCCATAGCGGGAAGATTGGTTTTTGTGGGTTTTCATTTTAAATCCTGGGTTTTTTTTTGTTTTCAGTGAGGTTTTAAGAGCACTTTTTTTTCCGCTTTTGAAGTAAAAAAGCTAACAGGGAAGTTTTTATATCTGTGGTTTTTTAAAATCATAGATTGTGCCAAAGGCACTAATTTAGGAAAATATTTTTTCCCGAAAAAATTTTTCTTTTTTTTGCCTGCTTTTGTATGATGGGAAAATTTCATCGTTGATATGGGTGACATCATGAAAACATAAAATTTTTTGCGTTTCTTTTTGGACAAATCGCGGGGCTTTTAAAGGGGGGGGGCCCGCAAGCGCTTTCAAAAACAACATTAATGGGTTGGTCATTTTCCTTCACTAGCATATCTTTTTTTATTTTTTTATTATTTTAAATTTTTTTAGCGCCATTTATTTTATGGCGCCTTTTCATATGGGAAAAAGGGGAAAAAAAAAGACAGATACAAAAAAATGCTAGACAAAAGGGGGCATAA